>VZRF01010841.1:345908-362780 GCA_013396875.1 Vireo altiloquus
GGAAGGGGGGGCGGCTCAGGCCGCGCTGCTCATGAGCCGCCGGCGGCGGGGGGTCGCGGTCGCCCTCGCCGGGGGCAGCGGAGCCGTTCGCGGCGGCGGCTCGGGGGCGATGCCGGCGGATTTTCCTCACTGGAGTAGCGGAGCATCAAACATGGCGCTGCGGCCGCCTCCAGCTGTCCGGCCGGGCGGGCGCTCGGGCGCCTTCGGGCCGCTCCGGAGCCGCTCGGCCCAGAGCCGATCGGCGACCTTCGGCTCTTTCCGGAGTCGCTCGGCCCACCGCTGATCGGTAACCTTCGGCTCTTTCCGGAATCCCTCGTCAGCCAGCGCAGCTCGGCAAACCTCGGGTTCTTCCGGAAAGGCTTTCGCGGGCGCAAGCGCCCTGCCCTGCTCCCCCTCCCTCCCCGCTCAGCCCAGCACCTCCCGTGACCCCTGCGCTCGGTAAACTCCGTCTATTTCCGGAAGACGAGGGCGTGAGAGAGTTCGGGAAGCTTCGGAGGGGCTCGGAAGAGGGATACCCGCCCCGCTCGTGGCTCTTCGGAGCTTCTCGGCGATCTTCGGAGTCCTTCGGGATCGGCGCGGGCGCAGCTTCGGTCACCCTCGGCTCCTTTCGCCGAGACTTCGGCAACGCTCGGCAGTGAGGGACTGGCCCGAGGCTGTGAGAGGGCCATGGGGTCCCTCAGCACCCACCCCACCGCGGCCTTCTCCTGCCCGAAAAGTCACCCCCAGCCCCAATTCCTGGCTTCTGGAGGGGATGGAGGGGCAGCACCGCAGTCCCTCCTGAGGCGTCGTGAGGGCCGGCGGCCCTTGAGGCAACATGGAAACCTAGGACCCCTGGGACCCCCTTGGCTGTGAGGGGTCCCGCAGTATCCACCCCACCGCGGGCCCGAGGAAGAGGCTTATCTAAAAAACCTCACCCCAGCCCCGGTATCAGCCCTACAGCCCCCAGCCCCAACTCCCAGCTGCTAGGGCAGCTGGCAGGGGTCGCACTGCAGCTCCTCATGAGGGCAGACAGCCCTGGGGGTGACGGGTTGGCTGTGAGAGACCCCCGGGACCCCCAAGGCAGCCCACCTGTAGTAATGGGGACCCTCCAGATGTGGGGAGAGGTGTCCAGCTGATCCCATGGTCACACCAAGCCATCACCCCCCAAGGGTTGCCACACCAACATCGTCTTCGCCATTTCACGTCAAACCTGCAGAAGCCTCCTCGCGGCCACCACCTGAGCTTGGCAGCGGCCAAGGTGGTTCGTATCATCTCAGAGAGATGAAAAGCACCTCAGAACAGATCCCAGCAGCTGCCAGATTGTCCTGACTTGTCCTGCCTTGCCCCTGGCTGCCGAGAACTCATTCCAAGCCGCCAGCCCCTTCCAGCGTTCCTGCCGCGCCGCACGTCCCAGGGAGACGCTCCCAGCACCTTCGCTGCGCCCGCAGGTATTGCTGCCCCAGTCACCCAGCCTGCGGCGCTGCTCTAGGAAACCTTCCCAGCGTTTATTTGCGTCCCGTCTGCTGCAAATGCTGAGCAGCTGCAAGTTTAGGAGGAAGATAATGCTTCAAAGCAATCACAAATAAACCCTTAAACATGAAAAGCTTCTTTTACTGAAGTGAGCCGCTCTCGTGGTGGTGTATTCAGGCACATGGAGAGTAACTGGTACAAGCTGAGAGAAGAGAGATCTCGTGCACTGAAGAAAACCTATCCAAGGAGTCACATCTGTCCCTGTCTGTGCAAATGGTCCTGTTTCTACTCAGGGAAGTAATTTCGAATTTTAAATATAAATTTGAAGGTGGAGAATCTGGACTGGGTGTTGTTCACTGGAGTAAAACTCAGCACAGCAGGCAAAAAATTGTAAAAGGGTCTTGAGTACATTTTCCCTTTGGAGTCAGAATGAGTTATTGAACAATGGGGTTGTGCAGGGCAGGTTTAGGACACAAGGATTGCAGTGTATCCAGAAGCTCTCCCTGCTCTGAGGTGTGTTCTCAGAAGGAAAGCTGGGAGCTGCCATGCCAGTCTCCATTAAAAGCAGCCCTACAACTGGAATATTTTCTTACTTACTCACGTGCTACCGGAGGGTACAGCCACCTCCTGCAGTGCCAGCAGGCATTAGCGGGGCAGGGGAGGGTGACTCATGTGCTGCTTAGTGTCCCTTTCTGTGCTCTTTGTTCTGCACTGGGGTAAGGGAAATACCTGGGAGGAGGTGAGCTCAAACATACCTCACACTGCTGTGGAAAATGGGGGGAAACAGGAAACACTGAGATTGGTTTTTTTGAGGGAAAAGAGCCCAACCAAGCCCTGCTAGCCTGTAAAGAGGTCCTGAGTGGGGAATATTTCCATCTGAACCCAGGAACAAATATTTAGAGGCGGCTCTAGCTGTTTTTTTCTGAGTCAGTTTTCCTCAGCAGCCTTCAGCCTGCCGTATTAACTGATTCCCCAGCAGAAAAACTGAAGAGAGAAATAAGAATGACCTAAAAGAAAGGCCAAGTACTTGTCCACTCCCCAAAAATGGGAGCACAAAGGAGGAACTTCTCTCATGTATGGGATTTGCCCAAGGACTAAGATCTCCCAGCATCCCAGGGAGCTGCTGTGTTCAGAGCACACCTCTCCTGCTGGGAAGACAATTCTCCCTCCACAGCTGGTAAAGACTTGTCTGTTGTTACCTGGAGAGTGGGAGCAGAGCTGTGTGTTCTGGGGGCCTGGTGCTGTTCCGTGACCACCTCCTGGCACGGCTCCTCTCCGGGTACCCCCCTTTGCACGGAAGGAAATTCATCTCAAAAGCAAATTGACGTCCACGGCTGCTGCTGTTCTGCAGAAATCGCTGCCTGTAAACACAGCTGTGAAAGAGCTTCCGAGCTTCAGGATCTTTAGATATAACTCTTTTTGCCTGCTTAGAAAGGAAAAAAAAAAGGCATTTTCACCATATTGTCTTCTGAAGCTCCCAAGATGTGCTGGCCAGGCAAAGCAGCCAGGCTCCCAGCTCTGCCTTAAAGCCCTTCCAGAGTCAATGTCTCTCCCCGGCCATGTTTTTCCCTTCTTTTTAATTTTTTCTGAGAAGAAAAAGCAGATATGTCTCCCTTCTACCTTACGTAGGATGATTTGGCCAACAAATCCTGCAGATTTTAGAGTCTGAGTGAGTTCCAGCTGGATTCACACCCTTCTTCCTGCCTCTCCATTTCTTTTTTCTTCTTTTTCCTGCTAGCTTTATTAGCACCTGGGAACTGATGTGTCACCATGGGCAGCTGGAGCCTACAGTGCTGAGCTCCTGTTTCAGAGCATCACCAGCCCTTTCTCCAGTCCCACCAGTCTCTCGTGTACCTGCCACAGCAGAGACACAGCCCCGAGCACAGAGAGGAGTAGGAATGCTGGAGCTGTTGGTGAACTTAGGAAATACAGGACCAAGGTATCAGTGGAAAATGGCTGTTTTCCTGGAGGGATAACCACGAAGAGAAAAGCGTGAAGCACAAAGCCTCGGTCCTGGGAGTGAGTGAGGAGACACAGCCTTGTTGTTGCTTGGCTCTGAGTGAAAACTCAAAGTGGTCAGAATGAGCAGGTCCCAGCTGCAAGGTGGGATTTAGAAACCTGCTCCCCACCTCCCACTCCCCATCCTCTTGCCTTCAGGAAGGTGTGGCTTTTTCAGGGAAGCTTTTGGCCCTAAAATCTGGTTGTCCCAGTAGGGGACCTCAGCACTGTTGTGATGTGTCAGGGCTTAGATCCTACGCGGAAGGAACAAAGTGGGAAGGAGAAGGGTGGTTCAGATGGCTGGGTTCAGCCTCTCACCTCTCAACAGCTGTCTCAGCCCCACCAAACCTCTGAATAGCCCCCATTTCCAGCTCTGTTTGGAGGCTCCAGCATGCTCCAGGTGCCCGCTTTCACCCAGCGCAGCGGCACCTCCCTCTTTTGGCTTCTCCTGCTTTTCCCACACAGATCCTCTTCCAACACCCTCCAGACAAGAAAACCACCCAACATTCAAAATGTAAAAAAATAAAAGATCCCACTTGGAGCTTTCCCCATTCCTCCCCCTGCCTGGGCTCAGCCCTCAGCAAATGTCTCAGCCCTCCAGGGCACAGCTGAGAGCAAAATAAAGCAAATACCACCCAGAACCAGGCAAGCCCACACCGGGCGCTGGCACAGAGCAGGATGATTCACCTCCTGCCCGCTCTCCCTATGCCCGGCCCCCTCCCAGGGAGGAAACCTCCTGCCGCCCGCTCCCAGCCCGGCACAGGGAGCCTTAACCACAGTGTCCCCCACCACAACACAGATGATGAAGTCCTTCCTGCCCTGGGGCTGTCCCTGAGCCATCACCTGCCTGGTCCCTCTCTGTGAGTAAGCCCCAGAGGACCCAAGTATTTCCTTTTTGGATGGTTAAGCCACTTCTAACAGCATCTCCATGTGACGCCTGTGCTCCCTTCCCCTGCTCCTTGCAGCTGGGAAAACACCCTCTCACCCCAGCCCCACTCTATTCCTCTTTGCTTAGACCCACGTTACTCCTCTCTTTCCCTAGGAATGCAGGTATTCCACCACAATTTAATCATGCGGGGCCCCATCCAGACCAAAACAGGACTCTGGTAACATCGCTGGCTCCTGCCAGCCCGGCCCTGGAGTGCAGGCAGTGATTTTCTCGGCTCCACCGCCCTCTGCGGGTTTGCGCCATTTCCAGGCAGATCTCAGGGAAAACAACGGCCACGGCTGCTCTCCAGCACTGCAGGAAACCGAGGGCCTCACACTGCGTCGTGCAAGCAGAAAGGACTGCTATTACTACATTTCCATTCCATCTGGGTGAGAAAACACCGTAAAAACAGTCAGAGAGGTATTTTAATGTCTTATTTATCCAACACCCGTGTCCCCAGCTCACTGCTGGCTCAGTCATGCTCCCCATGCCCGCAGCAGAAACACTCTGTATTCCCAGAAGTTTGTTACCAGTGGGCTGCAGCCTCCTAGTTTTGCCCCAAATCCAGCCCCTGGTAACAATTCCAAGGCTAAATAGCAAAGGAATACCCAGCACTTGGCTTGTTTTATGGCCATCGGCCCTGCCAGGTGCTGGGGTAAGACTTGCAGGGAGCCTGAGTCCTGCCTTGCATTTTTTTGGGCAAGTCTGATGAAACCATGGAGCATCTGCTCGGAGCAAACATTGGCCAGTGTTACAGAGCTGGCAGCAGCCCACCCGCATCACCAGGCCATAAATAAGGGAGTTTGGAGAGAAACCTGTGCAGGGCCTGTGCCGCTGGATACAAGCACAGCCCAGCCGGCCAAAAACTCACCCGGGAGGAAGGAAAAGCCTCTGGGAAAGACCTCCCTGCCGGGGAGCAGCACGGGGCCATGCCATAGAGATGGAAAGCAAAGAGCCACCTGCAGTGAGAGTGGGGTTTTTGGGCAAAAACCCCTGGATTTAGCCTCCAAGAGAGGCAGCAGTCACCAAGCGCAGGCTGGGAAAAGCCTCCTTGGCTCAGTTTTGTCAGCACAGGATGGTCTCAGTGGTGTGGACAGGGAGAAAAGCATAAATAAAAGGATGCAGACTCTCCTGCTATAAGAAAATATGAGTCATGATCAGCTCAAAATCCAGTAAAAAGTATTTATTATTTCAATTACAATAAGCCCCACGCGTAGGGTGAAAAAATAGTTACAAAAATCCAGCCCCTTCCATCCCTCCCTTTACATATAAATATTAAAAATCCCTCTAGGTCGCTGCATTGTCTAGAGCAAGAAGGTGACAACATGCAGCACCTGAGCTCCTCTCAGTGCTTCCCCCTCAAAATGAGTATTAAAACCATCTCTTAAAAAAGTCCATCAGCCCCATCCTGATCACTTCTCACACCGGTGCCAAACCAGCTGTGGAGGTACAGAGTTTTGGGGCCACGTGGTGCTTTTGGGGCTTGCAGTTTCCCGGGCAGAGGGCAGGCTCGGTGTGAGAGAAGCAGCGGCAGGAACCGCCTGCACTTGTCTGGGAAGCTTTTGGGCCAGGAAATCCTGGCTGGCCTGGCTTCAGAGGGGACAGGAGGGAGAACAGGATGCTTCATCCACCCCATCACCACCTTGGTTACATCTTTGGTTACGTCAGTTTTTCCCTTTATACTCTGAAATTAAAGCTAATCGCAGAAGCTGCAGCATCCTGGCACAGCCTCTGTGACTTGCAGCATCCTCCAGCCCTGTCCCCAAGCCTGCTGTCCCTGATTTTCCCATCAGCATCCTCTGAGGATAGTCCCTCCCAGAGAAACACAGGATCCAAGACTGGAAAGTTATATCCATGGCCCTACCCAGCTTCCCTGGCCAAGGGACTGTCACCACAGAATTCTGCACCTACAGCTGCACTAAGTAAAAAAAATTAATAAATATACTAATCTTTTACTAAAAAAAGGCTTTTAAATGGATTTTCCCTGAAAATTTCCAGTGTATTCCACAACACATGAAAAAAAAATATATATTTCCCCCCCCAAAATATATCTAAAAATATTTTCCACCCTCGTGTGCGCATCTTTGGAGACAAGGCAGTACATTGGGTGTACTCAGACACACAGACAAACCTGCTGCTCTTGGGGTTCCCTTTATCACCCCCAAGGCAGAGGGGTGTTGCTGGGCAGTGGGTCGGGCCCAGCGCTGTGTGTGTACACACGGGCAGCGCCTGCACGTGCCTCGGCACGTGGCGGGAAAAAAGAGACCCCCAAACCAAAGTCACTTCACCAACAAGCAGGGGGACGAGGAGTTTTCACAGTGGGTTGAACCTCGGGCAATGCCGGGGATGCAGCCACCGCTCCGGCTGAAGAGTTGGGCTCTCCGTGGCATGGAGAAGTGGTTTGAGCCTTCAAGGACTGGGGAAGCCCAGCTGTTGGCAGAGGATGAAGCAACCAGCCGCTGGTTCCCTTGGGCACTCGCCCATCACCAGACTTCACACTTCTTGAGGGGGTTCATGGGGGAGCCCGGGGGGCAGCTGAAGTGCTCCGCAAACTCCTGGGAGTTGGAGACGGTGCCAATGACGCGGAAACGCGAGGGGCTGTGGGGGTCGGTGATGAGCCCCTCGTGCGAGCTCTCCGGTGTGCGAACCGAGCACCACACCTGCAAACGGAGCGCGAGGGGCCTGAGTGCCCACACCCACTGCCAGGGGCCTGCTCCGTGCTGAAACCCACACCTCTGCGGGCATACCCACACCCACTGCCAGGGGGCTGCTCCATGCTGAACCCCACACCTCTGCGGGCGTGATGGGTGCCGAGGCAGCTCGAGCTTCACCTTCGTCTTGCTTTGTAACCAGCACCACCCCAATCATTCTCCATCCACTACATCATCTCTGAAGGACTCAGTTGAGACATCGCACCCTCCCAACCCCATCTGGGCAAGCTCCACCCACAAAAATCTGTGTGCCCACCCTCCCAAGGTCACCACGTGACCTACCTGTGCGAAGCCAACGAAGAAGAGCTGGTAGTTGGTGAGGCCGAGAGTTGGGAGTGTTTCTTCATCTCCATTCTTTTTCAGCCAGTTTTGATATGCCTGAAGACCAGGGAGCACAGGTGGCTCAGGAGACAACACAAATCCCACCATACCATGTCCCCCTTTGAATCTCCCCAGCCCCGTGGTCCTACCCGGTAGGCAGCCTTGAGGCCCCCGTTGTCAGCGATGTTCTCCCCAAGGGTGTGCTTGCCATTGACTGCCTCACCGTTGACGGTGTAGTTGCCATACTGCTCCACCATGCACGCAGTCTGACGCTTGAAGGCCTCCACCGAGGAGTTCTTCCACCAGGGACGCAGGTTGCCATCTTTGTCATATTCCCGGCCTGCAAAAACACAGTGGGTCCTTCATCTCATACTGACCACCCCTCCAGCTGCCCACCCACCTGGCCCTGGTCATACCTTGGTCATCAAAGGCATGTGTCAACTCATGGCCCACCACCACGCCAATCCCACCAAAATTCAGGGACCTGCAGGAGGGCAATGCAGAGGTTAAGAAAGCAGCCTCCGCTCCCCACAGCCAAGAAACTTAGCCTCAGATTTGGGTGCAGGAGGAAACTGGGAATCCTGCCCTCTCTCTTTTCCCATGGCTCTTACTTGGGGGATGCACGGGTGTAAAAGGGGGCCTGGAGGATGCCGGCAGGGAACACAATCTCATTCTTGGTGGGAGAGTAATACGCATTGACTGTCGGAGGTGTCATGCTCCACCTGAAGGAACACAAACACGGCCGACATGGCAACACAAACCAGCACCAGTGTTTGCTCCAACAGTCACTTTTGTTGCAAAGCTGTTGTCCTAAATCTATCTCCCCAAAACCAGCGCAGGCTGGTGGACACCAAATCCCAGTGCTCCAGATCTGCTGATATTCCCCACTGAATACAACAGGGAAGTGGAGCAGAGGACTTACTGGTCCCGGTTTGGCGGTTTCCGGAGCTGGTCAGCTGTGACTCTGGCTGAGAAGTTGTAAAATTGCATGACGTTCTCAAAGTAGAGGTCGGACACGGCCTCATACTGCAAAAGAACAAGGCGTGAGGTTATTGCCCAGCTCCACTCCTCCCTCCACAGTCACATCTGAGCCTCCAGAGCCAGCAAGGTTATGGCTTCTCCTGTTTCTCCTCCTTTCCAACATCTGCAGAGTCTCTGGAGGACAATGAATCACTGTTACGGAAAACGGCTCCTCCTTTACCCCGGCAGGGATCCCAAGAGCCCCAGCCACCCCAGGACTGGCCCACAGCTCTCTGGGAAGTCCCTAGAGAAGAGCCAAGGACATCAGTGAGACCCTTCTGGAGGGGGGGAAGAGGAAACCAGGAGTTCAAGTTTTCTCCAGGAGGAAACCTGGAGTTCAAGGCTGCCCTGAGGCCATGGTGATATGGGTGCATCCTGTACATCCTGCAGAAGACCCAGGGGACATATCTGACCAACTCACATCATTAAAGACTTTATCCAGCTCCTTGGGGTCCATGATGAACTTGGGGTAGCCGATCATGTTGTAGATGGCATCTGCCTGGAGGGTGACAAGGACCAGAGTGCTTTTGGTTCCAGAGACAGAAGGACAGGGTCCCCCCACTTCCACCACCCTCCACACTCACCCTCTCCCCAGAGCAGCCACCAACGCCTCACCTTCTCTTTGGCTGATTTTCTTGTCTCTTCATCCATCCACTGCAGGGTCTCCAGGCTTTCCTCGAAGGCAGTTTTAATCTCCGTGATCATTTCCTCTGCCTAGACAAAACAAGGCAGCACAGCGTCAGTCCAAAGAGCTGGCTTCCTGTCCCAGAGAGGTCAAGGACCTTCACACCACAAGGAGGAAGAGGCTGGGAGGCCAAGACAACACATGGTGAAAAAACCCAGCAGAGGGAGATGCACGGTGAACACAACAAGGTGGACAGAGAAACATTGTCTGCCCCGACAGTTCCACCGTCGGAGAGGCTTCCCCAGCACCGGGACTCGCACGCTGCTGCCTTGGGGACGTACCACCTGCTTGCTGTCCTCAGCAAAGGTGGCCTTGACAAACATGGCCCCCAGGGCGAAGCCCAGGTTGTTGTCTGTGTCACTGATGCAAAACTTCCAGCGCGGGAGGCAGCTCTGCGTGGGACAAGAGGCTGTCATCAGCGGTGGCATGGAACAAAGCCCTCCACATTCCCACCCCTTGCTCCACCTGGCCCATCCATCCCCCTGCCACCCCAAAAGCTGTCCCACATCTCTATGGTTTGGATGCTACATGACCAGGCCTTGACATAAAAAGCCATCACCATTTTAATGGTGACTCGAGGGCACTGAGGACTCCACCCTCACCTTCTTCGTCCCGTACATCACTTCCATGAATTTTTCCTCAGCATCCCGGAAGCGCTGGTCAAGGAGGGGGCTGGTTTTCCGCACCAGGTTCCAGATCATGTAGTTGTTGAGGAGACTATGGCGAGAGGTGGTGAGCAGCAGCACATTCCTGCCCACCCAGGGCACCCGCGCCTCCATACAGGCTGGGGGTTCTCACCACTTATCCGTGCGCAGGATGAGGTCAGAAACTTGCTCCAGGTACTCTTTGGCATAGACCACAACAGGCTCTGACTCGTTGAGCTCCACAGGGTAGAAGACCGTGGAGAGGAAGGGCATCCAGTCCACAGCCGGTGCCAGCTCCTGAAAAAGCCACAGCACTGCTATGGACCCAAAAACCATCACGGGGGTGGCAGCTGCTTCTTGAGCTGGAATCAGTCCCCATTTGATGGATTCAGCTGATTTTGCAGAGGCCAGTTCCCTTAACAGCAGCATCCTCAAAAGGTTAGAGGGGAGTAAACAATTTCCTCACACGAAGGAAAAGAAAGTGGGGTGGGTGTCAGAAATGTTGACACAAGTCATTAGAGCCCCTTTGGGGACACCGGGAGGTGACCTGGCTCATGTCCAGGGGCAGCAGTGCCAGTAGGACAGCTGCCAGCCCCAGGGGTGGTCCGGAGGTTGGGAGGAAGGGTCAGGGTGGGATCTCCCCAAGGAGGACATGGGCCAAGCTGTTGCACAAGAGCTTCCCAGGCTGCATCAGCTGGCGTCGGAATTCCCAGAGGAGCTGGATCACCTCCACCCATGCACTCCGTTCCCCAAACCACAGCAGAATGGCGAAGCTCTCCAGCTCCACCCCTACCTTCAGGTCTCCTGCTGTCATTTTGTGGTAGATGACCTCCTCATCCCGGTGCTTCTCCTGCGGGATGGTGATGTTGGCCAAGGCCGTCTCGAAGTCCAAGATCTGCTGCATCTGCTGCCGCGTTGACTCCTCATCGGTGCCTCCCAGAAACATCCCTAGCTGCACCATGTAGTTCAGGTACCCGGCAAGCACCTGCATGGTCGGACAGGTGGGATCAGCACGGGGTGCTACCCATCCATGGCATCCCCCCAGCCACCCCACATTTCCCCCGACACCGTCACCTTCTCATTCTCCGTCTTGTTCAGGTAGTAGTCCCGCGACGGCAGGCCCAGCCCCGACTGATCCACCTGGATGACGTTGCTGTTGGAGTTCTTGGAGTCGGCGCTGACGTAGACGGAGAAGAAGGGCGAGGTGCGGTAATGCGCCGTCACTTCCCGCAGCGTCTCGTTGAAGTTGTCACCGGCCCAGGTACCTGTGATGTTCCAGCCACCCAGCTGGGGACAGACAGTGACCAACTTGTGGGTAAGAAACAGCCACCTGGAATTGCTTCAATACCCCCTCAATATCCACCTGGGGGGGAAACGTCTTGCAAGGGGGCTAAAAAGCCTCATTACAGGATTATAAATCCCTGCCTCTGCCTGCCTGCCCTGGGGGACACTCTTCTGCAGGAAGCATCAAGAATGGAGTCTGGAGGGTGCTGGGACCGCCCACGACTGAGCTCTTCCTCCCATTTTGCAGAGGGAAGATGGCTTTTCCACAAGGACTGGGACAAACCTTTTGGATGAGCTCTGTGAGTGGGGTGGCACGCAGCTCCTCGATCTTGCTCTCGTTCATGCAGGCTTGGTAATAGCGCTGTGCCTTGCGCTCTGCCTCGCTCGACACATTGGCCGTGGTGTTCTCTGTGGGAGGTACCCAGGGACAATCACAGGGGGCCCCCAGGATGGGCATCCACTGGAGCCAGAAGGATTCAGCCCCATTTTGTGCAAGGCTAGGCTCCAAAAAGGCGCCAAGGATTGTCCCAATAGTCCCCACCATGCCCCCAAGAGCATCCCATTGGCCCCAGCCCTTCCTGGCCTCCTGCCCCCCATCCCCTTTCCCACCCACAGCGACTGCCCCAACTCTCTGGGGACAAAAGATAAAGAAAGAAAAAACGAAAAGCATTTTTCCAGCAGCTCTGATATTCCCAGCATCATCCAGCCCTGGGTGCTGCCCTTGCCTCTGTGCTGGTGCCCCCCAGCCCTGTATTATTTATTCCTGCAAAAAGGAACAATAAACCCATTTTTCTCCTCTGCCTCCAAAACCTTCCTTTCATCTCCCCAGCTAAAATTCTGCTTCCCCAGCGGGTTTTGGGGTTTTTTTTATTTATTTTCCTGATGACACAGCTTGCACCTTTGGCTTTCCAGCTGTGCGGTTTTATTAACTAAAGGTCCCTCAGCTCCAAGGAATTCAAGGAAATGCCGAACGCGACCACTTGGCTGGCGGCCCAGTCCCTTCTCCCGGTAAAACCAGCGCCAGATTTCTGCGGGAAAAGCCAGGGACAAAGCTGTTCCCGCGCCACCCCCTTTCTCTCAAAAGACAACACTCTTCCCAAACCTTCTCTTTCCAGATAATCAGCCCTGGCGCAGTGGAAAGTGCTGATAAGGAGCCAGTTGTTTGCTCAAAGCCTGAACAAACCGTCCCCGCCGTTGCTCGGATAAGCTACTCTGCTTCGGTGTTCGCACGCAGAGGCTGAGCCCAGGATCCTCCCTTTGCCGGGGGAGTTCTGGCCCCCCAAAAAATGGCCATATTGGCAGCCAGCCCCCCAAAAGGCTGCTCAGAAAGGCTGGAAGTATAGGAACAGGAAAAATGCATATCCTTGGGGTGATACTGGGGCACTACAGCCTCTGGATGCAGTCTGGAGTACAAATCCTGAATTTCAGAACTCTGGGGAATGTCACCACGGGGTTTACAGGGCAGAGGCCAGGACCCTTTTCCCTACTCGGCACCAAAGACTAGCAACCCCACAGTCAAAAGATCTCAGGACCATCTAGGAGAGCAAACACAGCCAGGATCTGTTTCTCAGTGTCCCCACAGCATGTGTGTCACTGACTGGTTTGATGCTGGAGTTCGATTCCAACCTCATATTTCCATGCATGTGTTTCTGGCATCCCCTGGACCTAACGAGGCCCCTGAGCATTGTGGGGTCCCACCGCTTCCACACACTCACCCAGCAGGTGCTTCATGATGGCCTGGTTGTGCTCCCAGAGGTTGTTGAAGGTGCCCCAGCGCGAGTGACCATCGGGGAGGGGGTTGGCCTTAATCCAGCCCCCACAGGCGTAGCTGAAGAAGTCCTCACAGGGATTCACAGCGCGGTCCAGCGAGCTGAGGATGGAGCTGGTGACGGAGATGCAGGCCTCCGACAGGCACACGGCAGGCGGCCCTGGGGGGCAGGGATGGGTTCAGCTCCTCTGCTGCAGCAGGATGAGCGGCACCACAGAGCATCCTGCCCCACACTGCAGGATGCAGGCAAACACTCTGCCTGGTGCCTGAGCATCCCACCTTGTGCTTCAACAACCTGCCCTAGGGTAAGCAATGTGGAGTAGCATCCTGCCCTACGTCTGAGTCCCCTACCCAATCATCCCACCCCAGGGCATGCATCTCATCTGCCCAAGGATCCTGCCCAGTGCCCAGTCACCCACCCCCAGGTGAGGGATGCAGGGAAACAGGCCATCCTGTGCTCAAGCATCAAGCTCCAGGATAAAGGATCGGAGGAACACCTTATCCTGCATCTGAGCATCTTGCCCTGGGGTTAAGGGGTGCAGGTGACCATCCTGTCTTGAGCCCAAAGATCCCACCCCACACCTGAACATCCTGTCTGATACCCAAGAATCCTGTCCTGGGCTGAGAGGTGCAGCTGAGCATCCCACCCTTGCACCAAATATCCTGTTCTGGCAACCCACCCTGGTCAAGGGGGCAGGATCCCTGCGCAGTTGTTTGTTCAAAGCTTGAACAAACTGTCCCAGCCGGTTGCTCAGAAAAGCTGCTCTGCTTCGGTGTTCGTACGCAGAGGCTGAGCCCAGGATCCTCCCTTTACTGGGGGAGTTCTGGCCCCCAAAAAACGGCCAAAGGACTTACTGGCTCTGTACTGGAAGACGAGTCCCAGCAGACAGGCCACGAGCAGCACTGCCAGCACTCCCACCAGCACCACCAGCTGCTTCTCGGCGCGCGTCCGCTCGGCCCAGCAGCCCCGGCTGCTCCGCGAGCCGCGGAAGTTCACCTGCGGGAAGAGCAGCGTCGTCTCCCCGCTGGCACAAAAACTCACTGACGCAGCCCCCATTTTGCTTCCTACAGCCCACAGCACGAATTTAGCCCCGGCAAGGGATCCGTCATGGATCGGGCTGGGAAAGGCAGCAGCTGCCTTCCAGAAACCGGGCAGGAAGGGCGGCACAATGGCAGGAAGGGGAGCAGGACGAGCGTTTCGGTGGGCTCACCTGCTGTCCCGTGCCACCCCGAGCCCCTCCTCAAGCACAGCATAACCCCACGGCTGTCCTCGTCCCCACTGCCAGCACTGGGACAGGGTGGGGGCTGCATAGGGAAGTGCCTTAACAGGATACTCCCACTCAGCTGAAAAACATCCCCAGGAAACATCTCGAAGTGATGGCAAGCAGAGACGGCTCCGCCGGGAAAAGTAAAAACACATTTGGGGCAGAAACCACCATTCTAGAGACTGATGGAGCTGGGACTGGGGCCAGGACAGAGAGCATCTCTCCAGACCTGAACCTTTCCCGGTGAGACTGGACACTGGCAGCCGTGGGGTTTTTTCTTGCCACCCTCGGCCGTCTTTAAGCTGCTTTGCCACTGCCTGGGGAGGATTTAACCTAATCCCCTTTTGTGTGGGGACAAAACTCCCAGTGCTGCGATAATTGCTCACCCCAACCATGCTGAGAAGGGGTTTGGCCAGCAGAAAAACTGGGAAGTGAAGTGTTGAAACAGTGGAGGCAGGATATGGCCCTGCTGACTCCCTGTGCCAGGAGGGGAGCGAAGGGCAGCAGTGGCAGGAGCCAACATGGCTCTGCTCACACTGGACTTTACCCCTCAGACACTGGTCCCAGGAAAACCCTTCTGCACCCCCTTTGCTGCTTGCCAGGACAAAAAATCCCCTTTTTCCTCCCTAAAAGACACATGAAGCTATACCTGAAAGCCATTGGGGTATCCATCACCGTCACCAAGGGAGTCCAGGGGGTCTTCATCGTCCAGGGTCGCCCGCTTGTAGGTCGACATCTGCACAGGGAAATCGGCAACAGAGGTGCTCAGCGGCCCGGGGTTGAGGAAGAGGATGAAGGACAAGGAAGGTTTACACACCTTCTAAAGCCACCTTCTCCTCCGGGGAGCAAAATCCCGAACGGCTCTGAGGTAGTAAAGCACTACACAAACGTCCGAGGAAGGTTATGGAAAGCAAAGAGGGCCGGAGCCAAGAGCTGAGCAAAGCCCGAACCCGCCTCACTTTCCCCCGGGGCCGGGTTGTGCAACCTCCCCTTCAGCCTGGAATACAGCCGGATCCACCTCCGCCCCGCAGCGGCGAGAGGGACCCCCTGTGCCAGGGAACCCCGGAGCGCCAGGCACCTGGGAAAGGCTGGCAGCAGGGAAAATGGCTTTTCGCCCTGACACTACTGCCTCGCTCGCGCTCCACGCCCCACCCGTGAACCCTGCGCACCGTGAAACACCCGGAGACGTCCCTGCAAGTACCCAAAGGCGACAGCAGAGGAATTTCAGCTGCGGACGGGCTCCCTCCCGGCGCCGTGTCCCCCGGGCATTATCTTGTGCCTGTGCCCGGCTCTTATCTCATCCCCGGCAGAAAAACAAGGAAAACCTCACGGGTTGGCAGTCGGCCCTTATCGTGCCGCCGCCGTTTCCTTCCCCCTGGCACTGCCCTGCCATCCAGCCGGATTGTCTCCCGACGGAGCAAACAACCCTCCACTCCCCACCGAGGGGCTGAGCGCCCCAAAATCCACCCTGGCCCTGCCACCGGTGGCCCGAGCGGCACCACTCACAACCCTTCACCCGCAATCAGTGCGGGGAGGGGGTTTACACCCATCTGGATGGCCCCATCCCGCTGCCACCAATCCCAAAGGGATGACTTGATCCAAACCCCGCACCGCCGTGCCTCAGTCTCCCCTGGCAGAAGGAAAGCTCCGGTTCTCAGCCTTGTTTCCAACAGCAGCATTCCCAAACCTCCCTTTGCACACTTAATAACAAATCTCAGCCTCTCCCTGGATCCCATCCCCTCCCTGATCCCAAATCCCAGCCTCAGTTTAATTAACCACAAAACCCACCTGGGGAAGAGAAAGGGTTAAAACAAAGAGGTAGTTTCCCTCCTCGGTTGTACCAAAATCTCTGTTTGCAGCACCAAAATCTCCCCTGGGCGCCCGCCTGGAGCCTGAGAACCGTGTGGCAAAAGAGCCTCAACTGCAAGATTTTATCGTGGGGAAAATCTCTGTTTAGATCCTACTTTTTTCCAACCCCTTTCACTTTTTTCCACCTATTTTAGTACTTCACACGTGGCTGAAATTGGCAGCTCCGGGCACAAATCCCCGCTCACTCGGTGGGGGGATCCATGAAACCCCCATGGCTCTGCAACACCAAATTCCTGGAATCCCACCCAGCTTTCACTCCATTTCCTGAGGAAATGCAATTTTTTTTTCCCCTCAGCGATCCCCCACCCCGCCTACTCCAGCCTGAAAACAGAAGGAGAAAGACCAAAAAGTAATCCCTTTCCGTTCTCCTTTCACAAGGGATGTGCTGTGAAAGGAGATGTGACCCTGTACCAGCCATCAGAGAATCCAAACTGAGCCCGAGCTCCCCAAACACCCCCGGGAGGCACCGGGACCGACCCCCAGCATCCTTAATCTGGGGAGAAATCGGGCCCGGGAGGTATTTTTAACACTCGTATCCTCCATATTGGGGGCACAGTAGCAGCTACGGGTGCTCCCCACCCCTCTCCAGCACGCGAAGCGGGAGCACCCCTTTTTTGGGCGCAAAAAGAGGTAGTTTTTGCCATACACCTCCCCCCTCCAAGCTGTTGTTTGCTTCAATCTGAATAAAAATGCATTTTTCCCAGCTCCAAAAGGNCGGGGGGCACCCACACTTTAACCCCCCACGCGAGGGATTTTCACTCTCTTCACAATTTATAAGAATCTCAGCATTACCTTAAATAGCCTGGTTTTGCCCCAAACCGCTCCTTCGCTTTATATACAATAAGCCCCACGTGCTCGGAGCCCGCACCCCCCCAGAAGGGCTCAGGGGGCACCCAGCGCCGGCTGTGCCCCCCGGGGGACCCCCCCGCC
>VZRF01010841.1:363397-377714 GCA_013396875.1 Vireo altiloquus
GTCTCAGGGGGTCCCCGGGGGTGCAAGGGGGATCCCTTCAGGGCCCAATGAGGGCCTCGTGGGGATCCCTCAGGGGTGCAAAGGGGGGTCCCACAGGGATGCTGGGGGGTCACCTGGGATGCCATGGGGGGGTCCTATGGGGTTACAAAGAGCATCCCATGGGAGATGCATCACCCGCCGCCCCGCTTCGGCCAAGCGCCCCCCACTCAACCTCCCCCAGATTTGGGGGTGTCGCCGGGCCCCCCACTCACCATGGCCGTCACCCCACTCCCGCCGGCCCCGGCCCCGGTGGGGCAGCGCCCGCCGAGCCCCGGCACAGCTCGTGACGCCGCTGCGGCCTAGCGAGGGTGGCGAGCAAGGATGTACCTGGGCTGGGAAGCCAATGGGGCCGCGGAGGGACGGGCTTCCCTTTAACTCTTTCGGGGGGCCCCGAGCCCCGTTTGGGGGGGGCCCGCGTGCCTCGGCGCTGCTCGCAGCATCCCCCCGAGGCAGCCCCGGCTCGCTGCCCGGCGGGGGATGTGACGTCCCGGGGGGAGCGTGCGAGGCGATCCCAGGCGTGCGCTTGTGCAAGCACGTGGGGCTCGGAGCGTGCGGCCGTGCCAGCGCACCCGTGCGAACACACGAGTGTGTGACCGTCAAAACCACGCGCGTGTGCGAGCGAGCGGTGCCGGGCACGCGCGACGGGCACACGTGCAGTTGTGCAAGAGTGTGCACGGGCGGCCGTGCGAGTGTGCCCGAGCGCGGGCGGGTGCTGCTTGCACGCCTGCAGGTGTGCAATGTGCCAGCGTGAGCTGTCCCGCACCGGCGGCTGCCCTGCCCCGGATGGGAACACACCGGGATGGGAACACACCGGGACAGGAACACACCGGGATGGGAACACACCGGGACGGGAACACACCGGGATGGGAATACACCGGGACAGGAACACACCGGGATGGGAACACACCGGGACAGGAACACACCGGGATAGAAACACACCGGGATGGGAGATGGGAACACGCCGGGACGGGAACACACCGGGAGGGGAATACACCGGGACAGGAACACACCGGGATGGGAACACACCGGGACAGGAACACACCGGGATAGAAACACACCGGGATGGGAACACACCGGGACGGGAACACACCGGGATAGAAACACACCGGGACGGGAACACACCGGGACGGGAACACACCGGGACGGGAACACACCGGGACAGGAACACACCGGGATGGGAACACACCGGGACGGGAACACACCGGGATAGAAACACACCGGGATAGAAACACACCGGGATGGGAACACACCGCGATGGGAACACACCGGGATGGGAAAACGCCGGGATGGGAGAACGCCGGGATGGGAGAACGCCGGGATGGGAACACGCCGGGATGGGAAAACGCCGGGATGGGAACACGCGGTGCCGCCTCCAGCCCTGCGCTGCTGAGCGCTGACACACTCATCACAGCCACGGGGCTGCCAAAGGGCTGAGGGTACCGCGGCGTGCAGAGAGGGTGCAAGGGGGAGAGGGTACGGAGAGATTTGGAGGTGCCGAAGGGTTTTGGGGGGTCCGCAAGGGGCCGTGCCCATCCCCGTGGCATCGGGGCGGTGTTGGGGCTCCCTTGGTTGCACCCCGAGGCTACCGGGCAGCAGATTTTTGGGCTGAGACCGCCACCTTCTGGGAAGCCACGGGCGGCTCCGCGGGTCACGGAGCCCCCCGGGCCCCCGGCACAGGGAAATTGAGGCAGGGCTGGGGGTCATCCCTCCCCCCGCCCTTGTCACCGCGCCGTGTTCATTGTAGGACCTACAGTAACACGCGAGATCCCAGCAGGGATCTCTCGTGGGCTGCTGCAGGAGCCCGTGTGGGGAAACTGAGGCAAGGAGACCTTCCTCACCTCCATCACCCCCACCTCAACTCCTCGCTGGTGTCGCTAGCACGGTTTGGGTGGAAGTAGTTGAAAATCCGGCGAACCACACATCTACCCCACCAAGGGGCACCCCAAACTCCCACGTGTGAAGCGGGAGAGGGTTGATCAGCACTTAGAGCCAGGCTTGGTGCACCCCAGTCCTCCCAGTCCTCCCAGTATAACCCGGCAGAGGGCACCAGTAAGCCCAGTTTGTGGCCTTTTCTCCCCCCCGCCCCTTGCTGGCGGCTGGGGGAGGGTGGAGGAAGGGGAGGAGGAGGAGGAGGCGAAGGCCGGGTTCGGGGGGATTTAAGGGCTCGCGGTCCCCCCGGCCCGGCCTCCTCCCGCCGCCCAGAGGGACGTGGGTGTCGGGACCCAAGTTTGTGACAGCCCCCATCCCCGGTAAGGACCCTCGGGGGCCACCACTGCCCTCCCGGGAGAGGGGAGGGTCCCCGGGGAGCGAGGGGTGAGGGGCGTGCAGCGGAGGGGAGGTGCCATGGGGACGTGGGGGCGATGGGGACAGAAGAGTGCCACGGGGACGCGGGAGTGTGCTGGGGACGTGAGTGTGCAACAGGGACACGGGTGTGCAACGGGGACACGGGCATGTGGTGGGGACACGGGTGTGCAACGGGGACACGGGTGTGCAACGGGGACACGAGCATGTGGTGGGCACACAGACATGGGGTGGGGACAAGGACATGCAGCGGGGACATGGATGAGTGATGGGACGTGGTCGTGTGGTGGGGACGTGTGTGCAACAGGGACAGACATGCAACAGGGATGCAGGTGTGGGATGGGGACATAATGGGAACGTAGGCTGGGGATGGGGACAGGAGTGTGTGATGGGGACATGGGCACTCAGAAGGGGACGTGGTGGGGACACGGGTATGGGGTTGCAGAGGCGCAGTGGGGACGTGGACTTAGGATGGGAACACAGACATGACAGGGACACGTGATGGGGACACACGAGAGGTACACGGGCACATGATGGGGACATGGGCATGGAAGGGGAACACACGTGATGGGGACATGGCCGTGTGATGGGGACCCCACTGTGCCGCGGGGGCCGTGCCGCCTTCCCCCAGCTCGGGTTGGTGGCAGTGAGGGGACGCCTCATGGGACTGATGGCCGGGGGGGGTAAGCTGGCGTGTCCCCCGGGGGTCACATCGGTGACTGGGCAGGGAGGGGACATTTGTTTCCGTCCTCGCTTGGCTGACCCCGGGACAAAGGTCTCGGTGGGAAAACTGAGGCACGAGCGGGTGCCACCCACCCCGCGGCTCTCTTCTGGCAGCACCCACTCAGCACCGCAGGATGAAGGCTCTGCTCGTCCTCCTCCTCGCCCAGCTCTGCTCGGCATCGCTGGTCCCGGGTAGGTGAGGTTTGGGGGGACAGCGCCCCAAAAGCGGGTGCTGTTGGGTGCTATGAGCCCGGTTCCCCCCCAGAGAGGGAGAAGGACCCCGAGTACTGGCGGCGGCAGGCGCAGGAGACCCTGCGGAACGCGCTGCGGCTCCAGCGCCTCAACCAGAACGTGGCCAAGAACCTCATCCTCTTCCTGGGGGACGGTGAGATGGGAGGGGGACACCCATCCTGGGGCGGGGGAGCGGGGCTGGGCGCGGAGGGTGATGGAGTGGGTGCTGTGATAAACTGGGGGTGCCACACACTGGGTGTTGTGGAAGGATGGGTGCTGCGGTGAGTTGTGATCTGGGATAAACTGGGTGCTGGGATAAACTGGGTGCTGGGATAAACTGGGTTTCCAGTGAGTTGCATGCTGGGATAAACTGGGTGCTGCAATGAGTTTGATTTGCGAAGTGTTGGGTGCTGCAGTGAATTGAGTTTGCAAAAGCTGGGTGCTGGGGGGTAAACCGGGTTTGCAATAAGTTCTGTGTTGGGGTAAACTGGGTGCTGCAATGAACTGGATTTACAAAAAAATGAGTGCTATGGTAAATTGAGTTTACAATAAACTGGGTGCTGGATAAACTGGATTTGCAGACAATATTGGTTGCTGCAATCAGTTTGGTTTGCCTTAAATTGGGTGCTGGGGCAAACTGGGTGCTGGTATGAACTGGATTTAGAGTAAGTTGCATGCTGCAATAAATTGGGTTTGCAATGAAATTGGGTGCTGGGGAAAACTGGATTGCAATACATTGGGTGCTGGCATAAACTGGGTGCTGCAATGAACTGGGGTTGCAGTAAACCAAGTGCAGTGATAAACTGGATTGGCAGAAAATTGGGTGCTCAGGTAAATTCTTTTTGCCATAGCTTGGGTGCTAGGATAAACTGGGATTGCAGTAAAGTGGGTGCTGGGATAAATTTGGTTTGCAAAAAAATTGAGTGCTGGGATAAACTGCGTGCTGGAATGAATGGGATTCGCAAAAAGTTGGGTGTTGCAATAAAGTGGGTTCTGTGATAAACTGGCTTTGCTGTGAAAGTGGCTGCTGGAATGAACTGGGAGCTGGGACAAACTGGCTGCACAATAAACTGGGCTTGCAAAAAACTGTTTGCTACGAAAAACTGAGCGATGGGATGAACGGGATGGTGGGATAAACTGGGTCTGCCGTGGCCCGGGAGCGGGGTTTGCAGGAGCCGGGCGCGCTGTCCGTGCCACTGACGGTGTCCCGCAGGCATGGGCGTCTCCACGGTCACGGCCGCTCGCATCCTCAAAGGGCAGCTGCAGCACGGGCAGGGCGAGGAGAGCCTGCTGGAGATGGACAAGTTCCCCTTCGTGGCCCTGGCCAAGGTGAGCCCCTCGGGGCGCCCACGGGGACACGACACCCACCGCAAGGTCACGGGCGGGCGGCATCGACCGAGCCGAAATTAGGTCAGGGGCGGGCGAAGGGAGCTGGCTGCGGTGCCCGCTGGCCGTGCCAGGGGCCGGCCGTGGGAACGGGGCGGGGGGGCAGGAGGAGCCCGCCGGCTGCAGGACGCCACAGGACCCCCCTGCTTCTCCTGGGGTCGTTTTGCTGAGCAAAACATTTTTAAATAATAATTAAATTGGAAGTCAGCAGCCACCTCTGCTCACCCCGTGGGGATGCCCATGGCAGTGGCTTCTCTCTCCCTGCCAAAGGATGGACTGAGAAAAGGCTAAAAGCAGCAAAAAGCAGTGAGGGGGGGAAGTGCCACCATGGCAGAGGGAGCAGGGGGTACAGTGGGGGCAAAGGGCAAGAGAGAGGGAACAGAGGTGGGATGGGGAGTTGGGTGCAGCCAAACAGCACAGGGAGGAGAGCGCCAGGCTGGGGGTGATGGCATTGTCAGTAGTACTGCTGGTGGTGGAGATAATGACAGTGGTGATAACTACGATGGTTTGTCCATCTCCCACCTTCCAGACCTACAACACCAATGCCCAGGTGCCTGACAGTGCAGGCACGGCCACTGCCTACCTCTGCGGGGTCAAAGCCAACGAGGGGACCCTGGGGGTCAGCGCCGGTGTCACCCGGGACCGCTGCAACACCACCAAGGGCCAGGAGGTGACCTCCATCCTCCGCTGGGCCAAGGATGCAGGTGAAGGCTTGAGGGACATCTGGGCAGGAGGTCAAGCAGGGGTTTGGGGGTGTTCTCACCATTGTCCCCTGAACTGGTGGCACAGGCAAGGCCGTGGGCATCGTCACCACCACGCGCGTGACCCACGCCACGCCCAGCGCCGCCTACGCCCACTCTGCCAACCGCGACTGGTACTCGGATGGAGAGATGCCCCCGGACGCCCTGGAGGGTGGCTGCAAGGACATCGCCCGGCAGCTGGTAGAGAACATCCCCGACATTGAGGTAGGGATGGGGACACCAGGAATGTGCCCTGGAGTCAGTGGGGATGGCACCAGGACAGCCTGGGGTGAGGGTTTGAGTCACCCAAGGGTGGGGACAGGGCTGTGGATAGATGTGGGACCAGGACCACCAATGGCTGAAGAGCCAGGATTCCCAGGAGATGCTGGGCTGGAACCACCAGTGGTTGAAGAGCCACAACTCCCAGGAGATGTTGGGCTGGAACCACCAAGGGGTCAGGACTGTGAGTGGGTACAAGACCAGGACCACCCCTGAAAATGTGAGGCTGAGACCACCCATGGGTGCAGGACCAGGGCTGTGGGTAGGTATTGGGCCAGGACCACCAGTGGGTGCAGAGGTGAGATTCCTATGTGATGGTAGACTGGGACCACCCATGGGTGCAGATCCAGACCCACAGCAAATCTGGGACCAGAACCACACATGGGTGCAGATCCAGACCCGCAGCAGATCTGGGACCAGAACCACCCATGGGTGCAGCTCCAGGAGCACCCAATGGTGCAGAGTCAGAGCCCCCAGCAGATGGGGAACCAGGACCACCTATGCATACAGATTTGGGACCCTTGTCAGATACAGGACCAGGACCACCATGGGTGGGGTGCCAGCACTTTGAGGTGGACATGGGACCAGGACACTCAAACATAGGTCTGGGACCACAGGCACCTGTAGGATGGAGCCCCAGACCCACAAATCCACCTTAGCCCCCTCCCTTCCCATGCTTCCCAGACCCAAAACTCTTCCATTTCCCCCCAGTTCTGCTCCTTGCTGTGGATTTATGCAGAAATTCAGCACTGTAAATAAATCTTCTTCTGTCCTTCAAAACAGCCCCAAAGCAAAACATCCCAGCCTGTTATTTAGCTCTTTAATAGCCTCTTTTGCTGTTTTTTCCCTTTAATATAATTTTAACTCTGTCCCAGGCTGGAAATAATTATATAGTGGGGAAAAGACTTTTTTTTTTCCCTTTTTTTTGTTAATAATTTTGGCGTTGGTGTTTTGCAGCATTATAATTCACCTTCTACGCAAAGAAAGAGGGGGAAAATACAAAAAACCATAAAATCTCTGCTAGGTTATAAATAACAGAGGCCAAATAAATCAGGCTCCAAAGCAAACAGGGAGAGCCGCGGGATGGGGCTCCATCCCAGCGAGTTCATGTGGGGATCCCAATGTGGAGCATCCTTCCCACAGATGGGGGAAAAAAAATATTCACAAAGCCAAATCCCTGCTGGAAATGGTTATTTTTGTCCTGGATTTTAATTAATAGGAAGAGATTCAGGGTTATTTTGAGCGAGGTGAAATTCCTCGGGCGTTTTTGCACACACCACCAGGGCTTTCCTGGACATCCCACTCCGCCCCTTCGGGGTTTTCCCCCATTAAACCCCAGCTGGAGGGGGAAATCTATAATAATTAAAAATTATTTAAAACTGCATTTCCTCCCCTCTTTTTCAGGTGATCCTGGGTGGAGGGAGGAAATACATGTACCCCAAAAACGTCAGTGATGTGGAATATCCCCACGAGGAGAAGCACCGGGGCACACGCCTGGACCGCAGGAACCTCGTCCAGGCGTGGCGGGAGGCCAAGCCCCCCGGCAAGGTGATTCCTTGGGGGGCAGGGGTACACACAGAGCACCCCTGTAACCCCCCAGAGCCATTCTGGGGGATGGAGCGTGCTGGGGAGCGGCTGCAGGGGCGGCAGAGGTGATGGAGAGGTGACAGTGCCTGTCCCCTGTCCCCAGGTTGCTGAGTACGTGTGGCACCGGCGAGGGCTGCTGGCGCTCAACCTCAGCCGCGTCGACTTCCTGCTGGGTGAGTCCCTGCACCCAAGGGTGCTTTAGGGGACCCCTGGCCTGTCCTGGGGTGCTGGGGCAGCTGCAGTGGCCGAGTATCCTCCCGGGGGTGCTGCTGCCTCCAGGGGAGGATGGTACCTATTCCTGGGGATGCTGGTAGCCCCCACCCAAACGATCCTGTTACCTCCCTGGGGACGCTGGTACCCCAAAGGGATGCTGTTACACCCCCAAGGGTGGTGCTACTGCTGCCCCCCGGGGCACTGGTACCTCCCAGAGATGCTGCAATTTCCCTGGAAATGCTGGTGCCCCACCCTGGGGATGCTGGTGTGCCCTCAGGGATGTGTTGCCCACCAAGGATGCTGTTACACCCCAAGGATGCTGCTGCTCCCACCCGGGGACACATCTCCCTCGTAGGGAAGGCAGCTCTTTTGTGAGCAGTGAAATTCCCATTCCGTTCTGGAATGTGGAATCCAGCCGGGCAGGAGGAAGGAAGGGCTGGGATTACTCCCTGCCTTTTATCTAATCTTCCTGGATCCGGTGGTGCATGAAACACTTGAGTCAGCACAAGAAGCAGGATTTGGCCCCCCCGTTTTTTCTTCTGGTGGGAAAAGGATGTCCCCAGCAGTGTCCCTGTCCCCAGGCCTCTTCGAGCCCGGGGACATGGTGTACGAGCTGGACAGGAACAACGAGACAGATCCATCCCTCAGCGAGATGGTGTCCGTGGCCATCAGGATGCTCCAGAAAAACCCCCGAGGGTTCTTCCTCCTGGTTGAAGGTGGGGGGCTCATGGGGGTGCCAAAATGGGGTAATGAGGGTGCAAAAAGGGAGGGGATTTGATAAAAGAAGGGTGCAAAAGGAGGATAGAGGGTGTGATGGGGATGCAAAAAGGGGGGGGGGAAGAGAGGGTGATAGGGTGCTAAAGAGGGTGCAAAAAGGTGGGAAAGTGGATAAAGGGGAGGTACAAAAAGGACTGGAAGATGCAAAAGGATGATAAAGGGGATGATGGTGCAAAAGGGGAGGATAATGGGGAGATGGGAGTGCAAAAAAGGGCATGGCAGAGGGAGGATAAGGGGGTGGTGGGGGATACACAAATAGCAGATAAACAGGATATGGGGAGTGCAAAAAGAGGCAACGAGCAATGAGGGTGCAAAAAGGGGAGGATAAAAGGGGTGAAGATGGAGTGCTAAAATGGATAGAATAGGGGAATGAAAAGGAGGAATAAAGGGGCTGATGGGGGTGCGAAAGGGAGGATGTGAGGTGTAAAAAGGGGAGATGAATGGGGTGATGGGGAGATGCAGAAAAGGGATGAAAGAGGGGGCGCGGCCGGGAAGAGAAGGGCGGTGCCGAGCGGTGCCGGGTGCCGCAGGTGGCCGCATCGACCACGGGCACCACGAGGGGAAGGCGAAGCAGGCGCTGCACGAGGCCGTGGAGCTGGACAGGGCCATCGGGCTGGCCACGCGCCTCACGTCCACCCAGGACACGCTCAGCGTCGTCACCGCTGACCACTCGCACGTCTTCACCTTCGGCGGCTACACCCCCCGCGGGAACCCCATCTTCGGTGAGCCCTGCCCGGCCACGGAGCCGGGGACAGCGTGGGGACAACGTGGGGACAGCGTGGGGACAGCCTGGGGACAGCCTGGGGACAGCCTGGGGACACTGTGGGGACAGCCTGGGAACAGTATGGGGACAGTGTGGGGACAGCGTGGGGACAGTGTGGGGACAGCGTGGGGACAGCATGGGAACACCATGGGGACACTGTGGGGACAGCCTGGGGACACCATGGGGAGATTCCATGCCGATGACTGTGCCACACGCCAGGTCTGGCCCCCATGCAGAGCGACGTGGATCGCAAACCCTTCACCTCCATCCTCTACGGCAACGGCCCTGGCTATAAAATCGTGGCGGGCGAGCGAGAAAATGTCTCTGCCGTGGATTTTGGTGGGTACATTTTGGGCCAAAACCCCTTAAAGTCGTCCCAGCTTGGCTGAGGTGAGCTGGGTTCTTAAACAACTCTCACTTGTGCTGTTTTTCCCCAGCACACGCTGACTACCAGGCGCAGTCGGCCGTGCCGCTGCGGCAGGAGACCCACGGCGGGGAGGACGTGGCCGTGTTCGCCCGCGGGCCCATGGCCCACCTGCTGCACGGGGTCCACGAGCAGAACTACATCCCCCACGCCATGGCTTACGCCGCCTGCATCGGCTCCAACCGAGGCCACTGCAACGCCGCCGCCCGCCCTGCCACCCCCCTGCTGCTGCCCTTCCTCGGCCTCCTCCTCCTCCTCTGCTAAAGTGCCTCTTGCAAATCACCCAGGGGGATTTATTTTTAATTCATCCCCCCTTTTTATTTTTTTGTGGACAGCAGCACCCGGGAAAGAGGAGAGAGAGAACAGAGAGACTCAGCGGAGCAAAAGCGGCCGCCAGCAGTTTGGTGCTGGGAGCTGCCTCTGTAAATACATGGTTCCTTCCCTATAATTAGCAGCGTTCCCTGGCCTATCCCAAACCCACCGCGGGATTTGGGATGGCAGCTGGAGCCTCGGTGGATAAAACTCCCTCTTTGAGCGAAACGCGATGGGGCTGGGTCCCAAAATGCCTCCGCGGTCCCTTGGCTGAGGACTGACCCTGCTGCCCAACTCGTCACATGTGTGGGGAGGCAGAAACCACACGAAGAAGGGAAAAAAAATTAACTCGCTGGGTTAATTTGTCCCTGAACTTGGGTTTTGTTGTCTCCTCAGTGATTTATTTTGTTTTAAAATTCGTCGGGTTTAACCAAGTAGCTGTGCTAGGACAAGTTTGGGAGGAGTTGGGGCTGAGATTGTGGAAGGGGGGCAAAGGCAGCAAGGCAGGATAAGGGGTGGGACATCCTGGGACACTCCCCTTTTATTAGGTTGAGGTAATTAGGAGGGTAATTAGTAGGTGCAGTCACCAGGGGAAGGGGCTTTTGCAGCTTGAGGGGTGCTGGGAGGGTGAGGGTTGAGCGGGGAGAGGGATGCTGGGTGTGCAAAGGGTGCTGGGAGTGTGCAAACGTCACTGTGCTTGTGCCAATGTCACCGTGCAAGCGGGTACAGTGCCTTGCACACACAGATGTCACTGTGCCAGCGTCACTGGGCACCCTCAGACACTGCCCAAGCTGAGCCAAAGGTGCCTTGAGTGTGCAAATGTCACTGAGATGTCAGGGTGTGTAGTGCCCTGCGTGTGCCAGTGTCACTGAGCTTGTGCCAGTGGCTCAGGGCACGTGTGGGTGTCACTCGCTGTGCTCACATTTCCCTTTCTGCATGCCAAAGTCACCATGCACAAGTGAGTCACTGATGGTCACTGTGCACGAGTGACAGTCACTGATGGTCACTGTGCACAAGTGACAGTCACTGATGGTCACTACATGAGTGACAGTCACTGCAGGTCACCGTGCACGAGTGACAGTCACTGATGACCATGCAGAAGTGACAGTCACTGATGGTCACCGTGCACGAGTGACAGTCACTGATGGCCATGCACCAGTGACAGTCACTGACGGTCACTATGCACAAGTGACAGTCACTGCAGGTCACCGTGCACGAGTGACAGTCACTGATGGTCACTGTGCACAAGTGACAGTCACTGATGGTCACTGTGCACGAGTGACAGTCACTGATGGTCACTGCACGAGTGACAGTCACTGATGACCATGCAGAAGTGACAGTCACTGATGGTCACCGTGCACGAGTGACAGTCACTGATGGCCATGCACAAGTGACAGTCACTGCAGGTCACCGTGCACGAGTGACAGTCACTGATGGTCACTGCACGAGTGACAGTCACTGATGACCATGCACAAATGACAGTCACTGCAGGTCACCGTCCCTGTCCGTGCAGTGACAATGTTCAGTGCCAACACGTGCCGGAGTCACCGCGCTTGTGCACATTGCCCGTGCAGGGGTCCCTGTGCCAGTGCTCCCCTGCCCGCACCAAAGCCCCGCGGCGCTCCTGAGCTCCTGCGCTTGTGCAAACGGCCGGGAAAGGAAAACTCCGCTGGGAAAGGAGCGCTGCCTGTTCCGCCACAAATCCACGCACGAGCAGCCCCTCACACGCCCCGGCTGCATCGGGCACTTCTAACACCCCCTGAGCACCCCAAAACTCCCCCGGATCCCCCAGGCTCCTCCAAACTCCCCTATACCCCCTCCCTCAATTTTTTATTCATTCACCAGTTTTATAATTAAAACTCCAGTTCCTCATTAACCAGGACTCTTCAGAGTAGCTGCAGGCGCTGACCCTGCTGGATTTGGGGGGGCTCTGTGCCCCCCCTTTGCCCGGCGCCCTTTGCCCCCCCGGCATCGCCGGCGTCGCCGGATCCCGACCGCGGCCGCTGGCGCTTCCCAGAACCGCGGCAGCCCCGAGCTATGTTTAACCCCTCCCGGGGTGCCGCGTGGTTTTGGGGGTTCGGGGGGGTGGGAACCACTTTCCCTTGGCCAGGGGGTTGGCAGGACGCCGCTGGCCACCGGGGCTGTGGCCAAATGCCACTCCTGACGCCAGGCTGGCCAGCAGAGCCCAAAGAGGCACTTTTTTTGGGGACGGGGTGAGGGCATCGCCTGCCGTGTATTTGGGTACTCGCAGCACCCCAAAAATAGGCAGCATCAAAGAAAGGCTTTGGTCGGCCTGGCTGCTGTGAAACCCCAAATTTTTGCTAAATGTCCTCCAAAAATGAGTGAACTTGGGGCTGCCTTTACAGCCCCCCCCGATGTTGGGGGTTTTGGGGAGCCCCTAGATATTGGAGACCCCCCACTGTAGCGATAAATAAACCTTTATTTTATACAGGACTCACGGGAAACACAAACACACTTTGAGGGGGGTATGAAAAAATATTCCTTCCGCTCCCCCCAGTTCCAGCCTCCAGCCCATTCTGGAACTTTTTTCCCTTAAAATAAAGAGGGGGAGGGGGAGCTCCACCTTGGGGTTACCCTGGATTTGATTCCCCTCTTTCTCCCAGGGAGGGGGTGATGCCGGGGTTGGACCCACTCTTCATTCTGGGGTCACAGCGGGGGGGGCCCTTTGTGGTGCATCACCCCCCACCCAAGGGGTTTTTGGGGTGACAGAGATTGTCTGGAGGGGGGCACATCCCAGTTTTTTGGGGGGATCTCCCCAGATCCTGCACCGGGGACGATGGCTTCAGCTCCTGGCACGGGGGTGGCACACAGAGGGGGCGAAGCGGTGACACCCCCGCGGGTGGGGGGGGTGACTATGAGCCCTGTGGGAGGGACGTCAGTGGGGGCACCCCAATGGGGGCACCCCCACACTGGGGGGGACTGGTGGGGGGGCACAGCCTCACCGGGGNNNGCACAGCCTCACCGGGTTTTGGGGGGGCTGCTCCAGCTGGATTTTGATCTCGGGGCAGAAGGGGTCAGGTGGGCGGCGGCCTGGGGGAAAGGGGGGGTCATGAGAACCCCGAGGGGTCCCCCAGCCCCGCGGCACCCCGACCCGGGCGTGCTGGGCTACCTGGGGGGGTCCCGGGAGGGTCATCCGGCCAGGGCGTGTCAGTGAAGGCGCCGCGGTGGCTCCCCGAGGGCGAGCGGCTCTCCTGCGGGTGCAGGGGGGGCAGAGGGGTGCTGCCCACCCCTGACTGTCCCCAGCCCACCCCCGCCCCTCCCCGCCCCCGTACCCGTCCCGGCTCCCCACGCTCCTCCGCGGCGCTGCCGAAGCTGCTGGCGCTGGAGGAGGAGCGGGAGAAGTCCGGCGGCTCTGGCTTCTCGGCCCTGCCAGGGACAGTCCCCAAGGCCAGGGACAGTCCCCAAGGCCACAACAGGCTGGCACCGCGCCTCGTGGCCACCACCATGGCCCGCTGCGATGCTGTGCTGGCCCCGGGACACCCTGTCCCCACACCACCCCGTCCTGGGACACTGCATCCTCATGTCACCCTATCCCTGGCATGTCCCATCCCTGTGCCACCCTGTGCCCACCCCATCCCTATGCAACCCTGGCCCCATGTCTCTTCTCTTCATACCAACCTGTCCCCGTGCCATGTGTCCCTGTACCACCTCACCTTCACGCCAACCTGTGCCCAAGCCACCCAGATGCCACCCCACAGTCCCCTGCCACTTTGTCCCTGGGACACGCAGACCCTGTGCCACTCAGCTCCTGTGACACCCTGTCCCTCTGGTCACCCTGGCTCACTGCATTCCTTTGTTGTCCCCTCCGTCCCATCCCTGTGTCATGCTGATATCGCCCTGTCCCAGTGCCACCCCATCCTGGTGTCACCCTGTCTTTGAGTTGCACCATCCCAGTGCCTGTGTCACCGTGATGTCACCGTGATGTCACCCCATCCCAGTGCCCCCCTGTCCTTGCACGCCCCCAGTCCCAGTGTCCTTCATTCACTGTGTCCCTGTGTCACCCTGATGTCACTCCATCCCAGTGCCACCCCATTCTTGTGCTGCCCCATCCCAGTGTCCTCCAGTCCCCGTGTCACCCTATTATCACCCTGTCCCTGTGGCACCTCGCCTTGGTGCCACCGAATACCGGTGCCACCCTGTCCCCTCGCCATCCCATGCCGGTGCCTTCCGGGCCCCATATGTTCCCACCCCAGTGCCACCCCATCCCAGTGCCCTCCTGTCCCCGTGTCCCCGATCCCGGTGCCAGCTGCGGGACCTGTCGGGGTTCCGGCGGCTCTCGGGGGAGCTGTGAGTGGAGCTGGAGCCGTCGGGGGCTGCGGGGCCGTCCCTGCGGGGAGGCGGCGGCAGTCAGGTGACACCGGGAGGGGACAGCGGGAGGTGACAGCGGGAGGTGACAGCGGGAAGGGACAGCGGGAGGTGACAGCGGGACGGGACAGCGGGACGGGACAGCGGGAGGTGACACCGGGAGGTGACAGCGGGACGGGACAGCGGGAGGTGACACCGGGAGGGGACAGCGGGAGG
>VZRF01010841.1:383983-415248 GCA_013396875.1 Vireo altiloquus
CCCAGAGAATCCCCCAGGTTTAACCCTTCCTCTCTCACCGGCTGGCCCCCACCCCTACAGCCCCCAGCCCCGTTCCTGCCCCCTCCCATCCCCAGGCCCCCTCTCCCCCCATCCCTCCCTGGCACCCAGGGGTCACCCATTCCCAAGGCTGCTCTCTTCCCCCTCCCCCAAGGGCCCAGGGGGGGTCCCTGGCTCAGGGGACCCCAGGGAGGGGCAGGGACCCCCCCGGGGACACACCAGGGTGGGGACAGGGGTGGCTGTGACAGGGCCAGGGCCACCAAGGGCAGTGCCCAAGCTCCACAGAGCCTCTTCCCTGTGCAAAGGAGGGGAGGATTCCTGCTCCAGCAGGGTCCCCTTGCTCCTGTCCCACCCTGCAGCACCCACGTTCCTTTTTGGGACAGCTCCAAGTGGGATTTTTGGGATCATCACCTCCACCTTGCTCCAACGCCCTTGGCCCACGTGTCCGCACTGTAACGAGGCTGCCACAGCTCCAATGACAACTTTAATCCGATAATATTTGCAAATAACAGACAAAACAGGAACGGGGCCTTGGCTCACACCTTGTACCTGCATCCTCCACAGGATCCGGCGCTGCCGGAACTGCCACAGCCCTGGAACACCCCACGGCCCCCCAGGATCCCTTCCCACAACAGTATAAGCTCAAGGAAGAGACTTTTTTATATATAACATTAAAAAAAATTAACAGCAACTTGAAAAGATGGAATTTCCAAGGAATATGTACACAAGCGAGTGCTTCAGGCTGGGAAGAAAAACCTCCTGTGGCTTCGGCGCATGGAATTCATCGTGTCTGTGCCTTGGGAAAGAATCCACGGGTTCAAACTGCCCCAAAAAATCACTCAGGAACTTTAGAGCCCCTCAAATGCTGCTGCTTTGCCCCCAAACCCAGCAGGGACAAGGGAGGAGGGGGCTGGGCAAAGAGCAGCTGGAATTCTTCGCATGAAACACTGGAAATAAAACACTGGAAACAAAAACTGGTGGGGTTTTGGGGGTGGAATTTGTGGCCCCCACCCTCTTCTCACACCCCAAGTTCCTGCAGACCTTGAAGAAATAAAACTGATGTGATCTCTGCAGTGAACTTCTCTGCGGAAACAAAGGAAAAGGCTGGAGAGGAAGAGGATCTCTGTAATAAAGAGAGCCTTCGGCAGTGCCCAATGTGGATCAGTCTGGAAGTGGGATACTATTTCCTGCTAAATATTAATGGGGAGAAAACTTTGCTGGGAGATGTTAGAAAAAAAAAAAAAATTAGTGCATTGCTGAAAAATGAGGAGAGAGGGGTAAGAAAACCTCTTCCCATGGGAAAATGGCACCCACCTGCACCCCCTCGCCAGCTCCGGCTGCCCCGAGCCAGGAACGCTCCCAGCAGCGTCAGACTGGAGGAAAATGTTCTCCAGAGTCATTAAAATACCCCAAACTTCTAAAAAATCCCACAGTTCCCAGAGCCCAGGTGGTTACTGGATCATCCGAGGTGAGGGAGGAGGAGAGGGAGCAGCTCCCAGCCCCTGGGAGGGTTTGGGAGGCAGATCCCAGCTTCCGTTTTGGGTTAAATAAATGAAGTTTTGTTGTCTGAAAGCGCTAGAAATTCCTCACCAAGTCACAATTCCTGCACTTCCATGCTGGACTGAAAGCGTGAGAGTGGATCAGAGCCAGGATTATCCCACAGAGCTCCTGGAGAAGGGTCAGGGTGGTCTGGACCCACTGCATCTCGACCCCTCTGCGGCCGGGCCGGGGGCACACGGGGCCACCCCTCGTCCCAAACACTCCAACTGCTGCTCAACTTCCCAACCTTCCTGTTCTTTATTAAATAAACCCGGGAACGTTGTCCTGAAGCCGGATGTCCTTCAGTGCAATCTGCTTTGACATAAGGCATTTGTTTTGTTTTTTGGGGAGCAAACATCTCACGATGGATTTTTGCCTTCTGGAAGAGTCAAAAAGTACTGTGTCCACCTGCTTCTATTCTTTTAATGCCCTACCATGTGACAAATCCTCTTCCCTTCTGGTCGCTCCTCTTGGAAAACCATCAGTGGCCAAGCAAACCAGTCCCTGGGCAGGAGAGACAGCAGCAGGAGATGAGGAGGGAACGGGATCGGGTTGGGATCCACGGGAGGGGATACAAAGGGGAGAACACTTGGACTCACCTTTGAATCCTTCTTCGGGCATGCACACTGCGATGGGGAGGGAAGGAGGTGTTAGCAGGCATTAAAAATCCCCATTTTCCACCTTCCCAACCCAAATCCTTGTCCTGCAGCCCCAGCCCAGCCCCTCCCCAGCTCTCACCTTGCATGACGTCGTCCATGGCCGCGTAATCCGCGATGGGCTCGTCGGCCTGCAACAGACACCGGCCGGGAGTTAATTAATGAGCTGGGAGTTAATTAACGAGCACACCAGCCGGGAATTAATGAGCTCCCCGCCCGGGACAGGAGCGGGAATGGGGCTCTTGGGAGCACCAACTCCATGGGAGGACTCACTCCCTGCTTTAGTCGTGTTTTGGGTTGGTACCCACAGAGCTCAGCAGCCAGATCAGCTACAAAGGGCTCTTGGAAATAAAAAACCAGGGGGTTTTCTCCTCCACAACAAAGATAGAAAGGGTTTGCCTCCTCCAAGACAAATAAAATTAAGGATATTCCTCCTCCAAAACAAAAACAATGAGGATTTTCCTCGCCTCACACAAAAAAAAAAAGAATATAAGGCTTTTCCCCCTCTCCACAACAAAACAAAAGGACAGTTGTCCTCCTAAACAAAAAAAAACCCAAACACCTGAGGATATTCCTCCTCTGAAACAAATTAAGGATTTTCCTCCTCCAACACAGAAAACAATGAGGATTTTTTGTCCCCAACACAAAAACATTAAGAATTTTCTTCCTCCAAAACAAAACCCCAAGAAGTATTTTCCTCCTTGGAAACAGAAGTGACAAGGATTTCCCTCCTTGAGCACAAAAAAAAATTTGAGGATTTACCTCCAAAACAAAAAACAATGAGGATTTTCCTCCCCTAAAACAAAAAACCAGGATTTTTTCCCTCCAAGGAGCTCCACGAGGAGCTCGTTCCCCCTTTGTCCCCATTTCCACGCACAGCCCCATGCACTGCTCTCTGGATCCCAGGGCAGTCCCAGATCCCAGGGCGCTCCCAGATCCCAGGGTGTTCCCGGATCCCAGGGTGTTCCCGGATCCCAGGGTGTTCCCGGATCCCAGGGCAGTCCCAGATCCCAGGGCAGTCCCGGATCCCAGGGCAGTCCCAGATCTCAGGGCATTCCCGGATCCCAGGGCGCTCCCAGATCCCAGGTAGTCCCAGATCCCAGGGCAGTCCCAGATCCCAGGGTGTTCCCAAACCCCACCGCCCCGTTGCCGCCCCGTTACCTTGAGCAGGATGACAGACTCGGGGATGACCCCCAGGCTGCCCAGCGTGGCTGTGTCGTCGCTCAGGATCTTCCCATCCAGGGACAGGTTCTGGTCGAAGGGGGCCACGGAGAAGGCGTGCATGATCTGGGGGCACAGGACACCTCAGCCAGGGCTTGTGGCACTCCCCTGGGGGGTCAGACCCTCCCCTGCGCCCCCACGCCCCTCGGTTTGTGTTCTCCTCCTCACTCCTGGGAGCAGAGCAGGCCTCACCTGGATTTTGAGCTCTTTCAAGGTCTGGTTGGCCGAGACAAGCAGAGCTTTCTCGCCCCGGACCTTGCGGTGCCGCGTGCTCCTCCTGATGCCCTGTTTTTGGTACGTGATGTAGCTCTGGTGGGAGAGCTTCTGGCGTTTGGCACCGCCGTTGGCCTGGAGACGAGGCAAAAAACGAGGAGATGGAGTTGTTTAGGGATAAACACAACTTTTCCAGAGCCCAGAGAGGGTTTTGGGCAAGGGAAGGCAGGAAGCGATGGAAAACCCCTTGGAAAGCCAATTGAAGCATGCAAGTGTGGAGGCAACCGAATGATTTTCCTTCAAACCTCAGCTCCTAGTCCTAACGCCAGTGTGGGGCAGATGAATCCCCATCCATATTTAATCTCTCCACAACCCAGCACCGTGTGGTTTGACCATTCCAATGACAATTTAAGACACTCTTCCTCTGCCACTGAGATGCAGAGGAGGAGGGTGGAGATCCCATCGTGCTGACTCAAGAGGAAGATACAAAAATCAAGGAACCTGATGGGATTTTTTCATCTCTACCTGGTTAAAATCGGGGTCTTGCTCCCCCTCTGGCTTGTTTTCCTCCCTTTCCTCTTCAGCTTCCGAGCTGCTCACGTTCAGCTCCGGAGCCGCATCCTTCATTACCTGGAGTCACAAAAATCATTCTCCGTAACCAAGAGCATCCCTGTGAGCTGTCCCACCACGGCAAACAGTGCCCGGAGACCTCCTGGTGCCACCTCCATCCAGAGAGCCCAGGAGGAACCCAGGAGCTGCTCCGTGGGCTCTGCAAAGGCTCCTCCACCCTCCCCAGCTGTGTGGAACCTTGCTGGGATGCAGCTCAGGAATGCTCCTCTGTGGAGCTGCAGGTGCTTCCTGCCCTCCTCTCCAGGCAATGGGAAAGTCTCCCGAGCCCTGGACCGACTCCTTTCCCTTCAGCTGCTTCATCTGAGGGTGTAACAAAAGCCTCAACATGGAGAAAGTATTTTCTGTGAACTAAGACATTTCTCCACCCCTGCAGCAGCCTGGTAGGGACACTCAGCACCATCACTTATGGGGCTGGAGGTTGTAAGTAAATGAAATCTAAATAACTTGCACAAATATGAAAATAAAAAGGTTGTTCAGGCCGGTGATTGTCACTCCAGGCATACATTAGCCTGGATGTGAATTCCCAGCTCTGCTGTGGCTGGAACTGGGCTTTGCAGGAGCCCTGGATACCAAGAGCTCTCTTCTCCATCAATGTTTTTACAATTAATGATGCAATTCCAGCTCCCAAACATTCCCCAGAGCCTTCTGAACTCCAGCAGTGCCACCCTACAACGATTTTATCCGGATGAGGCTTCCCTCTGCAGCATCATCCCCCCAAGGAGGAACCAGGTGGTGCAGAGGAGGGAGGGAAGGGGTGAGGGGCTGGGAAGCACTCCCTGATTTTGCCAAGCCCAGCAGGAAGGGCACAGTGGCTCCCAGTGCTGCTGACAGCGATCCTGGCCAGCATTCCTGCTGCTTCCCATCCTGCCGAGGCTGCCCTGCTGCTGGGGGATCTCGTGGGCACGTTCTCGCCCCCTCTCTCCAGCTCCAGCTGCTCCACAAAGAATAGCTCCCTGTTTTTTTGCCAGCCCCACGTGTGAGCACAGTCCTGTCCAGTGCCAGAAAAACACAACACCCAACCCTCTCCTGCACCAGAGCCAAGAGGGATTCAGGCTGGGGATTCAGGCTGAAAGCTCGTGGCTGATGGCTCCAGACGGTGCTGCGTGATCCACATCTCACAGCCAAGGCAGGAACCCGTCTGGGCTCCAGCTCCCCGCGGCTCCCTGGGCTCCAGCGCCTCCCTGGGACTGGTAGGGAGGTGGAAATCAGGGGAAGGCCAAAAACACCCACCCCACACTGCAAAGGTGCAGGGATCGTCTTCATCCCAGCTCATCCACCCTTGGCTCCCTCCTTAAGAGCCCTAAGGGGGGAGGTTTACCAGAACCAGCTTTTGGGTACTTGGAAAACCAGTTCTAGAGCTGATCCTGACACTTAAGATCAGCAAAAACAAAATTCACAGCTTCAGGGGATCCTAAAAATCATCTCGAAGTTCACTGTCTCATCAGCACCGAGGGGAAGAGCCCATTTCTATCCAGCAATAAAAATGTCACTTGAGCAAGAAGAAAGGAAATGATAAATATTGGAGGGGGAGGAGAGCAGGTAGAGCCTGGGAACACAGCTAAGATGGCAAAAACAGGTGGGAGCATCCCTGAAAATACAAAGGATTTGGTTTGGCAAAAGAAAGCCTCGAGGAGATGGAATTTTCAGAGCCAGAATGTCCCAGTTTGCTGGTTTTGCCAAAGCTGCAGAGTGGGGATTTCTGCCCTCACCACCACCATGGATCAGCAGGGTCCCCCTGGTCCTGGGGCCAGCAGGGACAGAGCAGAGTCTCTACCTTTTTGTTATCCACCACTTTGTGGATGTAGATGGTGGCCTGGGTGTACTCGCGCAGGTCCCGCTGCTGCTGGCACAGGAGCCCTTCCCGGCACTCGGGGCACAGCTCTGGGGAAACACCACAGCAAAAACATTTCACTGCTCCAGCTCCTCAGAGGCCCCAGTGCAGGGCCTCTCACTGCTAACCCAGAGCCAATCACACCAAATCCCACAGTGGTTTGGGTTGGAAGAGACCTTCAGGATCTCATCCCACTCCCTGCCATGGGACACCTTCCACTGTCCCAGCTTGCTCCAGGCCTTCAACACTTTCAGGGATGGGGCAGCCACAGCTGCTCTGGGCACCCTGTGCCAGGGCTTCTCCACCCTCCCAGGGAACAATTCCTTCCCAATATCCCACCCATCCCTGCCCTCTGCAGTGGGAAGCCATTCCCTGGCTCCTGTCCCTCCATGCCTTATCCCCAATCCCTCTCCAGTTCTCCTGGAGTCTCTTTAGGCCCTGCAAGGGGCTCTGAGCTCTCCCTGGAGCCTTCCCTTCTCCAGGTGAGCATCCCCAGCTCTCCCAGAGGGGCTCCAGCCCTTGGAGCATCTCTGTAGCCTCCTCTGGACTTGCTCCAGCAGCTCCAGGTCCTTCCTGTGCTGGAGACTCCGGAGCTGGACCTGGCACTGCGAGGGGATCTGCCAAGCTCTGTGTCTCCTACAGATCCCCTCAGAGTGCAGTTTTCATGCCCACACCAGAGCAGAGGTCACTCACGGGGCTCGGAGGTGTAGCAGGCGCTCTCGGGGTCAGCCCCCTCCGCCTGTGTCCGCGTGATTTTGATGACGTGATCCACGACGAAGAGTTTTTGGATCCTCTCCCACTCGCTGGGCCATATCAGAGCTATACTGTGCAAAGGAACAGGCAGGTGCTTTATGACATGGAAAAGCCAAGCCCTAAGCTCCCAAAAAACCCTCCCTCTTTGGCTTGTTGGTCTGTTAAGGATATAAAAACTGCAAAATCCATCCAAAACCCAGCTACACGGGAGGGCCTGAACACCCAGATAACAGCAGCCTGTGATTAGTGACGCTGCTGTGCTCCCGTCGTGCCGGAGGGAGGGATGGAGGAGGAAAGGAGTGGAAGATTTCCTACTTTTAGTGCTGCATCACTGCAGAAGCAAGGCTATGGAGCATGAAGTCCAGCCCTGCAGCCAGCGCTCCGGGGGGGGAAGGCTCACAGAAAGCAAATTGTAAGGAAGCAGGATGTTTCTGCATCCCGGCCAAGCCAGGCTGGTTATTGTCAGGAACAAACCAAGCTGAAGGAAGCTCCTTTTTCCCGACCCAGCATCCTTGGACAGTTTAAGTCTTGCCTTGCAGGAAGGCTGAGGTGGCTCAGAGAAAGCCTCGGTGTTAATTTTGAGGGGAAGGATTCACTCCTCATCTTGCTGTGGCTCAGCAGCAGGAGCATTCCCGAGGGAATGTTCTCCCGAGGCTCCCGGCAAAAGGAAGGTGTGTGAAGGGAAGAAACTCACTGTTTGGAGTCTTCTTTGGTCATGGAAGCAAAGGTGAACATGAGCCCCCCGTGGGGACAGAGCAGGACGCTGTTTGCTACGGAGGACACGGGGCTGCAGCGCGTGGGCCTCCTGCAGAAGGACAGAGGTTTGGAAAGCAGCGCCAGGTTATCCCACCAAAACCCCCACAGCTCTTCAGGAAGGAATCACAGGTGAGTATTTACACAAGGCATTCCAACAAGGAATAGTAACTACTAGTGATGAGGAAATGAGATCTGCGTTCCTCTGCGGCGCAGAGTGACTCTGTCCAGCAGAGATTTCCATCTCCAGCCCGAACGGTGACCTTCGGGACACAGCTCCAGACAGATGAAAAAACTAATCAGGTTACCAGCTAATCCGACCATCTGGTTAACACACAGCAAACAAGGAAATTCAGTGTCTTACAACTGATACAAGTCCTGCAAAAATCAGCTCCATTGCTTCCACGAGCTCACGGTGCTGGGAGTTGGAAGCAAAATATTATCTACAAAATATTATCTACAGCCCCCAAAATAAGGGATTAAAAGCACCAAAACCCTCCAGCCAAGTTACCTGACAAATTTCCTCCATTCTTCTACGAAGAACTGCGAAACAATATACAGCTCATCTGTCTCCTGGAGAAAAAGAGGAGGAAAAAGGATCTTTTTAATGAATCCAGCAATGACTGTTCGGTTTTTCGGCTCACTCCCTTCGAGACCTCGGTGCTGCTTTACCATGACAACTCCATCCAAGTGGGCTGCAAAAGCCAAGGAAAATAATTTGGGATCAGGTACTAAGCACTGCCATTGCTAATCTTGTGTTTATTATGAAGTTACTTGAGCTCTTGATCCAATTACTTTTAATTCCCAGCGGGAAAGGGCATTTCCCTGGAGCAGCCAGGACTCCCCAGAGCTGCTTCTCCTGCTGGGTACTTGGGTCTGAAGCTGGTGAATCCCTGCACTCCCACAGGTGTGGGGTGAGACCACCCCCACATCCCTCAATTGCTTCCAACATCAAAATCCACAAGTTTATCCTTTTGGCAGCAGCAGGGATAGAAAACCACAGCTGTGCCCCAAATGAGGCAGTGTTTTTGGGACAATCTGTGGTTTTTTGTCCCAATCTTCCTTTAAATTGCTTGCTCCTGGACAAGAAACCACCCAGACCTCAAGAGCTGGGTGACAAAATTACTTCCATGCTCTCCTACATCCTCACCCCTTTCCTTAACAGATTTAAGGGCTTGCTCCATCTTTCTGCAGGAAAACTCGGCACACCTGAGGAATATATATCTATAGATACATACACATACATACACAAATACTTTTTAATTTCCCTTCATCTCCTGATTTCTGCTTTTTTTCTACTCTGGTTGTTTTCCTCCCCAAACTTCAACTGCTTTGGATCAGGAAAACTCCGAAGGCTTGAGGGGAAAAATCCTCAGCTCTCTTCTATGAGGTTCCCTTGGGAAATAAAAGGGAAAGGAGGATAAAAAGGGAAAGGAGGATGTAGCCCTGCTGGTGGAGACCCTCCTATTTCTGGCCCACAGTGATGAGCCCCAGCTTTCCATTCTCCAGCTCTGAAAGGAAAACCTGCTAGATACAACCTTAACCACGACTGGCAGGACCTGGAGCTCTCCAGCTCAGCACAAAAGGAAAACTCCTTTCAAACCCTTTTGGGTCTCCGTGGTTCTGAGCCATGGGTCTGTGTTGCCTCAGTGTTTATTCCCAGCTGGAGCAGCGAGGGATGGAGGCAAGCACCTGCCAAAGCACCTTGGCAGGATTGTAGAGTCAATCATTAATCAGCACCACGAGGCTCCCAGGAGCCAAGGATTGCAGCCAACAGCTGGTTCAGGGCACCTCAAATCCCCAGGAATTCCTGAAGAAGCTGCTAGGAGAGGGTTTGCACAGCCATTGCTGCTCTTTGGAGGCCTTCAGCATCTTGGGAAGCTCCCTGAGCCTTTGGGACACAGGACGATGCTGGAGCACACCTCAATTCTGCCCAGGCAGCAGCAAAAGGTGGCAGTGGGGCAAAATTCAGGTGTGTTCTAGCATCCTCCTGCACGGGAAGGCTGATGGAGAGCAGTGGGAAGCGGCTGCGCTGCTTCCGTCCTTGCAGGGACGGATCCAGCCGTGAGAGCACCACTGTCACTGTTATCTCCCTGACTCCAGGCCAGCCACAGCTCCCTTGGCACAGCAGCCACTCCCTGGCTCCTCAGGGCTTTGTGCCAGCATGGCTAATCCAGGGAAATCACACCTCAGCACGAGGGACATGAGAGCTCCGCTGGCACCGACTGAGCGAACGCTTCTGCACTCGTTTGCCTTGGGATCCCCTTCCACCCCCTGCCGTGGCCAGGGACACCTTCCACTGTCCCAGGGTGCCCCAAGCCCCGTCCAACCCTGCCTTGGGCACTGCCAGGGATGGGGCAGCCACAGCTGCTCTGGGCAGTCGAGGGATTAAAGCCAATAAAAACCTCTCCAGAGCCTGGCTACATTCCCTGACCCGCCTCCCTCCCTACCTGAGGCCAGCTGCCCAGGCAAGGTCTGCATTTATCGTGGAACAGGTTCTGGAGAGAAGTCTTCTGCTCACTGGCCATCATCTTATGCAGAGCTTCATTTTCCTCCCCTTCACGCTCCAAAATCTGCAGGAAACAGTTAATTACACCCCAGCCCCCGTTCCCAGCTGCTACTAAAGGTGACTTTATTCTCCTCCACAGCACAGAGTTGTGTTAAAAAGCAAAACCAGAAACACAACCAGTATTTACAGTCAACAAAAGGGGAGTATTTGGCAAATACCTTGCACTGGGAACAGCACTCTTTGTTATTTGGGAATTCAGGGGCTTTTGGAAAATATTGCTTGAGTTTCTCCCAGGCTTCCTTGGAAACCACCCTCCGCTCGTTTTCAGAGATGCACAGGTCACCTGCAGGGAGAGAATCGAGGGAAAGGCTTTGATCACGACACGCTCAGGGATGTTTTGCAGCCCTTGATTGAAGAGATTACAAGGAATAAACGTGGGGAAGAAATCCGCACATTCATCAGCCAACAGCACGTCAGCGAAAACCAGCAAAGTCACCTTCAACTCCTCCCTTGCTTCCTTTAGACAGAGAATAAATAATAATAATAATAATAATTTAATTCATAAAAATACCCTTTAGATTTCCAAGATCATGGCCTAAGCAGCTGATCAAACACAAGTAGGGACGCTGGGAAAAGCCAGAGGGAACAGGGCTACTGGTCTCTGATCCTGGCTATCCACAGCTACATCCTCACAGTGACTCCTCCTGCTGATAACCCTGTGTCCCATGAAGCCAGCTGCTTTCCACATCCTTGAAAACCCCAAATTCCCACTGTAGAATCTCAATACAGTTCCATGTGCCCTATCCAAGCACCTGAAAATGTGGGCAGATTTTGCACCCTGAATCTGCTCTGGGGAATAACTGGATGTGAAGAGACCAAGCAAGACTTACCAGTTACCCCCCAGAACACTTATTTATCCATCAGGATTATCGATCCTGATATCAGGACTATCTACCCTGATGCTCAGGCAGCTCCAAGATCCCAACAAGGGTTTTTCAGGAGCCATTAGTGCCTGTGGTCTCAGGGCTGGAAGCAGCAGCCTGCAGCACTGGGACACCACGTGCACACCGATGACACGTGCTGGCCGGATAAACAAGGCTTGGGAAAACGGGAGAAGGCTCTGGTTCCCGAGCAGCTGCCCACCTGCAGCGCTGCTGATGGCCGAGGGGAAAACACAACCACAGCTCCCCCTGAGACAGCAGCTGGGGAGTCCCTGGGCAGGCTCGGGGAGGAACACCAGGCGTGGCCATTGCGACACCGGGATGGGAACCGGATTTGGGAATATCCGTGCCTCAGGGGGACTGCACCAGCGAGAGAGGAGGAAAACAGCAACTGTGGTGTCCAAAGGGCACAATCCTGCATTATCTGCTTTTCTATAGCCTGGAGAGCAGCAGAGAGAGGAGAGGCAGAGAAACTCCTTCCTCCCCACCCTCTGGCAGCTCTTTAACATGACAAGCAGCTCCTCGGGCCCACGGACTGCTCCAGCTGAGCCTGGAATTTGGCCAGCCCTGAAGAGGAAAAAATAGCAATGCTCCCCTCCTGCTTTTTCTCTAATAAACAAAGGTCGGGCCTCGCTGCAGCACTCGGGCACTTGAGCTCCATCCCACAAGGCCAAGTGGCTCCGGAGGCTGGCCCAGGATGCTGCCCGGAGCCAGCGAGGATGGGAAAAAAGGAGCTGAGACAAATAAGTGCCCTGACACCACATGATTAATGAAAACAGATTAACAGGGTGAGCGAAAGAGGTGGAAAAATCAGCTCTGGGTGTGCAGGGAACAAGTGTTTTGCCATCTGGAAGATGATCCCAACCACTGCTGACCCCATTTCCCTCTCCCACCATCCAGGGACATGTTCTGGGCATGGACATCAAAGAAGGCTTAAGTTGGTATCTGGAAAAAATTATTCACTGTGCTCAGGCAGCTACTGGAGAGCGAGGAATTGCAGCAGGGATGCAAAGGGAGCTGTGAAGGGAACGCCCGGGTGGCATTCCTGGAGGCCAGCCAGCCCTCCCAGATCCAGCAGTGCCTTTTCCAGAGCCTGCCATGGAGGCAGGAACCTCCTCCACCATAAAATTAAGGCCATAGGAACCAGACTACAGATTTGCTGATCCACTCTAGAGGGAATTTTTCAAGGTGGAAGGGTTGTTTACCATGAGTAATCAGAGTTTAACTCAAGACAACAAAACCTGCCCTGCCAGCAGCCCTCTTATTTAGGGGGGAGATTATAAATTATTTAGTATTATTTATTCTGCTATGACCCCAAGTCACAGATCAACCAGCAATTTAACACCATACATTTTCCAAAGGCCTATTGGCCTATTTTTCGTCGTGTCTGGCTCCATAAATGTTCCATCCCCACGCTCCACGCACTTATTGAACAGCAGCAGCCTCCAGGCAATGGGAAATGCAGCGTTCAAGGCTCTGAGTAACAGCTAAAATCGTGACAAAGTGCTTAAACACTCTGCCTGGAAATGAGATTTCTCAAGCCTTACTCCAGGTTCTTGATTAGCCCTGATGACAGGAGGTGTGAGGCTAATTTATGCCATTTTCCCTTCTGTGTAGACATGAGATGGAGTGTTCCTACAAACAGGAGCTTAAGTAAAACTGGGTTTTATGGCAGGTGAGATTTAAACAACGGGGTAGCCAAGGATGCAGCTAATGAGGCATCACTTACAAAACAACCGATATGAGGTCAAAACCTTACGTAAACAGACACCAAAGCACAGCAGGTCGGGAAATCGATATCGGGAGCGGCCCTGGCCCAGGTGCTGGGTGAGTGCTCCTGTTCTAATGCAAACCAGGATTAAATGGATACTCCCAGCTCCCACCTGCACTGATTGACACCACCCCTTTCTCTCCTACTGCTTAGAGCTTCCAAAGGGCAGCAGAGCTCTGGTGCTGCCCATGCAGGAAGGGGAGCTCAGCATCTGCCGGCTCTGCTTGGCCAAGTCCTCACAGAGTCTGCCTGCAAGTAAAACTGAGTGCAAGAAAGGCCAGGAAAATGAGAACCGAACCCATTTCTGCAGTGACTGCTCACGCTGGCCACAGTTGGAGCAAAGGCTAGGAGGTTAACGCGTGCAGCAGTGGGCAACAAGGGAGATATTCAGCTCCATCCCCCGGAGAGACTCACCATGTGGGCAAACGATGTCTTCATTAAAATTTAACTCCTCTTCCTCCTCCCTCTTCTCTTCATTTGATTCATCTAATTAAAAAAAAAAAAAAAATCATAATACAAGAGGATTGCACAGTTCCTCTCCCAAGGAAAAAAAATCTTACGGGGAAAGGAGCACGGGTCGCCTTTCAAATTACAGCAAACGCCTTCACCCAAGGGAAAATTTGGAAGGAAATTTGTTATTCTCCGATGTCTTGGCCTCTGGGCAGGCGGGATTACAGCCTCCAGGCCACGTAGGAGGGCTTTGAAGTGCACGGAGCACAAGCCAGGCCTTTGTGAGATTACAAAGGACACATTTGTTAGGGCTGGAACGCCGCAGGGGTTCCTGCTCCCAGACATCTCCGAGTTGAACCTAAACACAAGCCTAGGTAAGAGCAAAGGGAGCAGAATCCCGGGCAAAATCCCTGATCTAAACCAGATGCTGCCTGACAAACCGAGGGGGAGCCTGCCGGGGGGTTGACAAGCCCTACATCAATCTCTAAATTAGTTAAAATCAAGCGTTGGCCACCGAAGGGAGCATCAAGACAATGACTTGTCGAGAGGCTCTAACGAGAGCTCGTGAGTAATTCAAATGCACTACTGGGAGTTGCAACCTGTTGTGAATCACCCCCGAGGAAGGAGGGGTGGTAACCCAGAAATATCCTTTTCTCCACGAGCGCTCCCCCTTATCAGTGGGGCTGAGGTGCCCTCCAGCCTTCCAGGCCAAGATCAATGCCCTGAGCCATCCTTCACACTTTCATTCCAACAAGCTTCTCACCCAGTTCAAAGAAGCTCAACAAAATACAATTTTCAAACATTTAAAGAGCAGGAGGCAAATAAAACCTCCATCTATTCTCAAGATATGGGCACAGAATGCAGTGCAATCCAAGATTTTTGTTCTCGGGCTGTGTTTTCCCAGTGCTGCTGCATCAGCTGGGCTGTTTTATCCCTCAACCTTCACAATACACATCATCATCGTCCCTTCCCCAAGGTAATTTTCACGTTTCTTCCTTCCCCGTGCTCTCCCATTCAGAGAAAAGTGGATGAAAAGATCATGTGTCTGGGGTGGTAATTTCACACAGCTTTGTAAAAACACTTATCACCTCATCTCCCTCTCCAGCAGGAAGATCAGCCCGCAGTTTTCAAGCTCAGCAAAGAAAAAGCTCCTTAAACGAAGGACTTTTTTATTTGATTCATTATCCTTTCCTCCCTACTCATACAAGGGGAACAAAACAGCTACAGAAACCCCTGACGTGTCTTTTGTTAGGAGGGATGAGGCAGAGCTGGTGGGTCTCTACAGCAGCAGAAATTAGGAGGAAATCTGGAGTAAATACCTTTGCTTTGCGCATTTCCATTCATTTTTCCATTACTGTGCTCTGCATCTTCATCTTGCTCGTTTAACTGCTCCAGAGCCAGCTGACGCCAGCTCCTCAAGGACGCTTTTCCAACCCAAAAGCCATCGTTCCTGCAGGGAGACAACAGCACTGGTACCCCAAAATCACAGCTCCCTTCCTCAGAGCCCAAACAGGGAAATCCTGAGGAAAAAGCTGTTTAAGCACTTCTGAAAAGCATCTTTGCAGCATCTGGGACTTGCATACCCCTTGACTGTCATCTTCAGCAGGTTGGTCACGGTTTTGTAGTCCTCGTTCAGCTGGTTCTTCAGCCGCAGGATTCGACACCTTTCCACCACACAGTCCTTGCAAAGTGCTTTGACTGGGGTGGGGGGGGAAAGAAACACAGATTTTTACACTGCTCACTGCATAATTTATTGCACAGGTAGTTAGTTTCCTGCTGGTTTGAAGGGCCTCAGACAGGTGTGTGCCAACTACCCTGCCTGAGGATGGGCCATTTCAGAGCACAGGAGGAAATCCTGGGGGTTACAGACACACCAGGCCATGGCTGAAGCTTAAAGAGGCATGAAATACTTCAAATGAGGTGAGATCTGTTCCACTGCCTCACAGCTCTGCTCTCACAGCTCCTGGTCTCCGCAGTCTCAGGGAGCCAGGGCAGCCCAGCACCATGCCACAGGAGGCAGGAAATGCCAGGAAAACACCTGTATTGTGGCACTTTGCCAGTTCAACCCCGAAAAACCACCCTCCTGCAAGGCTGCACTGGACCAAAGGAGGGGAAATGCTCTAGCTGGGCATGCATTTCATAGATTTTCATCCTGGAGCAAGAGGAAAGGGGAAGCAGTGTGTCCATCCATCCCTTCAGCCATCCCTCCCTCCCTGCCAGCCATACACAACCCACAACCCTTCAGGCAATCTTCCACTTGATTAATAAACCTTGCCCTGTTTTTCCCCACAAAGGCTGCCTGCGTCACAAGCAGTTTCTTCCCTACAAGCTCCCAGTAGGAGCTGAGCTAATTTGGTCTCAGTGGGAGTTACTGAGCAACTTCCTAAAAGGAACGAAAGCCGGGGCTCCACGAGGGGATGGCCAAAGCCTGCAGGGGCTGGGCTGACCCCGAAATGCAGAGTGGGTGGTAGATGCTTCACCAGGAGCAGGCTAACAGGTAAGTGCTCCCTCGGATGAGGTGACAGACAGGAAGGGATATTTTTGGCCTAAATACTCCATGAGACCCAGCCCACACAGGAGCTGTGGGTGCTGCAGGCACGGAAAATAATTGTCAAGAGTTTGGAGTGTTGCATGTGCAAGTTTTATCTTCTAGAATCGCCTTCAGACCTTCTAAATATTGTGCTTCCTAAGCCAAGTGCCCCATTCCTCCACAGCAATTCCTCCAGGCACAGCCCTTCCCTGAGCAGAGCCCGGGGCCAAAGCAGACCCTGTGATCACCCTAAACGGGTTTGGGAAACGTGACAGAATTAAGTGATATTAAAAAAATCCCCTGGAAATAAGGCAGCACTAAAGCCATGCACTGAAATAAAGTTATGATGATAAAAGATGGCTCAAAACGGGGCTGGGACCAGAACAAGGCTCCAAACCACATCCCAGGAGGTGACTTGGAGAGGATGTTACCGTTGAGCCGGGGCCCTCCTCCGTATCGCCGGTAGAAGAAGTCGGCCACGTATTCCGATATCCTCTTCATCAGGGATATTTTATCAGGGTGGAGTTTGCCGTGGGAGCACAGGCAGGCTGTGTTATCAATAGGTTTGGGAGGAGTGGACTCATCCAGCCATTTCTGCAGCCATTCCAGAGAGATGAAGTCGTAGGGGGAACCTGGGAGGGGAGAAACATCAAAGAGAAACAAGACCACACGTGTCAGCTCCAACGCCAGGTGGTATTTCATAATTACTTGTAAAAAATTAGCAGGCAATCACTGTTGATTAAATCTCTGAGGTACAAGTTTTCAAAGGTCTGATCCAGCTTCTCCCACCCCATTCTGATCTCAGTGTCACTGATTCAGAAGGCAGGAGCTACACGAGATTAAGACGTGCAGATCATTTTGGATTCAGCAATCAATATGCAACAGCTCCAAAGAGGAACTGTAGTGCTTTCAAACCTTTTGGGGATTACTGGAGAGCAGTCGAGGAAAGGGGAAGGTTTTCCTATCATCCATCAAGGGACTGATATAATATTTAAATCATGATCATACATTACTGGCTTTTTCTACAACAGAGACAGTTCATCGGGGTAATTTGAAAATTAAAAGGCAACAACAGCAGAGAGGAAGTCAGTGCTTCCCCTGTCCTTTCAGCATCCGAAATTTCAGGGTCTCTTACAATTCCAGGTGAGAAAATTTTAAAATTTACAGTGCAACTGGAAACTTGCTTAGATTTTTCACTGAAGCAGAACAGCAGGCTTGCCCTTGTTTGCCAAAGGAGAAGCACAAAGCCGAGGTTCAGGAGCAGGTCAGTGCTTGCATGAGCAGGGAAATCGTTTGGGGTGAAACCCCTGTATCTCAGTACTGAGGCACAGTATGACTACACAACTCTTCTGTGGGATGACTGGGAAATTAGGAGGAAATTAGGAAGAATTAAAACCCATTCTGTGCTGCCACGAGGGCAGCTCTGAAACCATGGGGAAATGCACCCGTTGGTGACATTTGTAACACAAATGATTTGTAGCACAAATCCTTCATGTTTCCCAGAAAGGAGTAAGAGAGGAGCAAGAGGAAAACACAGAAGACAGGAAAAGGCTGTCTCCAGCTTGCACTGGAGCTCTGTGAAGCCTCTTTTCCTCCACAACCTCAATCCACGGTGTTTTCATCTTACGCAACGCCCTCCGCAGCCGTGACCTCCAGAGAATTGCATCGCTGTCAGAACTGGTTTGCTAGTTTGGGATGAAACTGCCTCCCCCAGAAAGGAGGGTTTTCTGGGGCAGGCTCCACAAAGCTGGCAGGAAACGTGTCTGCACAGCTGCAGAGCGAGCCCCGAGCTCCGCAGAGACAGGACCCGGAGCAGTGCTGGAACGCCGCTGCCTCCAGCTGTGCTGGGAGCGCTGTGCCCGTCAAGTGCCAGCAGCAGGCAGAGGGTGCCTCAGGGCAAAGGTTTGGGTCCTGTCATCTCTAAATCGGGGCAGAAGAGCGTCACCTGCACTTGTAAAAACCATCTTTTTGAGATTTATTCCTCTGTCACATCAGACCTGCCGAGAGCAAACTCTTCTGTTCCTGCTGAGGAAAAACCACACTGGAACTGTGCTGCTGCTCCTTCTCAGGGGTGACTCAGGGCAGGTTCATCCCTCCAGCACAACTCTGATCTCACAGTGACATTTGAGTGCTGCTCAGGCTCCCGAGGAGCTGTGACACCTTCCTGCTCCAAGTTAAGCACCTGCATTCCCAAACTGGAGAGGCAGATGTTTACAGGAACAGGAGTTTGCTGTTGGGTTACTCCAATCTCATGGCGTACTCTGAGAATCCAGCAATAAAAGCTAAACAGCAAATTCTCTAACAGCCACACAATTACACTCACTTCTAAGTCTTCAATTATAATTATCCTGGAGTTTTTAGGAGAGGCACATAGTGGAGACAAATTCCCTGGGCTGGGTGGACAGAGCAGGTTTTGAGGGAGATGGGCGAGAAAAACAAGGAGGGAAATAAAACTCCTTGTGCTACGGCAATGAGACTCAAGGAGCAGGAGGAAAAGCTTAACCCCCAGTCTCCCTACAAAGCTGAGACACAGAGTAGTGGAGCACTGGCAGGGATGGATCCAGTAATTTTCTGCTGGAGGTCAGGCATTCTCTTAGCCCGTTACCTGCTGATGGATCGGGCTCACCAGCTCCCAAACCTGCCGTGAGCTGGCAATTTGGGAGCAGGCAGTTATTCCGCCTCGATGCTCCTAACGAGCTGAGCTGCTCACCAGGCAGAAGAAAAGAGTCACAAAGCATGAGGCTGACGGATGGGGAAGGAGCAGGAGGGAATTAGCGACGCCAGAGGCCACGAGAATGAGCAAAGAAAGGAGAAAAATAGGTTAAGGCAGGAAAAGAAGCAAGGGAAAACAAATGTGAGCATGCACGAAGCTCTCTGCGGGAATGCCTTCCAGCAAGGCCACAGGACTTGGGGGTTAGTCACAAATCATTCCTAAGCTTAACAGCTCTACTACAGCAATACTCCACAATGTCTTACAGACCAGCTTCGGCGGGTAACCTTTGGTAGAGCTCCTTCACCTCCTCGTGTTTGATCTTGCCTCTGGCCACGCTCTGTTTGCGCATCTCGGCCATTTCGTTGCACCACTCCTCAAACTTGCAGTTATCCCGCTCCACCAGCTCCTGCAGAAAAGCTGGGAAAGGAAAAAAAAACCCCAGGAATTGAAGGGAAAGTGCCAGCTATGTTAATTACCACGGGTTATCTGGGGATAACAAACCTAACAATTCCCTGCTGCAGCCCTGCTGGGAGAGGTCTTTCCCCAAGCCAAGCACGTGGATGTTGCTCCCTCTGATATTGATGGCTGCAGATGATCACATGCAACGTTTTGCACCCAAGAAAATTATCTCCTTGGGGTCAGTTGGTAGGTTAAGTGCAGCTCCTCTGTCCTGCCTCACCACTCCTGGGGGTGAACAAAAGCTTTCCACCCTATGGATACCCCGAAGCCTGTCCTGACCTGCGATCCAGCACGCTGCAAACCCAAGGGCAAAGAGCCCTCAGGAGATGGGAGATTAGCCAGGGCACTTCCACAGAAAGGTGAGGGAAATGGGGATTTTTGCTGCCACTAATGGAAAAACCTCAAACAAATCAAACCTCAGCAGGGAAGAAAGAAGATAAACCACTTCCCTCACTGGGCTGGTGGGAGGGAGCGGGAGGGAAGCTCTGCTTATCTGAGGCCTTTTCCTATTTAGAATTATTTTGAAGAGCTAAAATATCTGCAAAAAAGGTTAATTCTTGACCAAAATATCCACCTTGGGAGAATATCCAGTATTAAAAAATAACCAGCCTGACCTCCTTGAGGTCAGAGCCAAGTTACGTCTCTCCACTGTCCCGGAAAAGCCGCTTTTTAACAGCATCAAAGCAAAATGCCTCAAATTTACAGTTCCATGAAACCTCCCCACAACCGCAGAGCTTGACTGCTGCCCTTCACTCCCTGTTCCCTGGCAGGATTCCACGGGAAACAAAGGCAACCGCGGGGCTGTGCAGGAATTTGGAGCTGGGTGGGGAGGTTTTTGTTGAGTTATTGTTTTGGGCAGAGGGGTAGGAGGAAAGGGAGAGCAAGAAAGCTCAGGAAACATGCTGAAAATACAGATCCAGGCAGGAATTAGTGCTAATTCCTGAAGTTTTATGGCTTGGAGGGTGTGTTTTGAACAGGGGGGGCTTGGGAAAAGTTTGGGGTGTTACTGGGGGGACTAAGGTGCATGATTTACCCCTCGGCAGGGATCCAAAGGGACCTGCCACCCCCACCCCACAGAAAAGGAGCGAAGGGGGAACACACCTCAGCACCAGGGGCCTAATTAGTATTTCTAATCAAGGAGCAGCCAAACATGAAACATTAAACCCACAGGCAGTTCTGGCACCCCCATGATTCTAAAGCACGACACGAAGGCGCTCAGCCCGAATTCCCACTCGGGGCTTGGAGCCTCTTTATTTTCATGTCATTTGCTCCTGATGTGGCAGAGCTGAGGCAGTCACAGAGGGAACCTGACATCTGTCAGGATTATTCACCTCCTCGTGCATTGCTGATGACATTTAACCACGCTGCTCTCCTGCGCCCTCGGAGTGCAGGCAGGAGCCTGGTGGTGAATCCCTGTGGGATGATCTCCTCCTGAGCCCTTCCCAGCCTGACCAGCTGGGTAAGAAAGCAATGTCTGAGTGGGCACACAGGAGGGATCAGCAGTTTAGAAAACCCAGGGGTTTTACTGGTCAAGACACCAAGATGCCACAGGGCACCTTTGGGACTCATGGGGAACAGTCAAAAATCATGGAGTGGGCGGGGTTGGGATCAATGAAGATCATTTTGTTTCACCCAGGGAGACCCTCCTGTACCCTGTTTGCTCCCAGCCTTGTCCAACCTGGCCTTGGGCACTGCCAGGGATCCAGGGGCAGCCACAGCTGCTCTGGGCACCCTGTGCCAGGGCCTGCCCACCCTCACAGGGAACAATTCCTTCCCAATATCCCTGCCCTCTGGCAGTGGGAAGCCATTCCCCGGGTCCTGTCCCTCCATGCCTTGTCCCCAGTCCCTCTCGAGCTCTCCTGGAGCCCCTTTAGGCCCCGGAAGGGGCTCTAAGACGTCCCTGAGGCCTTCTCCAGCTCTCCTGGCCTGGCACCGGAGCAGAGGGGCTCCAGCAACTTCCTCACCCCAAAATGGGGCTTCAAGCAAAATTCCAACTGCTGGCCCACCTGGAGCACTGCAGGATGAGAGAGATCCCCGAGCACTCACCTGGCACTTCGACTGAGAGGGATTTCTCCCGGGCCTGCAGCCTGTACACCAGCATGTAGGCGTTGCGGGAGCAGTGGGTGCCCTTCCCACACTTGGGCTTACGGCTCTGGGACTTGGATGGCTCCGCTGTGGGAACAAAAGGCAAACCCTCAGCCACACACGAGCTCCTTCCCTGGCCCTCCATTAATGGGATGAGTCTGCCACCCAGCCAGCTTCCCCATGCCAGACCCCTGTGCCAAGCACTGGGCTTGGCACAACTCAAAATTGTATCCCAAAGAAAGCCCCAAATCTCTCTGGCCTTTCTGGGTAAATCAAAGGGACTAAATTTAGGAGCCTGTTCTGAACCTCCCTTCTCCAAGAGCCTTTCTTCTCTTCCCAGTGGAACTTCTCTGAGCCAAAAGCCACTCTAGGAAAAACATCCTTTCTCCCTTTTGCCTCTTGTTCTGGTGTCCTGACTCCAAAGAAAAGAGTCAAATCCTCGGGGAAGGAAATCATATTTACAGGTGATTGTGGATACAAAAAAACCACAGCAAAGCTTTTAGGAAACCAGGAGCCATGGAAAGGGTTGTTTTGGAGCAGCTGGTGGGGGATGTAAAGTTGTGTTGCAAGATCTGCTGTTTCCAGATGGATTCTCAGGCAAGAGATTCTCAGGAAAACAATTATCTACAGCTGCAGCTTCAAAAATCAAACCATTTTAAGTAAAGAAAAATATTAAAGGAACAACGTTCCATGAGTCAAACTCTAAATGGACCATTGAATTATTAAGTTTCTTTTTCCCAAATTCTGAAAAAATTCACATGCCCTTCCCCCCACACCATGCAGGGGACTTCCCAGACTCTATTTATTTGCAATATCCAAGAGTTTTCTAAATTGTTCCCATCTGCATGGCCAAGACTCTCCCCCCGGCCACAGACCTTCACTTTATGTTACTGACCTTCTCCTGCTGTTACATGTATTTGTAACAAAGACCTCAGTTTTGCACGGAACAGGCAAATGACATCAAAATTTGATACAAGTATTGAGCTCCCAGCTAAGAGAGGCTCCTAAACAAACTTTACTTCTATTCTCCAAACAGCCTTGAATTGAAATATAAGAAATAAGAACATTTACTTCCAATTAAGCATAAAACTTCATAAAAATGAGATCACAGCAGTTTATTTGCATCTCATTTTGCTTCACTAGGTAAGAGGGGAGGGTAAAAACAAAGGGTGAACTGCTCTGGGTGCCTTTCAGGGCTCAGTTTTCCTGTGCACCACTAGATGTCCGGCCAGCTCCAGCCTGGGCCGGGAGCGAGCGGAGCCGCTGGGAACGGGACAGAGCTGCTGCCACAGGCAGGATCAGGGGATCACTGCGCTGGAAAAGCCCTCCAAGGTGACCAGTTCTGACCACTCACCAGCACTGCCAGGCCCCCAGGTGCCACAGCCACCCCCGGGGATGGGGACCCCACCACTGCCCTGCGCAGCCTCTTCCAGGGAGGATTTTTCCCAATATCCAACCCAAATCTCCCCTGGCCCAGCCTGAGGTCGTTCCCTCCCCTCCTGTCCCTGTTCCCTGGGAGCAGAGCCCGACCCTCCCCGGCTGCCCCCTCCTGTCAGGGAGTTGTGCAGAGCCACAAGGTTCCCCCTGAGCTCCTTTTCTCCAGGCTGAGCTCCTTCCCAGCTCCCTCAGCCTCTTCTCAGAAGTTCTCCAGACTCTATTCCTTGTGCTCCAGACCCTTCCCCAGCTCCACTGCCCACTTCTGGACCCATTCCAGCACCTCAAGAAGCATCAGGCAGGTGAGAACAAGGAAATGGGAGAAGGCTGACGCCCCATTACACCAAACCAAGGGAGCACTTAAATCCCCAGGTGTTCTTTTCTCTGAAGATGCCTTAAAGAAAAGCAACATTCCATAAATTCCAACCACAGCAAAGCATCCCGGTGGGCCAGAATTCCTGGGAATGGATTGCTTGCTCTGGAAGTGAATTTCTTATTAATTTTCCTGGTTTTCCCCACTGTGAGCACCTGCACTACAGAACACTGAGCCACTACAAAACCAATTCACTCCAAATGCCAATTCACTGACTGCTCTTATTTATTGACTGCAGAGTGAGAAATCCACAGATCCAGCCTCAGCCCAAGCTCTCCAAGAAATCTCCAAGAAATCCAGTCCAGGGCCACAGTGATCTGGGCAGCACACGACGAGCCAGTAAAACAGAAAAGCACCAAGGAAAAAGCTCAGAGTAAAAAGGCAGTCTGAGCTTCCAAGTTGTTATTTGGATCAAAATCGTTTTTACTGCCTCCAAGTAAAACACCTCAGTGGAAATAGAACCATAATGTGTTAAGGAAACTGAAAGCATTCTCCTTATCTGTTCCAAGGAAGTGGCACTCGCCTGTTGCTCCCTGATAGGAACCCGCTGCCCGTGTTATCAGCGTCTTATCTGCCATGTGGCAGCCAGAGAAATACTAGAGCAGCTGATCACGAGGTGTAAACACTCACACGGGGCTGAAACGAAGCAAATCCGGCTGCAATCAGCAGGATTGCTGTTTCCCACGTTCCCGTGAGCCGCGCCAGCTCGTGTGGGAGCGTTCTGGGGAGGAGCAGAGGCTGCGGCCGGGGACGCCCCTGCTTTTGGTGAAAAGAGTTATTTTAAAAGGGCACTCACAACTGAAAGGTTTTACCTAGATCTTCCTCAATCCCCAACTGTAGTTTCTTCCCCTCCATCTTCTCGATGTCCTCGTCGTTGAACTTGTACCACTCTCCGGTCTGCGGGTCCTTCACGTGGGCGATGTAGTGGCCGGAGTAGGCGCTGACGCCGCGGTGGATGAGCACAGCGCTCAGCTCGTACACGTACACGCCGTCTGCAAGGCAGGCAGCACTCACACACAGCTCTGCAAGGCAGCACTCGTCCCTCCTGCCCTAAAACTCGGTGTTTTCACCAGGCAGCAAAGCCTGCACTGGAGCTCTTCAGGACATTGCTAAGAGGGTTGTGGCTTAATAACAAGGATTTTGTTTGAAACACGGGCTTCAAACAACTCTTGACTGAATTTTCAATCAAAAAGAGGATTCAGAGGAATCACAGAATCCCAGAAGGGTTTGGGTTGGAAGGGATTTTAAAGCCCATCCTGTGCCACCTTCCACTGTCCCAGGCTGCTCCAGGCCCCATCCAGCCTGGCCTCGGACACTGCCAGGGATCCAGGGGCAGCCACAGCTGCTCTGGGCACCCTGTGCCAGGGCCTGCCCACCCTCCCAGGGAGGAATTTTCTCCTGAACAGAATTACAGAGGACATCTGCCAAGATGCAATGGGAAAAGATAACAGAAAACTGCCCCAGACTCACTTTTTTGCTCCATGAAAGGCTCCATGTCCAGCAGCTCTGAGAAGCCGATGTAGGTGTTCAGCTTCTTCTTGTGGCCAGTTTGTCTGTGTGGAGGCAAACATTCAGCTCAGGGTACAGCAGTAACAGCTCACATCCCAGAATAACCCCCTTGAACATCCCCAGAGAGGCTCAGACACCTTGTCACCCTCAAATTAGAGCAGGAAGAGCAGGGTAGGTGACTTCCCAAAGAGCTTCCAGGGGTTCCCACTCACCTGTCAAACACAAAGCGCATGAGCTGCAGGTTGAGGGTGCAGGGCAGGCTGAGCAGTCGGATCTTCCTCGTGGCATTCTGCTTGCTCTGACAAGTTTCACAGAAATAACGATTGTCCCCTTCTAATTTTTCCTCCTGAGTGTGGAAGAGGCAGAGGGAAAGGTCTCAAGAACATGTCAGCACTGAAAAGTCAATTGAGCTACTCAACAGCTGGAGAATGAGAAGCACCAAAATTATTTTAACCATTTAAGTCTCTTTTCAGCTGCTTCCCAAATTTTTCTCTGAGTTAAAGACACATTAATAACTGCGCTTTACAGCATGGCCAGAGCAGGCTGCTCTCACTTTAAGGCAAATTTTAGACTGAATCAAGCTCCATTCCAAATTCTCAGGTCTCCTACTCCTGCTCCTCGCTTGGCAGAGTTGGTTCACACCAAAGAAAATAATTAAATCCTCCCTTTTATGAGCTCACATGGACCCAGTTAATGAAAAGCCACATTTTAGCCAGGAAACTACAGCCTTCTGCTCAGCCACCCAAAATCACCCTGCGAGAGTCACTCATTGCCTAAGCAGATCCAAGGGCAGGATTAGGCCAGAGGAAAATTCCAACCCCCCTAAAAAATGTCACAGGGTTGTTTGTGTGAAGGAGGAGCAGACAAATGTCAAGTTCACCAATTCAGGAGTTTAATGTGTGCACCCAAACCAGTTTCTTTTCATAGCAGACCTTCCAGGCAGATGAACTGGTTTGCTGAGTGTGCCAGCAGCCAAGGAGCTCAGGGAAGAGGTTTGAGTTAGTTCTGTCCTAAATATTTTGAGTGGAATCCACACCTTAGTGTGCCAGAGCTGAACTTCAGATCCAGGCAAATTTTCAAGCTGAATTGAGAGCACTTGCAGCTGTTCCTGCAGCTATTCCCAGCACTCCCTGGTACTTCTGAGAGCACATTTTTCAGCAGGGAATGTCTCCTGTTGCTATGCAGATGAGCACTGACACAGAAAACACGGAAAGCAGCCGTTCTCCCAGTGCTATCCGTGACAAAGCAGGCAGAGACTTTTCCCTAACTTTCCTGGCAAAGTATTTTAACTAAAAATGCAACTTTCAAGTGCTTTTTAAAGCTCTAACAGGAGCATGTGATATCATGGAACCATTCCTTGCTCCATGCCTCGATCCTCATTTTTTGGGTCTGCAGAAAAAAACCATTTTCACTTGGATGAGTCTCACTGAGCCAAGTCAGTGGCTTCGCTCTGACCTCGAAGGCTGTGAATTGGAGGAAGGAATTGAAATTCCTTGCTAAAAATAGCAGGACTCCAGCCCCAGCGAGCTCATACCTTGAGGAATTCCGTTATGCAGTCTGTCAACTGCTTGTGTCCTTGGATGTTTAACTCCAGCTCGTAAAATTTAGACACCAGTTTAGATTCTCTGCCACACTGGTTGCAGCTGGGATGGGAAAGAAGACAAAAACATATCTGAGAACAGATCATGGCTCACGTGTTGAGGCTCCCAGCCTTTAGTAAAATATTCCTTGAATAAAACCAGGAGAAAAAGTGAAGTCAGGGCTAAGGAGATCCACACCTCCACAGCACAAAAACTCCAGAAGGTTTAAACAACGTAACAGCACCTACCAGGACCTGCCACAACCTGCATGAACCATTTTATATTACTTTTAAGGTGAAATTCACAGCTCTGAGAACACAGGAATGAAAATACAACACCCAGGACGCTGTTTTCTGGCTGCAGGACCTGTCACTCCATTAACTCACTTGCAGGTTTAATTGGTAAATTCCCATTAAAGGATTAAAAGCAGCTGGAGAACTGTCACAGAAACACCACACGCCCAGAACAGGAAAGGAAAAGGCAAATATTTCTCAAAAAGTGTTTCTGCTGCAGCTTCACTGCCTGCTCTGGTTGTCCCAAATCCTTCTAAAAATTTAAATATTTACAGAAAGGGTCTTCCTAAAACTACTACTTACACTGTGACATAGGCATACTCTCCACAGAACTGCTTTTGCACAATGTTCCGGACGTCTGGGTTTTTCTGTTTGGACAAAGTATCTTCCAGCAGGGACATGAACAACTTGGAAAACTCCTGGGCATCCTGAAAGAGAAAACCAAGTTCATTAACAATCCGCCAGAGCACAATCCCAACCCTGTCACTAACTCACTGCTAATTACCCCGAGCCCTCCGCACAGGCTGCGCCGAGGCTCCGTGCACTGCATGGGAAATAAAGACCGGGCAGGAGAACTACGGAAAACAGAGGAATTTGGCTCAAGGGAGCGTGAGGCCCTCGGTGTGGGAGCACAGCAGGAGCTGCCCTGGCTCCCTGCCAGCCCTGCCGGGGGCTTTGACTCCTGCCCCGCTCCTCCCAGGATTCTGGAAGGGATAAAAACCCTCCCGTGGAGCTTTCGAGCCCCTTGATCCTCGTTTCTGCAGCTGTCTCTGCTTGGATCAGGGGCGAGAAGAGAAATAAAAACACCCCAAATATGAGAAGCTGCCCTGTGGGTGATCCTGGCGATGCTCCAGAGCTTCCCCACACCCAGCTCGGGGCCCTTCTCTCCCAGCCTGGTTCTCCTCTCCCAAAAACAAACAGGTTTTGCCCTTTCTCAGCTGCCCTTTGGTGTCCTTGGTTGGCTTCCTTCCCCTCCTGACCCTCCCAAGGAAACATTTGCCAGAGCTCCAGCTCTTCCTCCAAAACCTCTTGTTACCTCCCCAAGTGCATTTCCAATCCGTGCCCCTCTCCCAAGGTCTCTCTAGCCGCAGCCCTGCAGCACTCACCTCCCACACGCTCCCCTCAGATCCCAGCTGGCTCCTGCTGATCCACCTCACCCTGGGGATCTCCTCGCACCCCCCAACCCTCCCGGGGAGGAGCAGCCACCAACACCTGCAGAAGGACCCTCACCGCAGCTCCAGCTCCCACCTGGCCCCATCCCATCGCTCCTGAGCTTCTTCCCATCGCTCCTGGGCTCCATCCCACCGCTCCTGGGCTTTCTCCCATTGCTCCTGAGCTTCATCCCACCTGGGCTTCATCCCACCTGAGCTTCCTCCCATTGCTCCTGGGCTTCATCCCACCGCTCCTGGGCTTCATCCCCCCGCTCCTGGGCTCCATCCCCCCGCTCCCTTGGCTCCTCCTAATCCACACTCATCACTCCCTAGCCTCATGCCATTGCTCCTGGGCTCCTCCTGATCTCCCTGTCATCATCCCATTGTCCCATGTCCTGATCCCACCACTCCCTCAGCTCCTCCTGACCTCCATGTGTCCATCTCACTGCTTCTGGGCTCCTCCCGATCTTCCTGTCACTATCCCACCGCTCCCTTGGCTCCTCCTGATCCACACTGACCACTCCCTAGCATCATGCCATTGCTCCTGGGCTCCCCCTGATCTCCCTGTCGCTATCCCATTGCTCCTGGGCTCCCCCTGATCTCCCTGTTGCTATCCCATTGCTCCTGGGCTCCCCCTCATCTCCCTGTCGCTATCCCATTGCTCCTGGGCTCCCCCTGATCTCCCTGTCGCTATCCCATTGCTCCTGGGCTCCCCTCGATCTCCCTGTCATCATCCCATTGTCCCATGTCCAGATCCCAACACTCCCTGAGCTCCTCCTTGTCTCCCTGTTCTCATCCCCCTCCTCCTTGGACTCCTCCTCATCTCCCTGGCCCCATCCCATCACTCCCTGGGCTCCTCCTGATCCCTCTGTGCTCCTCATGTCCCTGGTATCCCTTCCTGTTCCCCCCCAGCACTCTGGGAGGGGCCTGAAGTCCCAGGTCCCCCTCCGTGTTTGCACCCAGAAGCCAGACCCAGCTGGGAGCTGCCCAGTGACTGCCCAAGGGTGATTCCCAACTTCTGGAAGTGCCAGGAACCCCCTCCCACACACCTGCTGCTGCCCCGTGTCCAGCCCCAAGGCCTTGACAAAGCCCGAGGGGTCGATGTAGCGCCGCTTGCTGTTCTGCAGCAGAGCAAACAGGTACTGCAGGTGCTCACAGATGGTCTGGGGCTCATAATCTGGGGAAAACACAAGGCACAGCAGGAACTCAGGGTGAGAAGAGATCCCTCCACGTGTTTCACTTGTCCTGGGTTTGTCAGGCGAAGTTAAACACTAAAAGTGGTGAGGTTGGAAGGTGCTTTGAGTTGTCAGGAAAACTGAAGTGGATCGTGTAGGTGATGATGGCAAATCCCAGCACAAGCCAAACAGAGAATAATTTGGGTTGGAAAAACCCCTTGGGACCATCAAGTCCAACTGTAAATATTTACTTTCTGTAACTTTCAGACAGGAGGGTGGAGCCAGGCTCTGCTCCCAGGGAACAAGGGACAGGATGAGAGGAAATGACCTTGAGTTCTACCAGGGGAGGTCTAGGCTGGATACTAGGGAAAATTCCTTCATGGAGAGGCTGGTCAGGCACTGGAACAGGCTGCTCAGGGCAGTGGTAGAACCACCATCCCTGGAAGTGCTCAAAAAATGTCTGGATGTGACACCTGGGCACATAGGTTAGTGGTGGACCTGGCAGTGCTGGGGGAATGTCGGACTGAGCATCTTGGAGGAGTTTCCCAACCTTAGGGATTCCATGATCCTGCAGGGAGCTGTGAGTGAAGAGTTTTCACAGCATGCACCAACTACCCCGAGAAACAGCTTCTTATTTACCCCAGGAGGTGAAACATCATTTCAGACCACCAGGAAACAAGCGCAGAGCTGAGGTGGCTGCGCTGACCCAGAGCTTCCCTGGGGAAAGCACCCAAGACCAGGGGAAAACTGTGAGTCTTAATCCTATCCGGGACACAAATTTCAGCCCTGCCATGGGCTAAGTGAGGCTCTGTGACAGCACAGACCAGCCCTGATCCACATGTTCCACCACCACCAGGCTACTTTGGGAAGGAAGACCAAACCAAATCACCGTTTTCAACCATCTCAGATCACTCTGATCTAAGAAATCACTTGGATTAAGGTTGGTTCGTTCCCAAAATCCAGGTGGCGGCTCAAAACTAACAGTGCAGCGACAGGATGTACGGCTGTAGCTGCACCCACAGATCCTCCTGATAAACCTTATCCCACCGTGCGGTTTGAGGAAGAAAGGAACAAATCCCTTTCCCCCACGCACCTGTGTCCTTGGGAACGCTGTCCCCGCAGGCGCTGGGGCACAGGTAGAGCGCCTGCCGCAGCTCCAGGTTCAGGAACCACATCTGCAGGAAGGTGTTGACGTAGCACGTGGCGCCGAGGTTCGTCAGGCCCACAAACGCGTTCTGGGGGGCAGAGAAAGGGCCAGGGGTCACTTCCCCTCGTCCCCAGCGGCCCCCTGGGCCCTGAGGGGGGGTCTGGGGGTACCTTCTTGCGGCGCTCGCAGTTAGGGTCGTCGATGTTGTGGAAGCTGTTCTCGTCGATCTCGCCCAGCCACACGTGCTCCCCAATGCCCACCAGGCAGTTGGGGTTCCCCCGGCAGTTCCTCCTGGGGAGCCAGACCCCAGCAGTCACCCCCGTGTCCCTCAGGGGCTGGGGGGGTGACACTGGGGGAGATGGGGGCAAGGACAAGCCCATAACGCTGAATGGGACGAGACACAGAACACTCCCCCCTCCCCAAAAACAGTGGTCATGGGTGAGAAGGAGGTGGAGAACCAGAGGGGTTTTTACCAACCCCCACTGGTAACGAGGGGGACCCCAGGGTAGAGAACAGGACCAAGGGGGTCTCCTGTGTCCGGGAAGCCAGGCAGGGAGAGGGGTGGCCCCAGCTCCAGGGCGAGTGCCCCACATCCAGGCAAGGAGAGGGGCTCCCTACAACCCACAGGGATCCCTCATAAATGGGGAGCCAGGCAGGGAGAGGGCTCCCCTCAACCCTGGGGTGGGAGTGGTTCCTTACAGCTAAGAAGCCAGGCAAGAAGAGGAGTTCCCTACAACCCCGGGGTATTCCTATGAACGGGAGGGACGAGCAAGGAGAGGCTCCCCACAACCCCATGGGAGCCCAGCAACAAGGGGTCCCCCACAACACCAGGGTGAGCCAGGCAGGGAGGAGCGTCCCCCACTACCCCAGGGGAGTTCCCCTACATCTGAGGAGCCAGAGGACGAGAGGGGTTCCCCACAACCCGGGGGGGGGCTCCTGTATCTGAGCAGACAGGGGCAGAGGCTCCCCCCGCCCCACGGGAGCCCCTGTAGCGGGGGAGCCGCACGGGCAGACCGCGCTGAGGGCTGTCCCGGCCCGGGGGAAGGGAGTCCCGCAGAGGGGAACACGGGGGAGGCTCACGGGGGGAGGGAACACGGGGGTGCCCCCAGCCCCGGATCCCGAGCGCGCTGCGGGGAGGGTGCGGTGCCCGGTCCGGCCCCGCGGTACCGGCAGGCGCCGCGCTGGCAAGGCTCCAGCCGGACGCGATAGGCCGCCTCGATGTGCTCCTGCGCCACCGCCTCGGGCGGCACCGTCTCGGTCCAGCGCCACGCCGCCTTCTCCAGCTGCAGCCGCGGCGCCATCGCTCCTGCCGGCGCCCCGGGGCTGCCCCGGCCCCGCCCGGTCCTCGCCCCGGTGCTCGACCCGGTCCCGGCCCGGTCCCGATCCCGATCCCGCCCGGCCCCTCCCGCCGCCGTCAGGGCCGGTGACGCCACGAGCGCGACGCTGACGGCGCGAGGCGCTGACGTTGCGGGGCCGCGACTCGCAGGACTCGGGGGCGGGGCTTCCTTCCCTACGGGGCGTGGCCTGGGCG
>VZRF01010841.1:426070-437760 GCA_013396875.1 Vireo altiloquus
GGGATGGATGAGAGTTGGATGGATCCATGAGGAATGGGCGGATAGGGGAGTGTGAGAGGAGATGGAGATATGGATGGGCCAGGAACGATGGACAGATCCTCCAGGAAGGAAGGGATGGATGGATGGATGGATGGATGGATGGGTGGTGGATGGGTGGATGTATGATGGATGGATGGATGGATGGATGGATGGGTGGATGGATGGGTGGGTGGGTGGATGGATGGATGGATGGATGGATGGATGGATGGATGGACGGATGGATGGACGGATGGATGGACGGACGGGTGGATGGATGGACGGATGGATGGATGGATGGATGGATGGACGGACAATTGGAGAGTTTGAGAGGAGATGGCGAGTTGGGCCAGGGTGTGTGCTAGGATGGATGAGACGGATGATGCACAAGGAGAAGGTGGATGCAGGAGTCAGGAAATGGAGAGCTGGATGTGAGCTGGAAAAATGGAATGATGGATGGATGTACCAGGAAGGGGTGGATGGATAAGTTTGAGAGGAGATTGAGAGATGAATGTATGCTGGGATGGATCACACAGATGGATATACAAGGAAGGGATGGATGGAGAAGGTGTGAGAGGAGATGGAGAGATGAATGTGAGCTGGGATGGATGAGCAATGGATGAATCCACAAGGAAAAGCTGGATGGAAAAGTGAGCAGATGCAGAGATGGGTGTGTGCTGGGAGGGATGAATGCACAAAGAAGAGATGGATGGAAGAGTTAGGAGATGGAGAGATTAGTGTGAGCTGGGATGGGTGAGTGACGGATGAATCCACATGGACGAGGTAGGTGTGGGGGTGGATGGATCAATGACTGGCAGAGTTTGAGAGCAGATGGCGAGTTGGGATGGATGAGATGGATGATGCACAAGGAAGGGGTGGATGGAAGAGTGTGAGAGGAGACAGAGAGATGGGCATGTGTTGGGATGGACCAGAGGTGGGTGGGTGCACAAGGATGAGATGGATGGAGGGGTGTGAGAGGAAATGGAGAGGGGAATGTCAGTTGGAGTGGGTGAGCAATGGATGAATCCACCAGGAAGGGACCAATGGAGGGGTGTGAGAGGAGGTGGAGAGATGGATGTGAGCTGTGATGGATGAATGATGGGTGAATCCACAAGAAAGAAAGGGATCTAAGAAAGAAGAGATGGAGAGATGGGTGTGTGCTGGGATGAATGAGATGGATGGATCCATGGGGAAGAGATGGAAGGAGAGAGATGAGCAGGGATAGAGAGATGGGTTTGAGCTGGGATGGACGAGCCATGGATGGATCCATGATGGATGGACAGATGGACAGATGAGAGAGCAGAAGTGGAGATGGACACGCACAGGGATGGGACAAGCGGGTGGACACACCCACAGAAGGGTTTGTGATGGAGCATGAGAGGAGGAGGATGAGTGCTGGGATGGAGCGAGGATGGTCCCACGAGGAAGGGCTGAAGTAAGGGTGGGAGTGGCGATGGAGGTGACCACATGCAGAGGAAGGACGGGTGATGGCAACAGCGGAGGTGGCAGCGGGAACCCAGGGGCACCCCAACCCCCCAGTGTCCCCTCCTTACTCTCCACATCGAGGGTGACGAAGACTTCGGTGGAACCGACGGGGCTGCTGGCATTGCAGATGTACTGGCCCGAGTCCTGCTGCGCGGCACGGGGGATGACCAGGCTGCCGTTCACCACGCGGTGCTGCCAGGGCAGGGGTGCCCGCAGCTTCGACCACTCAATCCGGGGCGCTGGGTCACCTGTGACCACACCGTGCCATCACCGTGGTGTCAGGTACCACTGGGGACATGGGGACACCCCCCTCTCCACCACGCTCCTCCCGGCTCCACACACCTCTGGCCGTGCAGTGCAGTGTGGCCGTGTCCCCAGCCACCACGGTGACGCTGGATGGCGCGGTGACCTCGGGGGCCCCGGGGTGCTGCTGCGCCGACTCCACGCTGACGTCCACCCGCGCCTGCGCCGAGCCCAGGGCGCTGTGCGCCGTGCACACGTAGGTCCCGGCGTGCTCCTGCTTGGCCGGCGAGAGCTGCGGGAGACAGGGCAGGGATGAGCACCAGGCACTGCCCCACGCCCCACGGTGCCCCTGGGTGCCCCCTCACCTGCAGGATGGCCTGGCTGTCCATGTGCAGCAGCGTCTGGTGCTCCACCTTCTGCCGGGAGCCCAGCCGGCTCCAGCGCACCAGCGGCCGCGGCTCACCCCGGCCCAGGCACTCCAGGCTCAGGGATTTGCCCTCCTTCACTGTCACGGGGCCTGGTGGCATCACTGACACCGTGGGGGCGCCTGGGGAAGGAGGAGGACATCGGGGTGGGGACTGGGAAATGGCCACAAAGGACACTGGCCTGGCCATGGGGGCTCCTATCATCCTGGGATCATCAGGAGCGTGGGAAGAAGTGAGCATGAGGGTGGGGAGCGGGACACAACATCTCAGGAGCATCCAAAGCCCATGAAGGACATCAGCACGGGGATGGGGACATCACCCGGGGCCCCTGGAAGGACACCAGCATGGGGACATGGAGCACCTGACTCCAGGAGCACCTGAAGCGTGGAGGAGAGATGGGGATAGGGACACCATCACTCCCAGGGTATCTGGATGACGTGGAGGACAGCAGCATGGTGACAGGGAGACCACCCTGGGGACACCTGGAGCACATGGAGACAGGGACAGGGCCACCCTGGCCACCTCATACCTTGCACCACGAGGTTGACGACGCTGCTGGCGACGCCGAAGCGGTTGGAGGCCACGCAGTGGTAGGCGCCCTGGTTGCCCATGTGGGCGCCGGTGATGGAAATGACTGAGCCATTGGCACTGATCTTCACATTGTCTGGGCAAGGAGGAGCCATCAGCACCAGGGCCACCCTGGGGACCATGCCAGGGCCACCCTGGGGACCGTCGTACCTTGGAAGTGTTGGCCAGGCCCCATCCGCCAAGTGATGTTGACAGGCCGGGCGCCATCGTGGATGCGGCACTTGAAGACGGCATCTTCACCCGGTGCCACCGCCATGCTGTGGGGGTCGATGGAGATGATGGGGCTCTGCAGACCTGTGGGGACAAAGGGACAGAGAGGCCATGAGGTCACTCACATCACCCATCTGCCCCCAGCACCCTCCCTCACCCCACAGCCGCACTCACGGTAGCTGGAGCTGTCACGGGAGGTGACAGTGACAGAGACAGTGGCCTCACGGGAGACGCTGCCCGTGTCAGCCCGGCACACGTACTCCCCCGAATCGGCCACTGAGAGCTGTGACAGCCGCAGCCGGGACCCTGAAATCTGGGGACATCATGACAGAAGGTGGTGGCATCACCCAGCCACGCACAGCCACCACCATCCCCCTGCCCCACCGGTGTCCCCACCTACCTGGTGCTTGGCTGGGAGGGCCCCGCCGCGCTTGTACCAGGTGATGGTGGCCTGTCCCTGGCCGGCCACCACGCAGTCCAGGTCCAGGGTCTGTCCCTCGGTGACAGAGGACGCCGAGGACTCGATGCGGATGGGTGGCGAGATGCCGGCGGCTGCGTGGGCAGGGTTGAGGGTGAATGGCCCCAGCGGTCCCTGACACCAGGGGGGACCTGTCCCCTGGAGGGTGGCACTCACAGTGGGAGGGGTTGACTCCGTCGTCGATGGTGACGATGAGGGACGTCTCCTGCGTGACACCGCCTGATGTCACCCGGCACACGTACTCCCCCGAATCGGCTGCTGTCACCTGGGGGATGCGCAGGCGGGTGCCCGACACCTGCAGGGGACAATCAGGGGACAAGTTAGTACTGTAGAGCAGGGGATGGGACAAAATCAGGGTGACCCTCCCCTGTCCCCTACCTGGTGGCCAACAGGCAGGGAGCCACCGCGCTTGTACCACGTCACAGTGGTGGGGCCAGACCCTGCCACCACGCAGTTGAGATCCAGGGTCTGTCCCTCGGCGATGGCCGAGGACAAGGACTCGATGCGCAGGGGCTGGGAGATGCCAGAGGCTGGGGGAGGACAGGGAAAGGGAATGTTTATCACCAAGGTGACACCCGACTGTCCCCAGGCGCTGCCCCACCTCTCACACTCACTGTAATAGGTGTTGGCACTGCTGGGCACGGTGACAATGACAGATGCCTCCTGGGTGACAGTCCCCAGGGTCACCCGGCACACGTACTCCCCTGAATCGGCCACTGCCACTTGGGCAAGGCGCAGGCGGGTCCCCGACACCTGGGGAGGTGACAAGTTGGGGACACATCAGTACCTTATGCGGGGTTGTGGCCTGCAGGGCAAATGGCACACCCCATGTCCCACCTGGCTGTTGGGTGGCAGAGCCCCCCCACGCCGGTACCAGGTGACGTGGGGATGACCCTGTCCTGCCACCATGCAGTTGAGGTCCAGTGTCTGTCCCTCGGTGACAGCAGCGGAGGAGGTCTCGATCCTCACTGGTGGCGTGACACCGACAGCTGAGGGGGGCAATGGGGTCAGCAGGGTCACCCCTGTGTCCTCACCATGCCCCCATGTCACCTCTCGCCCATCCCAGTACCGTAAGAGGAGCCGGCGCCGGTCTGGATGGTGACGATGAGGGATGTCTCATGTGTGACACTGCCCGATGTCACCCGGCACACATACTCCCCCGAATCGGCTGCTGTCACCTGGGGGATGCGCAGGCGGGTGCCCGACACCTGCAGGGGTGACACACGTGACAATGGGGGACATAAACCCCTCAATACCACCAAAAACCCCTTTTCCATCCCAAAATACTCCTCAGTGTCCCCTACCTGGTGCTTGGCTGGGAGGGACCCCCCGCGCTTGTACCAGGTGACAGTGGCCTGTCCCTGCCCGGCCACGATGCAGTTGAGGTCCAGGGTCTGTCCCTCGGCCACGGAGGAGGAGGAGGACTCGATGCGCACCGGAGGGGTGACACCCACGGCTGGCGACAGAGACAGGAGGATCACCCCAAGGACAGTGGCACTGCCCCCCAGTCCTCAGTCACCTCCTCCTGTCCCCACTCACGGTAGGTGCTGGCACTGGCACTGCTGGGCTGGATGGTCACCATGATGGAGATTTCCTTGGTGGTGGCCCCGCTGGTCACCCGGCACACGTACTCGCCCGAGTCGGCCTCTGTCACCTGCAGCAGCCGCAGCCGGGAGCCAGACACCTGTGGGGAGGGGACACAGGGGTCACTTGGGGCCATCAGCTCTGGCAAGGGTCATCTAGGATTGGGTCGTCAAGGCCACTTGAGTTTGGACCGAGCCACTTTGGGCTTGCATGGGCCACTTGGGCTTATACGGGGTCATTTGGGCTTCCTTGGGGTCACTTGGTCTTCCATGGGGTCACTCGGGCTTCCACGGGGTCACTCGGGCTTCCGCAGTCACGGGGCCACCTGGGCCTGCCCAGGACCAGCCAACCTTGCATGGGGTCCCCAGGATTTGCCTGTGCCACCTGGTCCTGTCCAGAGCTGAGGGTCACCCCCATCCTCCCCGCTCAGTGACATCTCAGTTGTGTCCCCTACCTGGTGCTTGGCTGGGAGGGTCCCCCCGCGCTTGTACCAGGTGACAGTGGCCTGTGCAGGGCTGGCGATGACACAGTTGAGGTCCAGGGTCTGTCCCTCGGTCACAGGGGATGACAGGGACGAGGACTCGATGCGCAGCGGGGTCGTGCTGCCCGGGGCTGGGGACCAAGATGGGTTAGAGACTGTGGCCAGCACCATGTGTGACCCTCCCAGGGACACTGGGAGCAGTGTCACTCCCCTGGGGGTGACCTGCCGCGTCCCCTGTCTCCACTCACGATAGGCACCGGCATTGCTGGGCTGGATGGTCACCATGATGGAGATTTCCTTGGTGGTGGCCCCGCTGGTCACCCGGCACACGTACTCGCCCGAGTCAGCCTTTGTCACCTGCAGCAGCCGCAGCCGGGAGCCAGACACCTGTGGGGAGGGGACACAGGGGTCACTTGGGGCCATCTGGGCTTCCATAGGACCATATGGGCTTGAATGGGACCACCAGGGCTTGCACGGGGCCACCTCACCTTGCATGGGCTGCTTGGACTTGCGTGAGCTACATGGGCTTCCGTAGGCCACCTAACCTTGCATGGCCACCAGGGCTTGCATGGGGTTTTCTGCTCTTGTATGGGGTCACCTGGGCCTATAAGGGGCCACCTGGGCTTCCATGGGACCATCTGCACTTGCATGGGCCACCTAGGCTCACCCAGAGCTGTGGGTCACCCACATCCACCCCCTTTGGTGACATCCCCGCTCCCTGTCCCCTACCTGGTGCTTGGCTGGGAGGGTCCCCCCGCGCTTGTACCAGGTGACAGTGGCCTGTGCAGGGCTGGCGATGACACAGTTGAGGTCCAGGGTCTGTCCCTCGACCACGGCAGAGGACGGGGAGTCGATGCGCAGGGGAGTCACATTGCCCGGCGCTGGGGACCAAGACAGGAGGGTGACACCAGTGACCCCAGTGACCACAGCAAGGCCTTGCCAGTATGGGCAGCTGAGCCACGGCTCAGTGCTGTGACACATGAGGATCCCCTGCTGGCACTGCCACCTCCTGTCCCCACTCACGGTAGGCACCGGCACCGCTGGGCTGGATGGTCACCATGACTGCGCTCTCCTTGGTGGTGGCCCCGCTGGTCACCCGGCACACGTACTCGCCCGAGTCGGGCACTGTCACCTGCAGCAGCCGTAGCCGGGAGCCAGACACCTGTGGGGAGGGGACACGGGGGTCACCGGAGCCCCCTGGGCTCGCACAGGGCTGTGCATCAACCCCAGCCTCCCTTCACATCATCCCCCCCGTGTCCCCTACCTGGTGCTTGGCTGGGAGGGACCCCCCACGCTTGTACCAGGTGACAGTGGCCTGTCCCTGCCCAGCCACGACGCAGTTGAGGTCCAGGGTCTGCCCCTCAGCCACGGTGGACGAGGATGCCTCGATCCGGACAGGGACACCTGAAGCTGGTGGTGGTCCTGCAGAAAGGACAGAGCTGTGACCAGCTGCTGGGAACCAGCGAGTCCCTGCAGCGCTGCCGAGCCCAGCCTCACCATAGGACGAGCCAGATGCGGCCACGACGGTAACAATGACAGATGCCTCCCGGGCGGTGCTCCCCAGGCTTGCCCGGCACACGTACTCCCCCGAGTCAGCTGCTGTGACGTGGGGGACACGGAGCCGGGTCCCCGACACCTGCAGTTGGGGACATGCTTCGGTGTCACACAGCAGGGCACAGGGCAGCGCTTGGGGTGCTGCCCACCCTGCCGTGCCCTACCTGGTGGCCAGCGGGCAGGGAGCCCCCACGCTTGTACCACGTCACAGCGGCAGGGCCGGGTCCTGCCACCACACAGTCCAGGTCCAGGGTCTGTCCCTCGATGACGGACGGGGACGAGGACTCAATGCGGACGGGCGGCGCCGCCCCTGTGGGGAGCAAAAGGAGGGATGTGGGTGGGTTGTAGCCCCCCCAAAACCATCCCCAAACACCCCTGGTGTCCCCCACCCTCCTCACCTGGCACCACGGCCACGTCGATAGCAGCGCGGGCCGTGCCAGCGGCGCTGGTGCCCACGCAGAGGTAGATGCCACCATCGGCCGCTGTCACGGTGGGGATGACCAGCGTGGCGATGTCACCGTGCTCGGTGCGGGACTGCGGCACGAGGGCAAGCGTCAGGGGAACCTGTGGGGCACCCACAGCCCCTGGGGCACCCGTGGGTGCCAGCACCCTGCTCACCTGTGGCGGCAGGGAGCCCCCCTGCTTCTCCCAGGTGATGGTGGCCGTGGGGGACCCCGAGACCCGGCAGTAGAGCCGCACCGTGGAGCCCTCCTGCACCTCCGTCCGCTCCGGGCTCACCTGCACCTGCGGGGTGCCCGCACCTGCGGGGAGGGGGATCAGGGCGGTGCTGGGGGCAAAGGGGGCGTGGGGACAATGGGGGTGACATGAGTGATACAGACGATGAGGGTGAAGGGGACCTTGGGATGATGCAGGTGATGGGGGACAATGAGGGCGATGGAGATGATGAAGATAATGGAGATGATGGAGATGATGGGAGTGATGGGGGCAATGGGAACAATGGGGCGGACAGATGATGATGATGGAGATGATGAGGATGATGGGAACAACAGAATGATGGGGGACGATGGGAGGATGGAGATGAGGGGGCAATGAGGGACGATGGGGAAGAAGAGAACAATGGGGACGATGAGAGTGACAGGGATGATGGGGACAATGATGGGTATGAATGGGAGGTGACAGAGTCGATGGTGGTGATGATGGGGACAATGGGGATGAGGGGGATGGACAATGGGAGGTGACAGGGATGATGAGGGTTACAGGGATGATAAGGACGACAGGGATGATGCAGACCATGGAGACAACGGAGATGGATAACGGGAATGATGGGGAGTGACAGAGATGATGGATGATGATGGGAGCAAGAGGGGTGACAGGGGCAATGGGGACAATCGGGGTGATGTACCTGACAGCAGTGATGGGAATGATTGGGGAGATGGGGACGATGGAAATGATGGGGTGACAGTGGTGATGGAGATGATGGGGATGGGGATGATGGGGACAATGGGGTGACAGGGATGATGGAGATGATGGGGATGGGGATGATGGGGATGATGGGATGACAGGGATGATGGAGATGATGATGATGGAGATGATGGGGACAATGGGGTGACAGGGACGATGGAGATGCCACTCACCTTGCACGTGGAGGAAGGCACGTGCCGTGTGCTGCCCGGCGCTGCTCCGTGCCCGGCACTCGTAGTGCCCCTCGTCGGCAGGCTCGACGGCGCCGAACCGCAGCGTCCCGCCCTGAACCACGGCCTGCGGCGGCAGCGCGCCTGCGGGGACACGGCCTGGCATCACCCCCGCTCACCATGTCCCCACGCCCGGCCCCGGTGTCCCCCCCGGCCCCAGCGGNGGCCCCCGCCGGAGCCACTCGGGGGTGGGCTGGGGGCTGCCGGTGACCACGCAGCGGAACTCGGCCGGCTGCCCCGGGGCCACGCTCAGCTGCGCCGGCTCCACGGTGGCGGTGGGGGCGGCGGCGGTGCCGGCTGCGGTGAGACCCGGGGGGCTCAGGGCTGGCCAGGCCCCCTCGGTGCTGTCCCCAGGCGGTGGGGCGGTGGGAAGCGGGGTGGCGTGGCACGGGCGGCGTGGCACAGCCGGCAGCGGGGTGCGGTGGAGCCCCGGCACGCAGCGGGTGGGTGGGGGAGCGTGTGGACCCCCGGGAACCCTCCCCTGGCGACTTACCCGGTCTGTGCCCCTCCATGAACTCAACGGGCCCATAGAACATCTGAGTCTTGGAGGCAGCTGCAGGAGGGGTTGGGTCTCAGGGGAGTGTGCCCATCACTCCGGTGTCCAGGCACCAAACCTGCCCATCACCTTGGCATCAGGGTGGGGAGTGTCCCCATCACCTGAAGGACTGGGCACCAAGCAAACCCACCAGCCTGGTATCCAGGCACTCATCGTGCCCATCACCCTGGCACCTGGGCATCGACACCCACACAGCAAGCGTGCCCATCACACCCAGCCTCTGGTGGCCAAGTGCCACCACCACACCGGTGCCTCAGCCCTGTGTGTGCCCACCACCCTGGTGTCTGGGAGGTGAATGTGCCACCACCATGGTGTCTGGGCAGTGAATGGGCTGGTCCTGGGCAGGCCCTGGTGCCTGGGCAGTGAATGTGCCACCACCCTGGTGTCTGGGCAGCGAGTGTGCCACCACCCTGGTGCTGCTGCCTGTCACCCATCCCCATGGGGTGAGCCACAGAGTCAGAGCTCACTCACCCTGGACGTAGAGCGTGGCAGTGCCCTGGTCCATGTCCAGCATGTTGGAGCCGGTGCAGACGTAGACCCCAGCGTCCTGGGGCCGCACCCCGCGCAGGGTCAGGATCCCGTTGAAGTCCACGGCGCCTGCTGGCAGTGTCCCGTGGTTCTGCCGTGTCCACACCAGGGTGTAGGCGGGAGACTGGGGGGGACAACGGTGGGGAGGCCTGAGGCCACTGGGACGGGCACGTTGTGGGGCACAGGCCCAGCTGTGCACCCACAGAGGAGGGGTGGCATCCAGGGATGTCCCAGAGCTGTGCAGGGACCCCAGGGGGCTGGGGGGCTCCATACAGGCACAGCCATGCTCTGGGCGTCCCCGAGAGGACATCCTTGGGTGTCCCTTTGCTCTGTAGGACCACGTGGCCACCGAGAGGCACCTCTGAACCCCGAATGTCCCTGGATGGCCCCGCAGCCCCCCCACCGTGCTGTGTCCCCTCCCCTCACCTTGCTCTTGGCGGTGCAGACGAAGGTGACATCGGCGCCGGGCTGCACCCGCTGCACTCGCTTCTCCTCCACGGTGACGGTGATGGGCTTCTCAGGGGTCTCTGAGCCACCACAGAGAGGGGTGAGCCCCGCTGCCACCTCCCCTCCGCCCGCGTCCCCCCCTTGGTGACAACGCCCTACCGGTGACGATGACCTCGGCGCGGCTGGCGTTGCTGTGCCGGAGGTTGCGGCAGGAGCAGACATAGACGCCAGCTTCGGAGGGCTGGATGCTGGGGAAGTGCAGCTCCTCGCCTGGGAGGACACGCGGGTGACACCCCACACGCCTCGGGGACACCCCGAGGTCCCCTCCCCACCCCGGAGCCCCCCGGTACCTTGTCGGCGGCTCTGGGCGCCCTCGGGGAGCGGGCGCCCGTCCTCCCGCACCCAGTGGAAGTAGAGCGGGGGCTCCCCGGCGGCCTGGCAGCGCAGGGTGACGGCAGTGCCCTGGGGCACCGCGGTGCGCGGAGGGTGCACACGCACGGCCAGCGCCGGCGGCGGCCCCGCGGGGACACAGCCCTGGCCCCGCACCGTGGGGTCACCCGCGAACCCCGGGGCGCAGCTGCGGGAACAACAGCGGGGGCACGGCGTTTGTGGGGGCGCGGCGTTTCTGGGGGCACGGCGTTTGTGGGGCACGGCGTTTGTGGGGCGCAGCGTTTGTGGGGCGCGGCGTTTGTGGGGGCACAGCGTTTGTGGGGCACGGCGTTTGTGGGGCGCAGCGTTTGTGGGGCGCGGCGTTTGTGGGGGCACAGCGTTTGTGGGGCACGGCGTTTGTGGGGGCACGGCGGGGAGAGTGGGAGCANGGGGTATAGGCGTATATTGGGGTACATAGTGTGGGTATATTGAGGTGTCTATGGGGTTATATTGGGGTACATAGGGTGGGGATATTGGGGCATCTATGGGGTTTTATTGGGGTACATAGGGTGGGGATATTGGGGTACATAGGGTGGGTATATTAGGGTAAATAGGGTGGGGATATTGGGGTGTATATGGGGAGCATATTGGGGTACACAGGGTGGGGATATTGGGGCATCTATGGGGTTTTATTGGGGTACATAGGGTGGGGATATTGGGGCATCTATGGGGTTTTATTGGGGTACATAGGGTGGGGATATTGGGGTACATAGGGTGGGTATATTAGGGTAAATAGGGTGGGGATACTGGAGTGTGTATGGGGGTTATACTGGGGTACACAAGGTGGATATAATGGGGTGAGCACACCAGGGTGAGCACATCAGGTTGGGCATAGTGGGGTGATGACTGTGTCAGGGTGACCATAAGGGTGGGCACTTTGGGGTGTCTCTGCTGGGGTGAGGGCGTCAGGGTATGTGCACTGTGTATGCACATGTGTCAGGCTGAGCCCTTTAGGATGCAAAATGTGGGGTGAGCTCATAGGGGTGAGTACATGAGGGTGGGTGTAGCAGGAGAG
>VZRF01010845.1:0-10741 GCA_013396875.1 Vireo altiloquus
GTGTGTCCATGTGTCACCCAGCCGGGGACCCTGCGAGGATCTCACCTCGTTAGTGCCATCATGGAGCATTTCCAGCACTGCAGCATTAAAGCCAAGCTGAACTTTCCCCTCCCCACGCCTCACCCCTGCCCTAAATATCCATGACAAGCTGCGGAAGGCGGCTGGGAGCGCCGGAGCCGTCAGCGGATGTTGACAGCCTTGATGTCTTGGCGGGCAGATCCAGCAGCATCTCCCACTGCATGGCGCTAGATATTTAATAAAGTAAAACCCCCAGGATCAAGCAGGCTGCAATCCCTCCCAGCTCCTTTCTTCTGCCTTGCTCGAGCTCTTTCAAGCCTGCCTCCCGTCTCTCTCCAGAAAATCCTTTCATGCCTCCCTCACCAGACTGACATTTTGACAAGTTGCCACGAGTGACATCTGATTTGTACAAATTTCAAGACTAATAAATCTACCTGTCAAAGCGGAAACTTTAAAAGGAGCTAAGCCCAGCGGGTATAGTTTAACAGAACTCAAGTTGATGAAACTGTAGGATGGAGAAATTATATCTGTCACAATCCACCCACATTAGTTCTGTAGAGATGTTGGCAACTGAAACAAACGTCTTTCACAGCCTTGAAAAAAAAGGGGGAAAAAAATAAAAGGAGACTGTTAATACTGTGAGTAACAAGTAACAGTTCTATTTGTAAACTAGCAAATTTATTTATTTAATTTTTAATTTGCCTGTAGACACACGAGGAAGGGAGCGACCCTCCCTCAGCCCACCCTCCCTTAGCTCGGCCCCTGGTCAGCCCTGGCCCAGGTCTGGGGGCTTTGGGCCCCCCACACTCGCCAGCTCCTCGCTGTAGTTGTGCCACAGTGGGGATGTGCTGCTGCAGGTGCTGGTGAGGCTGCAGCACCCACTGGGGCTGTGGGACTTGGTGCTGTCCCGCTGGATCCAGCCACAAAACCCCTCAGTGAAACTCCCTCCTCACCCCCAGCCCCGTGGGATGTGTCACCCCCAGCCCTTCTATTTTTATTGCTGGTATTTTGGTGGTATTTTCCCTTTTTTGCTGGCATTTTCTCCTGTTCTCTCTGCTGTGGTTACCCCCTGTGCTGGGGGCCTGGCACACTCAGGGAAGGCTCGCCCATTTCCACAACCCCAGAACTTTCCAAGGGCTCTGCTCAGATTTGTTCCCTGTTTGTGGATGTTGTCCCAGGAGCTGAGCATGGGGTTGTTGTCCCCATGGCTGAGCAGAGCATGGCTGCCCTGGGGGCTCCATCCCTGTGGGTCTGTGCTCAGGGATTGCAGGGAACACAAACACAAACCCTTCCCGTTCCCTGCACTGGATACAGGGACTCAGACCCCTGCTTGAAACTCCTTGATGGACGTTTGAAGAGGAGACTGGAACAGCATCCAGGCTCTCCAAGGGAAGGAGATGTGGCCTTGTACCCTGGCTGAATTCCCTTTTTTATTGCATCTCCTCTCTGAGACGCACAGACGTGAGCAGCCAGTTCATTCTGCCTGCTGGAAGGAGATTGATTTGGAAGTCACACATTGCATGACACTCCTGTAGCCACGTCTGCAGCACTGAGAATGTCTTCAGGTGGATCCAACGAGTGAGTGAAACCTCGGAGCTGAAGATTTATGGCAGCTGGCGTGGTTAGAACTTGCCCATCTCCCGTCACTACAGCAGAGGCTGCAGTGCGAGCTCTTTCCACTCCATTCCCAACTGTGAGAGACTCCCTGCCTTCCCCCCAGCCTGCAGTGCTGCTGCCTCGCCCAGCGAGGATCTGCTGGCTCTGTGGGAGAGGAGAGCAGAGGAGGGAGGTGCTGCTGGTCTCCCCTGCCTGGCGTGGGCTCAGTCCTGCTGCCCTCAGCTCTGCCCTGCCATCACCCAAAATATCGCTGCCCTTTGGCACAGCACCGTGCCCAGCAGGCCCAGAGCAGGTCCCTGCCCTGCCAAAGCTCTGTAAATCCCTCTTCAGGCGACAACCAAACGGCAAAGCCATGCCAGGCCGTGGCTCCCAGGCCCCTCAGCATGGGGCACTCAGACAAGTCCAGGTTTGCTCCCACACCTGGAGAAAGCAGCAGGAGCTCTCCCATTCTGCACACTGGCATTTCCACAGGATGAAGGAATTACCACCCAGTTAGCAAATCCCACCCTCATCCCCCTGACCGCTGGAGCATCTCACAGCGCCGCGAATCTCCGGGAGGTTTGTGAAACCTCAGCTCTGCTCAAGTGTGTTCCAGCCCAGTAAGAGCCACGCTGGGATCATCCCTGGCCATTCCTCACTTCCAACAAGTCTTATTTAGCGATGTGCTTCCATGGAGAGCCAGTCAATATATTTGTTTTCCTCTGGATGTGCAGCTGCAGCAGCGAGCTGTGCAGGAAGTTTATTAAGCTTGGTTAATTTTCTAATGGCCGCAGTGCTGATGGATGTGAGCCGCGCCGGCTTCCTGCTCGACTTAAAAGTCAAATAAAAATAATCACGCTGATGGGAAAATATATTTCTTGTAGCTGCAGCAGATAATATATGAGATGTGAGTACCTGCCAAGAGTCTCGTCCCTGGTAACATTCCCAGGGTCAGGGCTGGGCTTGTGCTGCTCCATCCCAGCCAGCAGATCCCAGGGATTTCAGCCCCAACAACACACCGAGGGGGTTTTTCAACATCCGTGTTGCTTCTAATGCAATTCCTGCTGCGAGGCTCTGCTGTGATGAGGATGGCACAGAGAGGGTGACGGGCAGTGGCTGCTGGCCCTGGGGGACTCCTCTGCAGCTCTTCCACCTGGAGAGGAGGCCCTGGGGCGAGGGGCTGGGTGAGGAATTGCCTTCCAGGAACACCCACCATGAACCCAAGCGTCCCTGTCTGTCCCAGTCTGTCCCAGCTCTCAGAGGTGGCTCTGCTGGAGCCTTTGCTCCTCTCTCACCGCTGCTCAGCCCCAGTTTGAGCAGTCTCTGGAGTGGTGGGACCTGCACCCCTCTCCCTGGGGCCAGGCCCAGCCTTGCTCCCTCTCCAGCCCAGCGGGAACGGTGTCGACCGAAAGGCATCCCAAAATCTCCTGCTCAGAAAACCACAGGGGATTAGCCAAGAGGAATTTAACTCACTTCTCTGCGATAAACTCTGGTTAGGGAGATTACAGCTGTTTACCCAAGAAGTAAATATTGCTCAGTGCTCAACTGCTGCCAGGCACTGGGGAAAGGCTTATGGCAGGGCCGGGCTGAGGGGGATCCTGCAGCACCCCGGGAACGGTGTCGGGCACCTGCCATCCTTGTTCATTCCTCTTCATCCCTGCTCCTGCCTGCTGTGGCTTTGCCTGGCTGCTGCACAGAGCTGGCACATTAACTCCACTTCGGGAGAGAAATATTGTAAACTTGCAAACCTGTGCTCTGCTCCATGCCTGGAAATGTCCAAGGCCAAGGATGGGGCCTGGAGCAGCCTGGGCTGAGGGTTGAAATGAGATGGACTTTAGGATCCCCTTCCAAGCCAAACCATTCTGGGGCTCTCTGAAACGCTCAGAAGCTCTGTACAACTGAAAATCAGGCCCAGGACCAAATCCAGCACTACCAACACCCCCCAGCGCTGCTCTGAAGCCACCAGACCCCCTCGGCTGTGATGATGGAGACACACCAAGGCACACCTCTGGTGAAGAACATTTGCAGCCCCCCAGGCCCTTCCTAGAGAGCTGATGCTGGGCTTGGTCCCAGCAGGGAGAGCAGTGGGTGCAGGGCGCTGCAGAGGGGAGAGGGAGCCTCGCAGGGAGCAGCTCTGCAGGGGTGGCAGGAGAAGACCCACAGACCCTGCTGTCTTCCTCATTCCCCTTCCCTTTGTGCTCTGGGGGCTCCTCTCCCTGCCTGGTGCTCTTATCTCCCCTCCAGGTTTCAAAGCCCCGCTAATCAGATCCATCACACAGTCACATTAGCCAGGCCAGCTCGGGGCTGTCACCGCCCCGTGTGCAGATGTTCCCGCGGGGCTGGGTGATTTAGAGGGGACCATTCACATTCACAGTCATCGCTTCAAATAAACAGGCTGAGAGTTTAATGATTTCAAGGTAAAGCTCTTTTATTAAGACAACACAGAGAACTTTTTTCAACCACAGCTGACATCACTATAATAAATCACCATCATGTCTTGTGGGATTGAAAAAGCCAAAATACTGTCAGAACTGATTTTTCTGGCTACTCATGCCTCCAGAACAAACCATGTGTTTTTAATCAACAAATCTTTGTTTTGCATTTCTAAGACCCTAGCACTCTTTAAATAGTTAGCATTTACCAGAGGGATATTTTAAATTCAACACACTGCTTCCTTACTGGAGAGATTAGGAAACAGGACACCACATTACAGCCTTACCGCGCTTGTCCAGGGCTCTTGGAAATTTGTTTTTGTTACATCCATGCAGCATGGAGAAGGGCTTTCCCATGCTTGTCTCCAGCTTCAGTAGACCTTTTCTCTCCCCAGAATCAGGACGTTTACTGCTTGTATGAACCAAACCATCTACTGAGAATTCATGAAAAACCTCTCTGTGCGAAGCTGGGAGAAAAAGTGATGGGAATACCACCAGATCCAGGAGCCTCCAGCAGCAGTGAGAACCTCTTTGTCCACCATCCCTTGGCCATCCTGGCCCCTGCCACCCTCGCCCAGAGAGGCTCCTGCAGAGCAGGTTCTGGGCTGCTCTGGTGGCTGCTCGGGCTGTCCCTGCTGCCGCTCAGTGCCGGTGCCAGCGCTGCCTGCCCGTGCCCGGGATGTGCCAGGCTTTCCCCCCGTGCTTCCTCCCACAGCGGCAGCGTGATCCAGAGGGGCTCAGCTCCCTGCTCCGGTTTCAAGGTCAGGCTGAAAGCAGAGACGTCAGGATCCTCTTTCAGGCTGGGACCCCTCCTGCTCCAGCAGTGGGGACATGCTCTGCCTGCTTGGCACAAATGTCAGGGCTGAGAATAACCCGGGCTGGGCCCGGGCGAAGGTGCCCACGCCAATCACAGGCAGAGGCAGCCAGCAATGCCCACAGGGAGTGACCACAGCCCACAGGGAGCGGCCGTCAGTGCCCAATCTGGACCTGATCCCTTGCCTGTTTCCCAGTGGGTTTGGTCTGGAATCCTGCTGGGCAGGGGCTGGGTGATCCTTGTCCCCACAAGAGGACACCTCGTAGTGCTGCTGCCTGCTCTCCTCCTGGTGCCACAGATGTGGCACTTGGGGTCAGGGTGTGGCACTCAGGGACACGGTTTAGGGATGATTATGGTGGTGCTGGTTTGATGGTTGGACTGGGTGATCCTGGAGATCTCCTCCAGCCCTGATGGTTCTGTGCCTCTGGTTGTGCCAGGCTGGTGACAAATGGTCACAGGGCCATCAGTGCAGGCTCTCGGCAGGACAGTGAGAGCAGGAAAAGGTGGGGACACCACCCAGGGCACCTCCTTGTGTGCCCCAAACTCGGCCCACCACCAACCCTTAGGGCTGCAGCCGGTCGAGGGGGACAAGGTGACCTCCTCGGAGCCAGCTCCACTCTGCGGCGGTGGCAGGGCCGAGCATCCCCACTGCTCTCTGGGACACTTTCCCCCCAGGACAGCAGCGAGCCACTCATGCCCCTCGGATTGGGGATGAACTTTCCCCTTCCGACGAACTCGGGCTGGCCTCGGCACCTCCTGTGCTGACCCCGGGCCGCGGCCGAGCCCCCTCCCCACCCCACAGACCCCCTGCAGGCGGCATGAAAGCGACCTGGGCGCGGGGATTGCTCCAACACCCTCCCACGCAGCCGGGCGAGATCAAAGCCCGTGCCGGGAATCAAAGCATGTGACAGGCAGGTGTCCGTCCCCTCGACAGGGCCGCGATTAATCACAGCCTCTGTCCCACAAGGAGATCAAACCGGCCCTCCTGCGGCTGCTGCTTAAAGCCTGCCTTCAAGTTACCCTAATTAAAGTTTTCCCCCGGCCTCCCCCGTGCTCGCCCGCCTGTCCCATGACCGCCCCTTTCACTCCCTAAAACAAAGGCTGCACTCAGCAGCTCCGGGCAGCCGCAGCGTCCGGCCCCGGCCATGCTTGGCCGCCCCTTTCTTCTGGAGCCTGGCAGGGACCCTTCCCCACCGCACCGAGCCCTGCGCCCACCCGGGCACCGCCTCCCCCACCTCTACATTCCCCGAAATTCCGACTCTTTATTCCAGGCCCGGAACTCCCCGCTTTTCCTCCTGCTGGACTGGGAGAATCAGCTGAAAAGCATCATTCAAAGTATTTTCGGAACCCTCGGAACAGCGGTGAGAGCTCATGTTCTCCACGCCCCTCCCCGAGATTCTCCTCTTGCCGTGACATCAATAGCGGCATTTTGATGAGAAGCAAAGGAATTGCTCCTCTCCAGCAAGGCTTCGCTTTGAAATGCTGCAGGGCCGAATAAAAGCAATCCAGGGGAGAACCAAACTGTTTCTGTAACCGAAAACTCGGAGAGAGGGGGTTAAAAGCACATTTTAGACACGTCACACAATGAAAAAGTTTTCAAGTTTGTTTTTTTTTTTTTTTCCCCTAAATGTGTACATTAGCTCGCTCACGCAGGGGAAAAAGAAAGGGGAAATCAGGGAGTTCCACGGAGAGGCCACTCACAGATGAGAAATCAATCACGGCCATGGCAAAAACCTCTCCAAGCAGCTCCGGCACGGGCAGGGCTCATCCCCGTGTGCACCCGCGGAAGGAGCGGAGGACCTGCGCTGCCACCTCCCATGCGGGCTCCGGGGGCACGGCTGTCCCTTGGAGCAGCCCCTCACTGCTGCCCTTGGTGTTCTCTGTCCCCGGGGCCGGGCCGGGCCGGGCTGAGCCGGGCTGTGGAAGATCGATGGCGATGCCGCGGGCCAGGCAGGACGCGGCCGCGGGCGCAGGGTGACTCTGGCAGAGGAACAAACCACCTTCCACAGCCTCCCTGCTCGCCCGGCACCGCTCACATGCCTGCCCCAAACATGACCTTTCCTTTTTCCACAGGAGCGTTTCTAAAAGCAGCGTTTCTTGCCCCAGCCCCGGCACAGGAATGCGGCGGCGGGGACTCGGCTCGGCCCCGGTGCCGGTGTCGGTACCCGTGCCGGTACCAGTGCCCGTGCCGGTGCCCGTGCCGGTGCCCGGTCCCGGTCGCGCTCCGCGGGGCTCCGGCCAGCCCGGGGCTGCTCCGGCGGGGCTGTGGCTCCTCGCACGGATTTGTCACTTTGCACAGCTGCTCCTAATCCTCGCTTTGAAGTTCGCCCCTCTCTGTTTTCCTGGCTGACGGCCCCGGCGCGGCCTTCCCGGGGTCAGGGCGGCACAAAAAGGGTTCGCCGGCGGGTTCAGGGCAGCGCCCGGGAGTTCTTCCCAGTCCCCGGCATGAGCATCCTCCGCCACGGAGCCACCCGCAAAGCCTTGGAAATTTGGGCAGGGGACTCCCAAGGCAGGGCTGTGGTACAGGCCTGTCAGTAATGCAATGTTGTTCTGGTCTTGGCCTTACATTATTAATAATAATAACTGTAAAATTCTGTTACCCACAACACGGATTTAAGTAGCCAGATAAAGGCCTGTGAGCTCCACACTCTGCTGCTGGGGGAGATTTTTATCTAAATAAGATTTTTTTTTTTAAAGCCCAAGATAATAATGATAATGCTAATAATAATAATAGTAATAATTCCTCTTTTTAGCCTGCTTCAAGATCTAGATCTTATCCTAAACAAGAAAGTCATTCTAAACCCTGGAGAATGCATTGAGAATTAATATTGATTATTAGGAATAATATTCTTATTAGGAATGGCACTGCAGTGTCTAGGGAAAGGATTCCTCCAGGGCCAGGTAATAATCACAATCATATTTAGTGTCTGCACTGTACTTTGCGTCCTCAAACCTGATTAACCTCTTCTGCACCACCTTAATTATCCACTGCTGGAGGCAGCAGCGTGCCACTGGAACCAGAGAACTCTCTCAACTGGAAACAGGCGACAGTGCAGCACACCCAGCCCCAGGAGGGCTGCGAGGGGTCCCGGGAGCCAGCAGGGTCCTGCTGCCCCTCCTGCCCCTCCTGCCACCCCAGCCCCTCCGAGCTCGGCCCCCTCCCCTGCTCCAGCCCCCCTACAGCTGTTCCAGGTTCTCCAGGAGACCACACAATGTGCCTGACATGCCACTTAATGCAACACAATGAAATATTGAAAAGGCTTTCAAAACTCAACATGTTGAGGCAGAAATCTATGGAAGATGTTTAATACTAATTCTATTAGGCATCTGAGTTAATGAATCACAACTGTAAGAAATCATGATAATCCAGCAGGCATTAGTGACAGATTAGCTTCAAAGCTACCATAAAAGTGCCATAATGCTTACCTAGCGGGGTGATTAATGCCAGCAATACATAATGGCATTATGAGGGATGGAGCAGCACGGGCTGACAGCCCCTCAGCTCCGGCCATGGCCCCGAGCACTGCTCCCCCTCACCACACACCTCCCAGCCCCAGCAGGCTCTGCCTGAAGGAGAAACCCCCCAGGTGAGGCCCTCACAGCTCTGCTCTCCCCATCCCAGCGAGGGGACCCTGCTGGCACCGGGGCAGTGATGGGGAGGTCACCAGCAGGAGCTCAGCGGTGCCAGTGCTGGTGTGGGAGCAGCTCTGGGGCAGGGCTGGGGGCTCTGAGGGTCAGGGTTGGAACAGCAGGACATGGCAAGGGAGGAGCTCACAAGAGAAGGTCCTGTGCTGTGGGGGTTTCAGCTCTTCCTTCCTCCAAGGCTGGGACTTCAAAGTTTGGACTCGATGATCTTGGAGGCCTTTTCCATCCTAAATGATTCTGTGATTTGGCAAACCCTGCTGCTGTCTCCTCACGAGCTCACCTGGCCCCAGGGCTGCCAAACCTGGACTCATTCTCCACTGAGGATCACACCAGCAGAGATTATGGATGGCTGCTCTCGGCTCAGCTGGCACCTGCCTGGGCACTGGACGTGCCCTCCTGGCCGGGCACTGACCGCAGCCCTGAGTGGCAGCACAAAGGTAAGTGGAACGAGTTGCCGCTGAATGGAACTCGACGTCTCATTATGGCTTTTCAGGATTGTTTTCCTACATCTTTATTGCTCAGGTTTGCTTAATTCTGGAGTGGATGTCTGCCAAATTGTCTATCAAATTACTTACTGGCAAGTAAACCAAGATTAGTTCACTTGAGTGCGGCCCTCTTATATTTGACTTATAGCCAAGAAAAATATGGGTTTAATCAAGGGATAAATTGGACATGATGTTTCAATGAAAGATAGCAGGGTAGGCTCTGCTCAGCGGAAACAGGGGAAGACAGGACCTGAGGCAGGAGCAGAGGAGGCTCCAGGAGAATCAGCTGAGAGCCATGGCTCTGAGGCTGTGCGAGCAGCGTGGGGACACTGCAAAACTCATCCCTCACCCAGAAAACAGCTCAGCTCTGTCCTCCCTCTTGCTTCCAAGAGCTCCTTGGTGGAGGTGAAATGATGTAGGGACCCCAGCTGGGCTCCCCAGCCCTTTGTTCCCCACGGTTGTGTGCCCTTCTGAGAGCCCCACGGTGCTGCAGCAGCTGCCTCAGCCATGTCCTGTGCAGATCTGTCTTCAGAAAAAAACCTCTTGTCCCAGGAGGAGATGGGCCAGGAGCAGATCCTGTGGCGAGTGCGGGGCTTGCACAGGGCAGAGCTGGAGCAGATGGGAGTTGGTGAACTCACACCGACTCAGCTGCTCTGATTTGGTGTCTGAGGGAACAATTCCATCCCATCCCTGCAGACCCAGAACCCGCCTGGGGTGGGAATTCAGGAGGGAGGCGAAGCTGCAAAGGTCTGTGGGGAGCAGGGTTTGCCCAGGGTGTGGGTCTGGCACGCTGGCAGGTTTGGTTTAAATCTCCCTCCAGTTTCTTGTGCTTCACTTTGAGCTCCCTGGCTGGAGTCAGAGCGAGACACGAGGCTGTGTCTGTACCCCAACAGCTGTCGGCTCCGGGATGGTTCTCCTGTGGTGTCACTTTAAATGCCCAGCTCCTGGCAAGAGGAATGTGGGCACATTCCTCTTCTTTTCTTCCTCCTCCCCTCTTTAATTTTAAACTGTTCCCAACAAGCTCAAAAATTTGATTCCTGAAGGCTAAAAACTGGAAGGTAAATAAAAATAACCCCAAAGTTAATTATATACTTAACAAGTCATGATTTTTTTTAAACCCGTCTCGTTCCTTGTGGGGGTCTGACTCATGGCTCTGAGCACTTGCAGTTGGCGATAATATCTTGCTGTAATTTGAATTAAACCACTTGTAGCAGCGCTCTGCTCTCTAATTTCATTTAGGCCCAGTGGGTGTCCTGTCTTCCTGGAATTTGTTGGCTATCTAATGAGAAGCAGCCCAGCAAGCCCAGCTAATGAACCAAGCCAAGAGTCTCGCAGGGCAACAGGGACAGGCACAGGGATGGGCACAGGGGTGGGCACAGAGGTGACAGGGATGGGCACAGGGGTGACAGGGATGAGCACAGAGGTGACAGGGATGGGCACAGGGGTGACAGGGATGGGCACAGGGGTGACAGGGACAGGCACAGGGGGCACAGGGGTGACAGGGATGGGCACAGGGGTGGGCACAGGAGCGACAGGGATGGGCATAGGGGCGACAGGGACAGGGACAGGGGTGACAGGGATGAGCACAGGGGTGACAGGGACGGGCACAGGGGCACAGGGGTGAGAGGGATGGGCACAGGGGTGACAGGGATGGGCACAGAGGTGTGGGACAGTGATGGGACAGTGGCAGGACAGGGCTGTGGGACAGTGATGGGACAGGGTGTGTGACACTGTGGCAGTGGCAGGACAGG
>VZRF01010845.1:10827-40261 GCA_013396875.1 Vireo altiloquus
GCCCTGCCCTGCCCTGCCCTGCCTGCCCTGCCTCCCCAGCCCTGGCTCTCCCCTCCCCACTGAGCCCCAGCCCTGCTGCTGGTTCCCTGTTACCTTGGAGAAAGAAAAGGGAGGCAACAGCCATACAGCCAGAGCTGTTCCTTCAGGGGGAAAATAGAAAAAGAAGGAAAAACATTTGGGTTTTTATATGTTAAAAAGAGCAAGGGGAAAAAAAAAAAAGAAAGGAACAGGCTTCCAGAGAGTTGCTGAGTTGAATTACGGGGGCTGGGGTCGGATGATTAACAACCCTCCCGCATTTCGGCATCGCAGTCATTACTCACTCCAAACCTGAGGCTTCTCAGTTACATACCCCGGCACAGCCTGACCATTTTTTCCATTGACTGAAAACACATTCTGACTGAAAACAAACTTTCGATCCCCGAGGCTTGGCACGCTGCAGGTCCTTCACCGTGTTTAATCAACGGGAAGCTAAACACTTTCAATCTGTGATGGCTCATTTGGAGAGGGAGCTCTGGGCCCTCGGTAGGTGCCAGATATAATAACTCTCCCCTTTTCTTTTCTGAGGCCTACTTTTATAATTTTGCTATTTTTCAATGTCAGACCCATCTTTTGAAGAAATTTTATTGGATTTCCTGCTAGACTTCAGCAAGGATTTTTCTCTCCTTGGCAGAAATATCAAGCAGAACAGGGGAAAAACTCAATCATAACCTTGGAACAAGGATTATTATTAGTTGGGATTTCTTTGTCTGTTTGCACAAACACATTATTTAAGAGCCCAGCAGGTCAGCAGGCCCCCAGCCCTGGGGCTCCAGGCCCTGGTGCTGCTCTCTGGGAGGGAGGCAGGGCCAGCGAGGGCAGGGCACAGCCAGGGGAGCCTGGGGGGCTCTTCCCCCCTCAGCCAGGGTATTCCTAAAACCCTTCCAAGGCCATACATCTTTTCCCAGTCATTCAGCTCTTCGAAAAGCAGGGTCTGGGGGCAGCCAGGTGGCTGGGGGGCTTCTCTCCAGACAGGTCCTGGTGGGGGCAAGCCCAGCAGGTGTCTGTGCAGGGCTTGGTGCCAGCCCTCTGCTCCCGAGGGGGGTTCAGGCTGGATAAAGCACTGGGGATCCGCAGGGATGAGCTCATCTCTTCCCACACCTCTCTCTTTCTGTGTCTCTGGTGCCATGTGTGTGTTGTGTGTGTCTCTGTGTGTTCTCTGCCTCCATCCCAGCCTGTCCTGGTTCCCTGTTCCCTATTCCCTGTTCCCTGTCCTGCTTCCCTGTTCCCTGCCCTGCTTCCCTGCCCGTCCTGCTCTGGGGTGTCCTGGAAGTCAGGACAGCTTTGGAAGTGGAGCTGGATGTGAGCTGGATGTGAGCTGGATGTGAGCTGGGGCAGCAGCCCCATCCCTGAGCTCCAGGGGTGTGAACCCAACATCCCCACAGCTCCTGCTCCCACCTCTTCCCGCAGCCCAGAGCCAGTCCCTGCTGCTGGAGAGAGCTCCTGCCCTCTGAGCTGAGCAGCTTCTGCTGCCTCGAGGTTTTCCAGGGGCTCTCAAGGCTTTCCTTCTTTTTTCCTCCTGGTGTTTGAGGTTAAGAAGAATGCTACAGGATTCAATAAATCGCCTGGCATGGCGTAGGCCAAAACAAGAAAATGTAATTCAGATTAAAGTCACCCTCTGGCTAAACTGATAGTTTATTAAATAAACTGCAGCGCTGCCAATCAACTCTGCTGGCAAGCAATCCTCTGACATTAATCTTTTTTGATGTGATTTAGGGTACACCTGGGCCTTTGTAGAGTATCTCCCATAATTTCTTTCCCATCTCTCTGGATCAAGCTGCTGTGCTTGGCTCCGTTGACAAATTCCCCAAGTAATCCCTCAAAAGATTGGAGAAATGCTCCAAACGCTCCATTAAATTTATTTTCCGTGCTTTAAGAGCCCCAAAACTATGTCCAATAAATAAGTGTTCGCCGTGATTTATTGAAATGCTGCTCTGATTTAGAGTTATAGGAGGGGGAAATATGTCACCCCTGGGAACTGGGAGCCCAGCCCTGCGAGCGAGACCAGATGTGCCTGCGCTGGGCGGGGGGAGCTGGCCAGGCCAGGGGGGCTGCACCGCCCACAGCTGGACCCTTCTCCCAAACCCTGGCCCAAAAGGTCCCCGGTTGAGTTTTCTTGCCTGAAAAATTTATTGTGGTTGTAGTTATTGGGGGAACCATCAAAAGAGTAATTCTGGCCCTTGTTTTTGCACAGGCCTTTTGATAAATATGATACTTAGAAATATGCCTCCCCCAAGACGGGAAAGCCATCGAGTTAAAATGAAGTAATCTGTCAGTAAACTCACTGGAATCGAGGCCAAAGCGAAACCTGCGAGAGCAGGAGGGGGAGAAGGGAGCCTGTGCTCGGTGGATTTGTATCCCTGCAGATAAAAGTGAGGATTTATCGCCACGGGGCTCTGTTCTGGCTGCTCTGACGAGCCCCCCCAGTCCTCCCCAGACCCTCCGAGGGCACTGGGGCATGGTGCCCACCGGGTGCCCCTCCCTCAGTGGGGGCTCAGCCTCTGGGATGTCCCCGCTGGGTTCCCATGCCTGGGCTCTGCTGAGCCCCCCAAACCCAGGCAGGAGGGAGGCAGGGCCCGGCCGGGCTGGCTGCACTGAGGTGCTCACACAGCCAGAGTTTGGCACAAAACCTTCCCTGGAACAAAACCTCCTGATGCAGTCAGAGCCCTCTCGGCGAGGAGAGCGCTGGGGAGAGGCTTTTGGGGAGCGATGGACCCGATAACTGCTGGCAGGAGGCAACACGAAAATCCAGTGTGGAGCTCCTGCCGCGGTGCTGTGAGGAGGCAGAGAGCTGCTCTGATCCACGGCCAAGCGCCCTGGGTGGGAGGGCACAGGCTGCCTCTCGCTGCCGGGGTGCTCCCGGGCCGTGGGCTGTGCCAGGACAGCTCTGCTGGGGCAGCCAGGATCAGGGATGTGGGATTGGCTCTCCCGAGACCCCTGGCGTGGGGTGCAGTGAGGTTTGTGCCCACCCACAGCCCCCCGTGCTCAGGAGGTGCCCGTGGGGTACCTGTGCCCCAAAATCAGCGTCGTGCCCGTGGCTTGTTCCGCTCCTCCAGCAGCCAAACCGAAGGTGACGTCCACGAGTGATGAGGCTGTAGGTGCAGAGGGTGACCTGACCCCAGCCTGGCACCCAAAACGCCCCCAAATCCTGCACCCCCAGGTTGTGCATGTGGCAGAACAGAGGGCAGTGGGAGCTCTGGGCACCCTGACCCTGCGGAGGCCAGCGGGGAAGGGGGAAGGATTTATTATTACAGGCCTGAAAGAGCACAGCTGGCACATGGCCCTGGGGTGCTGCGGAGCAGAGCGGGCAGGGAAGGGGACCGAGGGTTCTGTGGGGTGCTGGGAGCCTCTCCGGGGTCTGGGTCCTGGTGTGGGGAGAGGGGAAGGCGACCAGAGGGGGTGAGCAGGGAGAAGGGGGAAGGAAAGGAGCGAGGAGGCGTGTGTGTGACTGCTGAGAGAAACAGGATTCATGGTAATTTCCTGCCAGATGCCTGAGCTCCTCCGGCACGCAGACGTTTCACATGAGAAATATCAAAGCGTTCCCAGTAACAAATGTACTTCCTGCAGCTCCTCAGATCTGCCTCCGTGCCAGGGAGTGAGGACGCCCGAGGAGCAGCGCTGGGGTTGGGCTTGGGGGGCTGCAGCACCGCCCGTGACGGGGCAGGACGTGGGCATTCCCTCCTCGGGGGGTGGGAAGGGCAAGCCTCGATTTTTGGGAAGCGCTGCCTGCACCTCCCCGGGCGCTCGTGCGCAGATTGCTCCTGACAGCTCCAATTAATGCGTCAGGGAGTGTGATCCACGCTGGCCACGGCCCCTGACCCCATCAGCGCTCTGCTCCCCCGGCTGAGCGGCTCCCGGCCTCAAACTGATTCCGAGTTTTATAAACATCCTGACATCGGGGCAGGGAAGAGAGAAGGAGGGGAAAAAGCCCTCACCACCGAGCAGGAATGGGATGGGCTCCCCTGTCCCCTCTGTGTCCCCTCAAAGCCACCCCCGGAGCTGTGGGTGCTGCTCACTGCTCTCCACCAGCCCAGCCTCAACATGTCACCTCTGTCTCTGGGGGTTTCTTCAGCGATGTCTCTCTCCCAGTTTCCCAATTTTCTTTCCAATCCTCTTTACTGCCTTAAAAACTTGATTCACAATCCCAGTGTACATAAACCCCCTCCGTGAACTTGATCCGATGCTGTTTTTCAAGCTCTTCCTACTCACTGCTCATCGGGAAGTGGAAGATTTCGTTTGATTTAACATTTTTAGTGTGTTGTAAGAGCTGGAAGATGCTCCCAGTGTTCTCCAAGCAGTCAGAAGGCCCTGCCAGGTGCCTCAGCATTCTGGACCTTGCAGCAAACCTCCCTCCCTCCTGTTTGTGTCTCTGAGCATAAACGAACACAGGAGCCTTGTGGGCACAGAGCTTCTGTGCCCGGGAGAAACTCATGCAAAAGACCCAAATAATCATAAATCAATATTAACTCTGCATTGCTTATTATTTTCTGTTTATTGTCTCTTGGCCCGAGAAGTTGGTATTGACCCAGTCAGAACAAAATGTCAACAGCCCTTGAAGGTCGGGGAAGATTGATGCCAATTAAACTCCCTGGCCACTGGTGTGGGCTAGGGCAGGGATGAGCCATGGTGGGACAGAGGCATCTCCTGATGGGAGAGGTTCGGGCAGGGAGGAACTTGCCATGCCAGAGCCCAAGAATCCTCCTCTTGGCCCTCTTTAGCTGTTTTGGGGAAGCAGAAAACCTTCCTCGTGTGAAGGCAGCAGCATGAGCTGTGTGTGCTCCTCCTCTCCCAGAGCTGTGTGGGACAAGGCCATCGCCTGTCCCCTGTCCCGGGAGGGTGTCCCCAAGGTTCCATCTCTGCCACTGACGCTTGGCGTTCAACAGGCCATGAAACAGGGTGAAAACTTCACTCCTTCCCTGCTCGCTCCTTCCTGTCTCCCTGCTGTCGGTGTCCCCCTACCCCCGGCATTTCCCTGCCAGATTTCCCAGATTTCCCAGATTTCCCAGATTTCCCAGATTTCCCAGATTTCCCAGATTTCTGCCAGCCCTCACAGCGACAGGATCACAGCAGAGCGCTGTGACTTCAAACACATCCCACCCTCCTTCCCATTCCTCCTGTCAAGCACAGCTCCACACGGGAGCTTCTCGGGGGGCATCACCACTGCTGGGCAGCCCCCACCCCTGCGAGGTTCCTCAGGCAGGGCCCCCCAGCCCTTCACCCCCTCGGGAGGGCTCAGCCACGGGTGGAGTTCCTGGTTTGACCCTGGCTCCAAGCTCTGATGACAAAAGCAGGTGGCTCCCCCCGGGCTCGGGTCCGCGCTGGCCGCCCGGCCGTGGCTGCGTGTCCCCGGTCCCCAGGCCGGTCCCCAGGCCGGTCCCCAGGCCGGTCCCACCCGCCCGGCACGGAGCAGGGGCCCCGGCAAAGCCTCTCGGCCAGCCGGAGGACGGAGCTGGCGCCGAGCCGGCCCGGGAAGGGGGGGACATGTCCTTGGGGAGCGCGGTGTCGTTCCCGGAGCCTGCCCGCTCGCTGTCACGTCTGTCACTTCTCGTTAGTGCCCGTCAGCCGAGTAACACGACCTGACTGATGTAATCGGGGCCGGCACGGCGGCGTGGAGGGGCTCTGGAAACTTTACACCGGCTCGCTTTCCCAGCCCGGCTCGTTCCTGGAAGCCGCGCTGGGGGCGATGCCCTGCCCGGGACACGGCGATGCCCTGCCCGGGACACGGCGATGCCACGTGCGGCTCAGCCTCCCCTCCCAAAATGGGCATCTCACAGCAGCCGAGGGCGCTGCGGCAGGGCCGGGCCGGGCTGGGCTCAGCCGAATCGCTGCTGACTCAGAGGGAAGGCGCAGCAGAGCCCTGGCAGTGCCGCTGCCAGCCGGGCGGGTCCGGCGGGGCTCGCAGCGCCCTTTGAAGCCGCAGCCGGAGCTCACACCTCGCTGGCTCGCAGCTCCTTGGCCCCGGCAGCTCCTGACTCACTGTCTGCCCCGGCCCGGCCCCGCGGCACACCTGGGGCTGCCTGCACGGCTGCTTCGGGGTGTTCCCAGTGCGGGACTGGCGATGATAAACTGGTTACCATCCCTCTCGCCCCTTCTGCAACGCCAGCCACGACCCCGGCTCGGACCTGGGAACCTTCAGCAGGATTTTGCTGGGAGGAGGAATAAAGGCTTTGGGGTCTGGGCTGAGTCCCACGTGTGTGGCAAAAGGAGGTGGGAGAAAAACCTCCTCCAGCTGTGCCAGGCACCATGTTAGGGTCAGAGCCATGCAGAGAGATGGGCTGGGGCCAGCACGGGCTGTGGGAATGGATCTGGGGGGCAGGAGGAGGAGGAGTGAAAAAAAGGGGCTTGAGTCACCTGAGAGTTTCTGTGGGGTGGGGAATGGCAGCGCTGAGGTCTCTCCCACTCACTCCTCCCCACTCAGGGCTGACAGCTGCAGTTCCACATCTGCAACAAACCCCGACAGAGGCAATTCCATTAAAACCACATCGTATCAGTGCTCCCAGGGAGATTCCCGCCTGTGTGGGGAATTTAAGGTCTCCATCCCGGGGCTGGGGGGATGTGGGGAGCCCTGGAGGAGGGCAGTACCCCCCTGCCTCCCATCGCTGGGCACAGTGGCAGCTAAGGGCCAAAAGTCAGGGTGGCAGCCAGGGAGGGTTCAGGGACAGCTCTGGCACTTCCCCCCAGCCTTTCTGGATCAATTTACACGTCAGGTTTCGGTGGTTTGTTTGCCAAAAATACTGGATCAGTGTGAGTGTCGTGGGTGAGGAGCGAGCGCATCCAGCTCCGGGGAGATCGATATCTCTGCGGTTGTAAATATCCCAGGAAATCAATGGGGGATGTAAAATGGATTTCGTCCATTTTCACTTTTAACATCTCTTTGTAATAAAAACGCTATTTTAATAAATGGAAATGGGGAGATTCACTGCTGGGCCGCGGCAGGTTTCGGTGGCGCTGGGTTTTTGTCATTCCCGCTGCCATTCCCTGAGCTCTGCCAGTGCAAAACCCCTGGGCGAGGCTGAACTGCTCCATCTCATCCTGGAAAATCTCCTGGGCGAGGCTGAGCTGTTCCATCTCATCCTCTGTCCCTCTCCACGGAGCCAGAGCCGCCCATCACCCTGCCCCAGTCCGGCCAGAGCAGCTTGGCTCCCTCGCTCGCTCCGGGGCAGTTCCCTCTGTGTTTCCACACCTCCCGATCCCCCAGAGCAGGGATCCAGCCCCTGCTCAGGTGTGTGGGTGTCAGCCCGAGGCACAGGGTGAGGTTTATTCTCTCTGATCCCACCAGCTTTTCCCTTCCTCTCCGTGTGGCTCCTGACCCCACGGAATGAGGTGCACCAAGGAGGGGGTTGGGCCTAAACAAAATTTTTGCTTCCAAGGAGGAAAAAAAGCCCCTCAGTGCACCCTGGGCAGTGCTGGAAATGCAATCTTCACCTCTTTGTAATTGCTGCGCAACAGCCACTTGTTAATTACAACATAAAACCTCTTACCATGTGAGAGATGGATTTATGGATGAAATTCCCTGATCAATATTCACAGCAGTGCCAGGAAGGAACGTGTGGGATAGCAGGGAATATTTTTTAATTCTTTTTGGTAATTATTTCTCTCTGGTTTAATACTGGCTGACCTTGGAGAATGTAAAAGGGAAACAGAGAGGCTGAACGTGGAGCCTGTCCCGTGGGGACCTGCCGAGGGAGATGCTGGTTGCTTGTGAAAGAACAAGACACCAAAAATCCCTTGTGGCACTGCAAAATCCTCTCCTATTGCCCAAGCAGACAGAGCTGTGGGAGAGTGGCGAGTGCAGGGCAGCTCCAGGGTGCAGCAGCAGCTCCAGGGTCCAGCGGCAGCTCCAGGATCCAGCGGCAGCTCCAGGGTCCAGCGGCAGAACCTGGAGTTGCCTTGTTCCCTCTCCAGGAAGGATGGCAAGGGCTCTCTCCCCCACAAGGCTGGATTTGGGAGAAGAGGTCGGGAAGAAGGAAGCCCAAGGGAGCAAGCAGCTCTCTGGCATTCCCCTGCGCGGGTTTGGCATCCTCCCTCGCAGAGCTGCCGGCGTTGTGCCGCAGGGCAGGGGCACAGCAGCCACCGGGGCTGAGCCGCAGCTCCTGTTTGCCCGGGTAATGCTCGGGCGGTTTCAGGTGCTTAACCTCTTACAGAATGTTTGTTAACGGGATTTATCCGGTGGCTCGGCGTTGGCAGAGCAGGGGCAGGCTGCTGGAGCAGGGAGGGAGCGGGGCCGGAGCGTCTCCCTTTGTCTGGGAACGCAGTGCCGCTGCCCGCGCCGGTGCCCGCCGAGCCCCACCCGCCCCGCGGAGGGCACGGACGTGTCTGGGCAGGGTCCCAGACATTCCTGGGAGACGCGCACCTGAGTTCTGGGAGTTCCCAGGGCAATTAGCATCTCTGTGCTAACCGTGGCTTCTCCTCTGTCTAGGCAGCTCCTCCATCAAGGTGTGGATCTGCCGTGTCTGGGCGCTGGCAGTGACGCTCGGGGAGTTTAATTAGCGGCTTGGCATGACGAGCGTGGCTACAACAGCAGTGTTTGTGCAGCCATGCCACCGGCCAGGCCGGGACCCTGCTGCTTCCCCTGGAGGAAAGATCTTGGGATGCCTCCAGCGTGAGCACAATTCCCGCTGGTGCTGCCAACGCAGAGAAGGTTTGCTGGGATTGGGACAGGGCTGGACACGCCCCAGGACACCAAGCACCATCCCAGCTCCCCAGACGCCAGCCCGTGGTGCAGCAGCCTGGTGCCCATCAGCAGCGAGCCAATGGCACCTGGCAGAGCCACCTTTCACGTCTCCGAGAGTGGAAGTCAGCACATGGATAATTACAAGGCAGCACATCTCCATCCCTGTGACTAAGGCAACATGTAGAGCAAAGGTAGGAACAAGCCACCAGAAGAGCAAATAAATAAAGAAGGCAGCTTTAATAATGGGGTAATTACCCAGCTTAAGTACACAATCATCTCGCATTTTGCTAAACTTTATGACACATGATGACAAGTTAATAAATGAGATGTCTTACCAGCAGTAAAACAGCTGTTACCAGCCACCTTGTATGTCTGGGTAGCCCAGAGCAAAAAAACCCACCAAGGCAAATGAAAAGAAACTGGTTATTTCTGTTTGTGAAATAGCCCTGGCAATAAATCACCATTAATGATGCTGTCACTTATCAAAGGGAAAGCTCTTGTTGCAAAAGCCTTTGAAGCCATGGCACCTATAATTTCCTAACTATAAAAAGGTACCTTTGTGTGTGTGTCATACCTGGAACCGGCGGCAGCCAGGAGGTGCCAGGAGTTCAGCACCGCCCAGCCCCTCACGAGCCTGGCAGTGGGGAGGGGGTGCCCAGGCTCGGGCTGGGCTGCACAGGCCATCATGAATCCCCAGAGCTGGCAGGGATCGATTAGTGATGGTTNCGGCAGTGGGGAGGGGGTGCCAGGGCTCGGGCTGGGCTGCATAGGCTGTCCCCAGAGCTGGCAGGGATCGATTAGTGATGGTTTAAAGGTGGTTTTCCTCTCCTCCCTGCACCTAATAGCTTGTTTACCCAGGAATATTAGGGTGGTTAATTCATATTAATTAAGAGGGATCTAATGTGGTTAAAATAATCAAGTTGACATGTGCAGTGGTGGGATGGGCTGGGAGCAGGACTGGGAGCTGCTGGCAGAGCAGAGCCCCCTCACTGCCCTCCCTGAGCCTTGCCAGCCGCTCCTGCCCTCCCATCCTCGGGGGAAGCACAAACTGTGTTCATGGTGGCACAATTATCACATTTCTGTGAGAATCTTCATCCTCACCATGTCCTGGAGGCACAGCAGCAGCATCTGCCAGGCTCCAGCTCCGCTCTCACTCCTGTCCCAGCTCCTCCTGCCGAGCCCAGGGACGAGTCAGGGCAATGGTGACAAATGCAGGCCTGAAGAGGAGCAGTCTGGCTGTCACTCGAGATTAAGTCCTCTGTCACCAGAGAGCAGGAGGTGCTGGGCACTTGAGCTGAGGGAGCCTCTCCCTCAGGTGAGGGAAGCAGCAGGTAACGGGAGGCAGAGCACGGCTGGCAATCCCCGTGCTGGGGAGCAGGGCAGGGCTGTGGGCACCCAGCAGGGCTCTGTGCAAGGCTGCAGAGAGTGCTGCAGGGCAGGGCAGCCCTGCTCCCTCCCTCCCCGGGGCTCTCACGGACAGGGAAATGAGTTTCATGGCAAGATCTCACCGACCTCGAAGCCACCACAGCTGGGCTGGTGGAAGCTGAGGCTGAGCTCACCCCAGCATCGCATCCAACAGCCTCCAGCCGAGCCCAGCCCGTGCAGGCTGAGCTACCTCCGTGGGTTTGGGTGCCCCAGGGGTTTTTGGCATTGCCAGGGCCAGCCAAGCAAAGCGGGGCGAGCCCTTGGGGAGCAGGGTCACAGCACAGCCCTGCCCTCGGTGCCTCCAGCACATCCCCTGGACAAAGAGGGGAGCTTCTGCTCCCCACAACATCCACCTCTTGAGCAGGAATGTGTTTCTTTTCTGGAGACCTAAGGAGGGTTTTTTTCCTCCTCCTTGACTACTAAATGAGGCAGCTCCTATGTAGCTTTGTCATTTCTCTCCTGCTGAAGACACTTTCTTTTCTTCTCATCTGAGCGGCAGGCACCTCACCCGCCTCATAAGCATCTGCTGCAAGAAGTCTTCACCTGTCACCTCTTCCCAACTGACTTGAGAAAACAGGATAGGAAAGCTATAAATAATTAAGACCCATCCAACACAGGTGCAGCACTAAATATCAAACCTGCCTGAGCATCTCCAACACTCCCTTGATAGCCAAGGGGAAACTAACCTAGTTTGGAAGGAGGAGAGGAGAGAGGCAGGAGCCACATGCTAAAATTGTGGCCAAACTGGTTTCAGCCCCCATCAAGGACTCCTGACCCAGGAATAACCCACTTGGATGGGCGCAGTGTGGTGCACTGGGCCAAAGTTCACATCATCCCAAATCACCTGCACGGAGCGGGGCAGGGGAGGCAGGCTGCCCTTTCCCCTCGTGTTTGAGGGCAGAGGGGAACCTCGTGCCTCCCTGTCGCCTCTTCCATTAACATGCACGACTCCCTGATCCGATCCCGCAGCCGAGCCGAGCTTGTAAGAAGTTAACATCAAAGCCGTGGAAGGGAGGGAATGGCAAGTGCTGGGGAGAGATGTCACATCAGTGTCTGGCGCTCCCAGAGCTGCTGCATTTTAAATTTTGCTCGTCAGGGCTTCGACTCCGTGGCCCTGCTTCGGGGAGGGGAGAGAGGCCACACGCGAGGAGCTCTCCTCCTGCACGGAGCGGCTCCGGGGCAGCCCTGGGCTGGTCCTGCCCTGCGAGAGCTGCGGCGAGGGCAGCAGTGCCCAGCCAGGGCTCCTGGGCGCCTCGGAGGCTGTAAATCTGCTGCCATCGGGGCATGACGAGGCTGAGGCCGAGATAGAAACTTCCCCTTTGGGCACTTCTGTAATTGTTGGTGAGGGCGGCAGCTCAGCAGAGCGTGCTTACATTCCCAAGTGAGCAACCGGGGAGATAATTAACTTTTGGAACAACTTACCTGCGAGACAAAGTATCCATCACTCAAGGTCTTTACGGAGCGAGCGATACCCTGCTGGAAGCTCCTGGAGGTGACCCCGCAGCCCAGCCGGTGGGAAATGTCCTCCCGGGACTGGAAAACGCTGATTTACCTGAATCCAAATGATCTGCAGGAATACTCCTGGCTCCAACTGGCAACAAAAGATAGGCGAGCTGCATAATGTGCTGTCAGCCTGCCCGGGGACAGCAGGGTCACCCCGAGCCCGCGGTCGGGCACACTCTGCTCCCCATCCCGGGTGCCCCTCCGGCTGCCTGGAAGTGGCATTTCAGCTCTGCCACCATTCCTGCTCCCCACAGGGCTTTCTCCACCCACACACATGCATGCCTGATATTTTTTTATTTTTTTATGTTTGATTTTACTCTGGTTCAGGTTGAAATAATGAGCATTTTGGGGGCAGAGTGTGCTGGGAAGAGCTGGGATGTCTCCTGTCACTTCTGAATCCTGGGAGCTTGGAGGCAGCCTGGATCTGTGGGATTTGTCTCCCCAGGCGTGCCAAGCACAGAACCAGGAACGTTTTGCCCCGGGATGAAATTCCCAGGTCCGTTTGTGTCTTGGTGGGCGAGGTCAGGCAGAGGGGCAGGAGGAGGCAAAGCACCCCAAAAACATTTCCAAGCTTCACTGCAAAACTGCCTCAAGACAGGAGCTGGGGGCTCTCCCCACTCCCAAAGGCCTTCTCGGATCGCCCTGTGCTGGTCAGTGCAGGGAGGTGACCCCAGCCCGAGCCCCCCACCCTGCCCCGGGGACCCTCAGCTGCCCAGGAGCTGCTTTTATTTGGGCTCCATGGCACAGCCCCGGGAGATTTACGGCCGGGGCTCCTTTGATGTGGGCCCCTGATAAGCATCAGGAATATTTTCGTTTCATGACAATGTCAGCCTGTGGCTCTGACCGGGGGGGTTTATGGGCAGCGTTGTTTCCTGCAGCTATTGAGGCTGCCACATTCCTCGGGCAGGCCAGCCGGTAAAAGAGAATTGTAAAACCCCCTCTGGAAGGGTTTATAAACACGGGGAAGCTTCTCCTTTAAGGGAGAGGAGCGGGGAGTATTTCCACTTCAATCAGGGGCATCTCTGGAAGCAGACCACAGCCGGGGCTGCAGAATTTGTCAGGGGATTAGCTCAGGAGCAGAGCAAGTGCAGGGTTTTTCCCCTTTGCACTCTCTCGCCTGTTATTCCAAATTAGGCTCTGGGTGCTGGGCCTGGAGGAGGGTAATGAAAAGCAGAAGGGAGATGGGAGAGCCTGGCTGGGGGACAGGACAGGCGCTGGAGGAGCCCAGGCGGGCTCAGGGAAGCCAGACACCCCTCGGGCCCTGCTGCTGGGGGGCTCCGGCACACAAGAAGGACACACAGCTCCTCTCCTTCCCTCCGGGAGCTCCTGATGGCAGGAGAAGTCTCCACCTCGGGCACCTGCAGCAGGACGGGTGCAGGGTCCCCACATCAGCCCCACCGAGCTGGGGGAAGCTGCCGTGCCCCAGCGCTCCCCCCTCTGCCCCCTGTCAGTGGCTCCCCTGATTTATTGGAGGTTTCGGCTCCAATCTCTAAGGCAAAACCACGGAGCACATTTCCTCCTGCTCGCGGTTCCGCCCTGCCGCAGAGCACACCTGGTGCAAACAACCATAAAAACACATCTGCAGCGCGGGGCTGGGGCCAGAGCACACCCGGGTACCCCAGGGGGACAGGGGACAGCTGCACCGGGCCCCACACAGCCTCCAGAGCCGAGCCCCAGCTTCCCCAGGGTTTGGGGGAAGTATTTTGGGGCAGAAATAGGATCCCTTCCTCGCGCATCCCTGCTGGACATCCCAGGGAGTTGTTTTCCTCCGAAGGTGATAATCCCAGGACTGAGTCCTGGGCTTTAAAGACAAATGATTAATGCCCAAGAGGTTTGAGCCGTCCCATGGCTGAGAGATCTGCGCAGTGAAGGTTTCCCTGAGCTGTTCTGATATCCCACGGGGTGAAGGCAGAGGGAAAGTCTTTGGAGGCAGCGAGAGCCCCTTGGCCAGGTGGGAGAAGGAGAGCAGCAGCTGCAGGAGGGCAGGTCACCCTCCCAGAGAGGGACTGGGCTCCATCCTAGAAGCACTGGAGGCTCCATCCCTCCATCCCCCTGCTCTGGTGGCCCTTCCAGAACCTCTCTCTCTTCCTGTTGATCTTCAGCTTTCTTTCCATTTCCAGCCTAAATCTTTTCCATGGCTAATTTATCCCCCTTGTCCTTGTGCCAACGCTGTTCTTTAACCTAAACAGCTCATCCCAGGCCTGTTGTTATCCCTGTGTGTTTATAGGAGCCATCACCTCCCTGCTCGGCCTCTGCTCTCGTGGATAAACATTCTGAGCTTGGAGGGTTTGCAGTTGCTCTTCCCAGCCCTGCTGCCCCCAGCCCGACAAGACCCCATCCCTGCATCCCCTGGGGCCTCCAGCCCTCATCCCTGCAGCTCCAGCAGCGAGAGGGGAGAGGTTTAGGGTGGGAAGGACACCTGGCAGGGAGGTGTGGCAGCTCCCGCCGGCACCAGCACGAACCCCAGCACAAGGAGCAGCACCAGGAGGGCACAGGACGCTCTGTGCTCAGAGCTTGGGAAGCTTCCTGGCTCCCCAGCAGGACAAACAGGTTTGGTGGGTGGAAAAGAAGAAGGGGAGGTCGGCCCAGCATGCCAGGCTGGGATAAAAGGATCCCAACCCAGCGCTGGGGCAATCGCCAGCCGTCCTCTCCTCTGTCCCAGAGATGTCCCAGTGACATTTCTCTCCACCAGGGCTTCCCATGACTCCCACGGCCACAGGAGCAGGACAAGGAGGGGCAGAGCTCCCAGCCCAGCCTCCTCCTGCCTTGGCCCATATTTCACAGGAGAGCAGATACCCATCGGCCGTGTCACGGCGGAAAACCAAGAACTCAAAGCAATTTTAAATGAACTTTCAAAATGATGAACAAAGAGCCCTTGTCCGTGTTATACAGGAAATAAATCACACCAAAATGATAGTTGTAATTCCCAAAAGTACACAGAGAATTGATTTTCCGATGACATTTATCATGATAAACCGGTACGGCAGCATACAGGCACATCTTAAGCTGCAGCTGGGTGCCTCCCTCCCATCTATCACCTGTCCCGTCCTGGCCAGCCACATTTGCACAGTTGCACAAGTGATGATTGCTGCTCGGGACAGCACTCCTGGGCTGGTTTCAGCTCAGCCTGCACGAGACCAGGGCTGGGTTTGCCTCTCACCCTGCGCTGACTCAGGCCCAGTGCGAGCAGGGCAGAGGCACTGCCAGGCTCCTGAGCCGTGCAAAGTGCCAGGGAGGACACAAAGGAATTGCAGATCAAAATCCAGGATGGGTCTGGGTTGGTTTAAGCCTCCCTCCAGCCCTGGGCAGTGCAGAAACCTCCCCGGGTGAAGCAGGGTCTGGGCATGGGTTGAGGGGCTGGAGGGTCCTGCTGTGCCAGGGCAGGGATGTGCCAGGTGCTTCCTGCTGGAGCTGGTGAGTGAGGATGCCAGACTGCTCCTATTGCAGCAGGCAGGACCCTGCCCTCCGGAGATCACGGAATCATGGAATATTCACCTTGGAAAAGCTCTGTAAGATCATCGAGCCCAACTGCTAACCTCACACTGCCACCTTCACCTCTAACCCCTGTCCCCAGGGGCCACATCCACACATCCCAGGGATGGTGGCACCACCTTGGGCAGCCTGTTCAGTGCTCACCACCTTTCCATGAAGGAATTTTTCCTCATATCCAGCTCACACCAGCTGGGCTGATCCCAGCATGAAACTGCCTTGGTTTGGCTTTGGCTCTGCCCAGGAAACTCCCCAGGAATGTGCTGCTGGGGCAGGATGGACAGGGAGCACAGCCAGTGCTCCCAGGCATCCCAAAAAAGAGCTGGAGGTGCAGCTGGGTTTCATAAAGAAAGCCAAAACTCTTCCCAAAAGCAAGGACGTTGCCCCGAAAGCAAACCAGCTCAGTCAGGGTAACACTGGATCCCCAGGCAGGTTTTTAGGTTCTCAGGGCTGTGTCTCCTTTTGTCAGAGCCTCGCCAGCCTCCCCCGCTCACCTTTATTTGTCTTGCTGCTGTTGCAGCGAAAATGTATTGGCTTTGCAGGCAGTGATTACACGTCATCACATGCCCAATTTATAACCCCATACCCCAAAGAACAGATGTAATAAAGCCAGGCCAGGAAACAGGGATGTTATAAAGGCAGCAGCCAGCGCAGAGCTCCTCACCCCTGTGCAGGGAACGAAATATTGCAGCCCTGCTTTGGGGAGGGGGAAATGAAGGGGGAAAGGAGCTGCTGTGGTGGGGCAGTGTCTGTGTCCCACAGGGATGGGGTTTGGGGAGGGGGAAAGGAAGGGGGAAAGGAGCTGCTGTGGCGGGGATGGGGTAGCGTCTGTGTCCCACAGGGATGGGGAATTTGGGGGGAGGTCAGGCCTGAAGATGCTGTCTGGGTTGTGGGTGGGTTTGAGGGGTTCAGGACCCAGGTCTGGCTGGGCAGGGTGGGCACAGCTCAGCCTCTGACCGTACAAGGATTTGTTCCAGAGTAAAGTCAGTGTTGCCTTGGTCTTCGTGCTGCGCTGAGCCCTCGGCCCTTCTCTCCGAGGGGAGGAAGGTGAGGGGAGCTGTTATCTCCAAAACCTTTGGACCCCCTGCAGCCCCCCGAGCCCTGAGCTGCTGTGCCAGGAGATGCTCGCCGAGAAGACTCGCCCGGAGCAGAGATTTCTCCTCTATTGCTGGCGGGCCGGGGAGCTGCGGAGCCTCGCAGGGGGACAGGATAATCTCTGGCAGAGATAGAGGCAGCCCGGGCCCGAGGCTGATAACCGGCAGCGCCGGGCGGGGTCTGCCCCGACCCCCAAGGCACCGCGGAGATCAACTCCCCTCATTATCGGAAAGGTTCTGTTAATAACCCAGGGTAATAAAATGCACCTCTGGAGGGCTTTGCCCAGATAAAGGAATGTTTGTGGTGATAAAGAGTTTTGAATTTAGCTGCCACAAAGAAGGTATTAAAGCCCTTTGTTCCCCCAGGCTCTGCGGGTGACCTTGGCCGTGGCTGTGGCGGCAGCTGGGCCGGGATGGTTGGACAGAGAGCTTGGAGTCCAGCTGGAAGCACTCCAGGATTTTCCTGGGGGCCCAAGGAGCTGGGGTCGGTTGGTGGTGACATCAGGATGCAGGTGAGCATCTTCCAGGACGATGAGATTTTCCACCGATGGCAGAGCCAGAGAAAGGAGACATCACTGGAGAAATCCCGTGTGCCCCAAGAGTGCTGGGGATGCCAAAGGGCAGGAGCAGAGCCTCATCCGAGCACCGAAAACAGAGCCTGGCTGCTGTTAAAAAAGAAGAAAAAGAAAAAAAAGGAGTGAATAGCATCAACAAAACGTCTGATCCCAGATTGTAGATGTAGTTTGGAAACCGATGTTATGCAAATGAGTTCACTTCAAAAGCTAATCACTTTGAAAGGTCAAAACTCACAGTCATAATCGGACTAAACAAAAAGCTAATTAGAGGCCTTTTGTGTGCCTAAATGAGGCCGGGGAGCTCCCCCTGCTCCCAGGGGTGAGGGGTGCTCAGGAGCGCTCTTGGCAGGATTAGTTCTTCTCGAGGTATTTGCTGGTGAAAGCCTCTCGCCGAGTGAATGGAAATAATGATCCAGGAGCGGAGGCGAGGGCTGGAGCCACATCAAACTGGAGGATAAACCGAGAGAGGCTGGAGCTGCAGCGCGATGCTCTCAGGGTGCAGCTGACACGGGAGTGACGGTGCTCCATCCCCAGCTCCAACCTCAGCTCCATCCTCAGCTCCATCCCCAGCTCCATCCTCTCCTCCATCCCCAGCTCCATCCCCAGCTCCAGCCTCAGCTCCATCTCAGCTCCATCCCCAGCTCCAACCTCAGCTCCATCCTCTCCTCCCTTCCCCACCTCCATCCTCCCTTCCCCACCTCTCGGTTCCGTTTGCTGCCAGGCTGAAGCTCAGCTCCAGGGCTCTGCCCCCANGGTGCCTTTCAGTGCTTCCCCGGGAGCAGCCCCCGGGCTCGCCCCGGCTGTCAGCGGCACTGTCACTCCAGCTGGAGCCCTGTTGCCAAGATATGGATTTGGTTTTAATAACAGTTAGTGCAAACATTGTAAATTTACTGCTGCTAGAGAGAGTTTTTGAAAATGTCCAACTCTGGCCATAATTTTTCACTCGCTCCAGCTGTTTGTGCTCTGCTCATACCTGACGTGCTGCTTTGAAATAGCAATCACTGTATTTATAAGAAGGGAAGGACTCATAAATATGTCAGGAGTGGAATATACAACGCCATATTTCACCATTTTCTATTTTAAAATTGTGAGTTATGGCTACAGAAATGTGGTCCCATTAAAGGTGATATGATGTATTTTGTGTCTTGTTCAGGAGCCCATCCATCACCCAGACAATAAAGAAAACCGCACTTACTTTTTTTCCCTGTCGTCTGTAATTTATGATGCCCAAAAAGCTGTAACCTTTTGGCAGGCTTTGCAGAAACTGCTGCACTGTTAGCAACTAAATAACCTTTTATAAGGTTTTAAATGTGTTGCTACAGTCTCAATGCACTTGCTGTATCGATCCAGAAGATCCTGCAAAAAAGGGGAAAGGAACATGATCTATAACAGGATCGATAACGGTGTATAGATTGTTGAAAGATGCTTCTAATGATTTTTGCCAGCCATCATCTTTCAACGTGCTGCTCCCCATCTTTGGGGCTTCAGCCTCTGCTCAAATTAATTAACCTTGCTCAGCCTGGCTGTGCCAAGGCTCCAGGCTGGGGAGGATGTGCTGAGTTCCCAGCCTGGGCAGGCAGAGAGGGTGGGGATGGGGTGGGGATGGTGTGGGGATGGAGATAACAGTGGGGATGGAGGTGAGGATGATGGTGGTGGGGATAACAGTGGGGATGGTGGTGGGGATAACGGTGGGGATAAAGGGCATCCCTGGCAGGGAACAGACCCCAAAACCACCCCGCAGGCCCTGCTCCATCCCAACAGGATGGGAAGGATGGGCAGGAGTGGGGTGTGCAGGATGAGCTCTCCNTCCTCCCTTCCCCACCTCCATCCTCCCTTCCCCACCTCTCGGTTCCGTTTGCTGCCAGGCTGAAGCTCAGCTCCAGGGCTCTGCCCCCATCTCGGGTTTGTCTCTGCCGGTACCGGGGGCACCTCAGCGGCCCTGGCACTGCCCCCGGGACCCCCCAGCCCTGCCCCCGGGACCCNCTTTGAAATAGCAATCACTGTATTTATAAGAAGGGAAGGACTCATAAATATGTCAGGAGTGGAATATACAACGCCATATTTCACCATTTTCTATTTTAAAATTGTGAGTTATGGCTACAGAAATGTGGTCCCATTAAAGGTGATATGATGTATTTTGTGTCTTGTTCAGGAGCCCATCCATCACCCAGACAATAAAGAAAACCGCACTTACTTTTTTTCCCTGTCGTCTGTAATTTATGATGCCCAAAAAGCTGTAACCTTTTGGCAGGCTTTGCAGAAACTGCTGCACTGTTAGCAACTAAATAACCTTTTATAAGGTTTTAAATGTGTTGCTACAGTCTCAATGCACTTGCTGTATCGATCCAGAAGATCCTGCAAAAAAGGGGAAAGGAACATGATCTATAACAGGATCGATAACGGTGTATAGATTGTTGAAAGATGCTTCTAATGATTTTTGCCAGCCATCATCTTTCAACGTGCTGCTCCCCATCTTTGGGGCTTCAGCCTCTGCTCAAATTAATTAACCTTGCTCAGCCTGGCTGTGCCAAGGCTCCAGGCTGGGGAGGATGTGCTGAGTTCCCAGCCTGGGCAGGCAGAGAGGGTGGGGATGGTGTGGGGATGGAGATAACAGTGGGGATGGAGGTGAGGATGATGGTGGTGGGGATAACAGTGGGGATGGTGGTGGGGATAACGGTGGGGATAACAGTGGGGATGGTGGTGGGGATAACGGTGGGGATAAAGGGCATCCCTGGCAGGGAACAGACCCCAAAACCACCCCGCAGGCCCTGCTCCATCCCAACAGGATGGGAAGGATGGGCAGGAGTGGGGTGTGCAGGATGAGCTCTCCCACAGCTCCCCCTGCCCCTCCCCACTTTAGGGAAGGATGTTTCTGTCTTTCCCCGTGGCAAAGCACTGTCCCTTCATGTGCAGCATGGGGCATCCATCCTCCTCCGGGCACCAGAGCCTCCCCAGTGCCCCCAGGGCTGGTGACACCCTGCAGCCACGGCCCTGCTCCGGCTGGCGGGAGCAGGATTCAATCATTAATCCTCATCCCAGCTTTAAAAGTGCTGAGTGGAAAGCAATTCCATGGAGAAGTCACCGTGTTCAGAGGGGGATTTAATGGAGAATCCAAGGGGAGGGAGCAGAGGCAGGAGGGGCATGGCAGGGCTGCAGAGAGCCCAGCAGAGCTCCCCTCCTGCCTGGCCACCTCGCTCTGTCACTGCTGTTTCCCCCCAAAGCAGCCACCAAATCATTATTAACGTTATAAATAAAATGAGAGGGCAAGTTATTAAATGTAAAATATGTGGAGTCCTCCTCGAACTCACTGCGTAGTTCATAAATATGATGGCTTAATTTCATCTGTAATCCGAGCGGCTGATGAAGCATTACACAGCTCCCTGTTAATTGAAGTTGTTAACAAAGCTGAAGAGGGAGATTATTATGTATAGACTTTTATCCTTCAGGGGTATCATCATAACAGATCATAAATGGAAATGAATTCATCGCTCCCACACGCCGTCGCCGCATCCCAGCACAGTTCAATGCCAGGCGGATGGCCAGCGCAGCCAGGGGATGGGGCAGGGGATGGATCCTACCTGGAAGGCTCCTCTGTCCCATTCCACAGCCCCAGCGCTGACCCCTGAGCCCAGCACTGACCCCTGAGCCCAGCGCTGACCCCTGAGCCCAGCACTGACCCCTGAGCCCAGCACTGACCCCTGAGCCCCTGCCAGCCTGGCCAAGGTCTTGGCTCTCCTCACAGCACCTTCAGGACAAGCTTCCTGGAGCTCAGCTGTTGGTTTGCAGAGCCCCTGGAAGCCTTTGGAAGCCTCTGGAAGCCTTTGGAAGCCTTTGGAAGCCTTTGGCTGTGATGTGTGACCACTGCCATGGACTGGGGCATGCCATTCCTCAGGGAAGATGGAAAATCCATTCCCTGGGCTGCTGCATCCCAGCTGGAGCACTCAGGTGCAGGAGGATCCTCTGAGCTGGGGACAGTTATTTACTGTGGGGCGTGAGGCAGCTCCTGCCAGGGCACCTGGGGCTCCATTTATTTCCCAGGTCCATGGACAAAGGGTCGTTACCATCCCAGACAGCAGCATCCGTGTTCCCAGCACATTGCTTAAAGCAATATTTTCCTTTGGCCTCCAGTTGGCAATGGGTTGTTTGTTACATGGAGAAGGAGCTGCCTGGTGTTAGAAGTGGTCTGGGAGGAGAATCTCCCTTCCCACAGCATTCCGTGGTCACTCCTCACACCCCACAGAGCCCTGGCAGGTGCTCCCACAGCGAGTGGGTGCCCAGGCCCCCGAATCGCCCTCTCCACAGCGAGGGGAGCTGGCCCAGCCCGGGGCTGCAGGCTGCACTTCAGGGCTGTGCTGCTTCCAGGTGCGGTTATGAAAACACACAATGGCGTTTCCTTCTCCTGGACCCCATCAGCTTTTTCCATCCAGCACATTATCCAGGAAATTCTTGTCTATACCTTAGAGGAGTTACTGTGATTATCTGGAACACGTTACTTGCACACAGCAAATGCAAATTAATGTAGTCTTCACATTTCGCCGTGGCAATAAAGGGGAATGTTGACATCAGCCTGAAAGTAGAATTAACTTTTGCATGATGTGGTGTGAGCGCGAGGTGTTGAAACCCGCGGCCGAGACTTTCCAAGTCACAGCAAAGAACTGTTCTGGCAGCGTTTCCAGGAGCAGAGGTGAGCTGAGTGCTCTCTCTGTTCCAGCCTGGATTATTGCTTTGCCGGGCTTTCCAAACCCTGCCATTTTGTCTCGTTACCTCTAATGTGCTCCTTGGTTTATTGCAAGCTCATCTCCTTAGGAAGAGAGAGTTACAGCTCTGTCAGGCTCTGCTTCTCTCCGATAAAGAGCTGCCTGCTCCTGGCCCCTCCAGCCTCCCCTCCCAGCCCATCCCGCCAGCACCGCTGCTGTCCCCACAGCCCCGGGGACCCTCTGAACAGGAGCAGGCAAGGCTGCAGGGTGGGATCCTGCCAGCCCCCTCGCAGCCCCTCGCAGCCCCTCGCAGCCCCTCGCAGCCCCTCCGGATCGGTGTTAACACCTTGTCCGCGGCGTCACCGGAGCCCCTTAAATCAGCGCTGAGGCTCGATAGGAAGGGACAGGGCTAAGAGCTCTATCGATCCCTTCTGCAGCGCACGGGCTCCCAAATCCCTCGGCCAGCACAAAACCTGGCGTGGAGCGTGGGATGCTGCCCCGGGAGGGTGTCCGGGGGCTGCTCAGGGCTGCTCTGACCCTGCGTGATTCGGGTCTGGGGGTTTCAGGAGGTACCCGGAGAGCAGCCCCGTCTGCGGGGGCCAAGGGGAGAGGGCACGCAGAGCATCCCAGCACCTTTGCACAGGATGGGGGAGAGGTGAGAGCAGCTCTGGGGGCTCATCATGGCCCTTGGAGGGGTCAGCACATCCCCCCCTGGCCAGGCTCCAGGACAATTCGGGCTGAGTGGGCTGTAAATGAGGAAGAAGGGAAAACAAATGATGCCAGCAGCAAGTGAAGGAAGTGTAGGAGCATTATGTAAAATATTAAATTTAATGCTATTCCATTTTCCATCTCAGTTATTAAATTAACTGAGAACTATGCTTGCACTTAAAAGATTCCTGTCATATTTTATGCACAAGATGATCTCAGAGTAATTCGTGTTAGAAATATGTCATGTTAAATTACAGATACCAATAAACCTTACTTAAACTCAGCATTGATCATGTGTGAGAGATAAACTCCTCAGGGCCAGATCCCCCCGGCCGTGCACCCCTGGCACTTCTCCCCACACTGGCGTGGGACAGTTGGTGACAGAGGGGGGAATTTCCTTTCTCCTGCAGGGCTGGGGCCGGGCAGAGCCGGCAGGGCACGGCAGGGACATGGGGACACGGTGGGGTTTATCTCCGGGGGGAGCAGGTGTTGCTTGACGTGGTGGGATTGGCGAGGGCGCCGGGCGGGTGAGGGGTGACTGATGGCTCTCCCTGCCGAGCTGACACCGCTTATCGGCAAGGGTTTGGTGTCACCAGAGCAGCGTGGCACGGTCAGGGTCTGTCTCCTGTGTGGTGTCACCTCTGCTGGCACCGGCCTGCTGTCCCAGCTGCCCACGTGGTGCAGGCAGCGATGGACGATGGCCGCAGCAGCCTCCATTTCTTTGCTGAGACGTGTAAAGCCTCTCTCCTCCTCCTCCAGTGCTCAGTGTGCTGCTTTTAGGGGTGCCAGGACTGCTCCCGCTCAGAGACATCCCCGACCCCATAAATGGGGACACTGGGGCAGGGAGGGCAGTCCTGGGGATGCTGCCCTGATGGCACCCCCAGAACGCAGCCCATCCCGGGGCCCTCAGGGCTGGTGTCTGTCCTTGGCACGGGAGGGCAGCCCCGGCTCACAGCTCCCGCCGTGAGAGCGAGCCAGAGCTGCATTACGAGGCGCCAGGCTCGGCAGGAGAGGGAAAATGCTAATAATAGGCCTGGGCAGGAGGGGAGCACAGTCCCTCCCTCCCTCACAGCCTCCTGCAGCCTCTGGTCACCACTCGCCCATCAGGGGATGCTCCTGGTCTGGGACCGCCTGGGCAGGGCTGTCCCTGTGCCCCCACGGCCCCAGACCTGTCCCCACTGGGGCAGTGCCAGCACGTGGGTGGGACAGGAGCACCCAACCCCTTCCCAAATCCCGGCCTGCAGCCTGCCCAGGGCTCGCCCCACTCCCACATGGCACAGCCCTCATGTGATCCAAGACTTGGCTTTTCCTTTATGAAAATCCTCCTCCTGTGCAGAATCACAAGCTCTGGCTGCCCCAGGGCTGCTCCCACCGCGGCTCTGAGGCTTTTCAGGGAAGTTTGGCTTCTGCCTGCCCTGAATAGCAGTGCTTGTTCTCGGAGGAGGGCTCGGCTGCCTCCCAGCAGTGCCCTCCTCCCTCCAGCCCAGCCCTGGTGCCAGGACAGGGCACATCCCCTGGGTGAGGGCTGCAGCCTCCACTTCTCTCCACCTTGAGCCACCCCATGGGAAGACTCCTCGTCCCCGGGAGTGCTGCTGCTAATCCACACCCAAGGAGCATCTGAAAGCTCAACCTTGTGGGTTCCTTTCACTTTGAGAGTTACCCAGAGGCTCCCCGGGGTCAATCCCTGCTCAGGTCATGGTAAGAGCTCCTCAGGGTCTGGACCAGCCCTGTGTGTCTGTCCACCCTCAAGGTGTGACTGGGGGGCTGTGTGCGACCATCCTTGGGGACAAGGACTTCCCAGAGCAGCCAGGAGCCCTTGGAGCTGCTCCCGTGTTAGCTGGGCGCTGGCAGCTCCCGGTGCTGAGCTCTCCCTTCCGCACAGCCGAGAGCATCCCTGCGCCCAGCACCACCCGACCTTCGCTGCGGGGGCCACTCGGTGCCACCAAAGCACGGCGACACCTTGGCTGTGACCTTGCAAAACCGAGCTCCGGGGGGGACCCCCCACCCACGGGTGCCCCCGAGCGCAGCCTCCCCCGCCGGGGAGTAATTGGGTGCAGCAGCGCATGCTGCGGGGCTGCTTTAATCCTGCTCCAGGTGGCCGCAATCCAGTGCAGGATTTACAGTGCCCTGACCCTGAGCTGTCAAGAAGGAACAGCCAGATTAATGGGGTGGGCGGGTTCGTGCAATAATCGTTTGTTTGATGTGACAAGGCTGATAGGCGTTGATTTACTTACAGACTGATAGGCTTTTAATTGAGCACCTCCGTCCCAGTCACATCAAAGGCAGAGGTTGACAAGGGGCCCCTTTTACCAAAAGCTCTCGGTGACTGACAGATCCTGGATGCTAATTCTCCCGGGGAGGGGGTTCCCTCTTTTCTCTTCTTAGTGGTTTTGTATTCTCGGGCTGGGCCAGGCCAGCGCAGAGAAAGCTCCAGTTCCTGCAGGAGAGGGTGCCCCTCCTCACCCAGAGCCCTCCGGCAAAGCCGAGCCCCCCTGCACAACCCAGCCAGGCTTTTGTTTCCCTCCGCAGGAGTTTCGGGGTGCCCCTTCCTCCTCCTGCTGCCAGGTGGCTGTGGCCACGATGCCCAGGATGTGGCAGGCAGGGGGGCACGCAGGGACAGGGCTTCTCCCCGTGCTGTCCCCAGCACTGTCCCCAGCAGGGAGATGCTGCCCTGGCACCCACCTTGTCCCTGGGGTGCCCTTCCTCCACCTCTTCCTTGGTTCCTGGGCCTTCGGGGCTGCTCTGGGCAATTCCCCTCCTAAAGAAGAGGAGGGATGTGGCCCTCTGGCTGTCACACAGGTCTGGGGGCTTGGGTGCACTCACAGCACCTTATCCCTGTCCCCAGAGGCAGCAGGGTGGCAGCCTCAGGGGGAACCACTGGGACACCGACAGGAGCACCCCAGGCCGGTCCAGGCGGTCAGTGAGTCCCTGCCCTGGAGTGCAGCTCTGGTGTGCAGTCCTGGTGCGCAGCCCCTGCCCTGGAGTGCAGCTCTGGTGTGCAGTCCTGGTGCGCAGCCCCTGCCCTGGAGTGCAGCCCTGGAGTGCAGCCCTGGTGTGCAATCCCTGCCCTGGTGTGCAGCCCTGGTGTGCAGCCCTGGAGTGCAATCCCTGCCCTGGTGTGCAGCTCCTGCCCTGGTGTGCAATCCCTGCCCTGGTGTGCAGCCCCTGCCCAGCACCAAACACACTCTGGGCCCTGCTGTGCCACTCAATGGACAGGGACGGCAGGAATGAGCTGGAAAGCAGAGGCAGAGCCAACCCACAGCAGGTTTGTGGGCGATTTCTGGTGTCATTACCCGCTGGGTCACATGGCGAGGTTTTGTGATTACCCTGATGGGCAGAGGAAGTCACCTCGAGGTGTGGGCAGAGGAAGTCACCCCGAGGTGTGGGCACAGGCGTGTGACCGTGAGAGCAGAGCAGGTGTGCACCCCCCGACCCACCAAAGGGTCTGGAAAAGCAAAAGCAGACCCGAGTGGCTCAGACATTTTGTGAAAGACTTATAGGGGATTATGCTCTTAATGGGAAATTTAAGGATGTGGGTATAAATCACAGCCTTTTCCTCTAACCTGTGGGGTGGCATTCGCCTGAGCCTTTGGGCTGGATTAGCTCTGTCTATTTATGTTTTAAAGACTGATGTGTTTTTCAGTATCAAAATATAAATTATTTTTACTGTATCAATGATTAAATATTTTTCTTTGAGATCATAGAGTCCAAAAAAATAAATGTTTCTGAAAAGGCATTCAAAATATTTAAAAGAAGAAAAAAATCCCTCTGAGAACCCCTTTTGTCATTTGCAACCAATAAAAATGCCTATTGTTATGAAGGGCTCATAAATAATCTGATTTTGGCATGCTTTCATACCATACAGAAAATGAATAAATTAAACTTGATTTACAGCCTTTTTCATTTTTATTAGAGTTGCTCCAAACATTTCTGTGACGTACGTGCCAGATGAGCTGCACCGAATGGTTCGAGGCTCTGGCCCTGGCATTACAGAAATTAAGTTGGTTTAATTTGCATAGTTTAATTAACTAATACTGGCAAAGAAAAGAAGGAAACTGGGGACGAAGGTGAATTTTTTTTTGCGGGTGTCTGAGGGCTCAGTGATCCCCCAGAGTGCCAGCACAGGGAAACACTGGCAGCCCCACAGCGATTTTGGGGTGTGCCAGCGCTGACAGGGATGGAGATTGGGGGGTCACGACCCCCCTGCCTCCCCCTCAGACATGGGGAAACTGAGGCACGGGAGCTGCACAGCAGCACGGGGTTAACCCAGGGAGAACACCCCAAACTACCCTGGCTGCATCCCCTGGCTGTGCAGATCCTCCCTCTGACATCACCGCCAGAAACTTGGAGATAAACAGGCAAAACCCCCCAAAAAGCGCCAGTCACGTGACCGTGACCCCGGGCCAGCTCCGACCACCCTCCCGAGCTCCCTCCAGAGCTCTTTGGTGAGTGTGGGATGTTCTCCTCCCCCTGCTGCAATTTATCCCCCAGAACTTCCCACCAGGAAACAGCTTCATTACATCAACAACAGGAAGACCCCATTGATTTGTCACACAGAAAAGCAGCTGTTAGTCACACATCAAGGGAACAGGGGAGGGGAAAAAACCCTTCACCTTTTCTCGCTTTAATGTTTGCAGCGTTAATGGCTCTGCGGAGGGAAGCGAGTCCAGGCCGTTCCATAACTAACCATCACCAGCGAGGATCAGTTAATATCCAAGTGTCTTCCAGCTTTTCCTGCTACATGATTGCTTTGGAAAGAAAGATTAATTCCAACTTTAAAAAAGAAAACACTATTTTTATCATTGCCAGGAGTCTATACGGGCTTAAAAAAGAAAAAGCACTTGCTTGTCGTTTTACATCTTGCAATTTTGTCAGTTGTTTTAAAACATGTCTCCTGTAATAAATAAGATCATTTTTATGCACTTGTTCTGCAGCTAAAAGCAAGGCCTGGGCTGGTGCTGCGTGGGGAGTGGAGAGACTCGGGGATGGAGCAGGGCAGGGAAAATGCTGACTCCGAAGGTTTTGCTTCCAGGGAGCAGCTGGAGGGGCTGCAGGGGGGCGAGGGAGGATTTACCTGAGCTGTACAGCAGGTGTACAACAGCACCGAGGTGAGGAGAATGGCTCAGGTTTGGGATGTGCCTCGGATCCTCCTCCTGCAGCAGGGGCCAGAGCCACCCCCAGCTCCCCCCACGCTGACTGGGACCCCCGTGGGACCCATCCCGGGACCCCCCAAGCCCAGGCTGTCCCTCACTGATGTCCCTCTGCGCTGTCCCTCTGCTCTGTCCCTCTGCCCTGTCCCTCTGCCCTGTCCCTCTGCTCTGTCCCTCTGCTCTGTCCCTCTGCCCTGTCCCTCTGCCCTGTCCCTCACTGATGTCCCTCTGCCCTGTCCCTCTGCCCTGTCCCTCGCTGATGTCCCCTCAGTGCCCTGCAGAGGTGGGAGATGCTGCCTGGCCACCCCACACACCCCCAGCTCCACTTGTCCTGTTTTCCCTTAAACTGTGTCCAGCAGCAGTGAAACAGGAGAGGTTTATTCCAGAGTCAAAGCACAGCAGTTACAGCCATTTAAATTCATGTCTTATCTTATCCCACCGCAATTTTCCGTGCAGGTTGGAGTGCTTGGATGCCTCTCTCCATCCTGCCTGCTCTGCACCCCTGGCACCCAGGTGCCATGGGACAGAAACCTCCCTGCTCAGACTCACCCCGAGTTCCTGGAAGATCTTGAACTTAACAAAAAACTCACTTCCCTCTTCCCCAGACTCACTTCAGAGGTCACAAAGACATCAGAGTCCCTGAGCTTCATTAGGGCTCTGCACAGAAACTCGTCCTTGGCAGAATCAAACCTCCTTAACGGCAGCCCAGGTGGGGCAAGTCCTGCTTAGAGACGAAAACATCATCAGTCATTGGTGAAAGTGTTCCCCGAGGCTTCTTTGGCTTTGCTTCTATTCCAAATATTTTGCTTCTCCTTTGGTGCTGGTGTTATTTTTGTTGGGCAAGGGTCTCGCTGCTTTTATTTGAACTTGTGCAATCTCCGAGCAGAGAGGGGCTTGTCGTGGAGCAGGACTGGACATGGAACAGGGAAGTTTAACTTTCTCCCCTCTGGTTACTCTTCTCCTTAAATAAAAAGAGGATCCTCGTGGATTTTAGAGCAAAGGATCCAATGGGCACTGGGAAGGGCACCAGCCTGGGGCAAGATTCACCACAGCCCGAGACATCCCCTGATGAAGCTCTAATCCAGCGAGCACGAGCTGATCCAGAACTGGTCTCTGTGTGCCAGCACCGGGGCAGGATCAGGCCTTGGGCACGACCCGAGCTTCGGGGAAGGACAAACAGCCCCGGGGGCATGGCTGCTCCGTGCCCTCGCTGCGCTCCAGCGGCATCGCCGCTGCTCTTACGCGCCCGTCCCACCTGATTCTGGGTTCCTCTGCTAAGGCCGTGCGGTGGCTGGCCAACAACTCGAGTGACTTTGAGGAAAGCCTTTTTTCTGTTTCCTCCTTCCTTGAATGGCTCCTTTGAGCGGCGGCGCTTCTCCGCTTACATCCTGCCGTCCCGATTGAATCAATCTTGCGGTCAGCTCTGGGAGAGCGAAAAAAAGAGAAGAAAAAAGCCTCACAAAGAGGGGGAATTGACAGGTCTGACCCTGGGCGTGATTGATCGTGGTTGGACAAGCGGGACTGGATGTGGAGCTGTGCTGGGTGATGCCAGCGCTCACCAGGGAAATCCAGCAAAGCCTTTTTTCCCAGAACCCGGAGCAGCGGGCTCAGAGAGGGGTGGGCACATGGACTTAATAATAGCAACATTGTTGGAACATAAAGCATCTGTCAGGAGTTAATATGATTAATTAGAGGTGTCTGTCTCTCCCCCTTTCCCCTCTCCCTCGCTGGGGAGGCAGGAGGGACCTGAAACACAAACCCAGGGAGGGCAGAGGTGGGGCCGGAATGGGCACCCAGCCCCACCTGGCCTTTCCTCAGGCCAAAGGTCCTCAGTTCTCATCCCATCTTGGCCCCCACGATTTTGTCCTCTCACTGCACATCCCCATCCCATTGCTCATCTCTCCCCAAGCCCCTCATTCTCCCACCAGCTCCCACCTGGAGCCCAGGAGAGCGAGGGAAGCACCAGGACCCCTCAGCCTCACACGCAGGATGCTGTGTGGATAAAGCTCCAGGATTTATCCATCTGCCTTGGCTCCTCATGGATAGAGCCTGGCTGAGCTGGGCTGGTTTTCACACCCCCCCC
>VZRF01010847.1:0-23771 GCA_013396875.1 Vireo altiloquus
AGAACGAGGCAGTGGTAAGAAACCTTTCAAAGGTACTTCGAATTGTTTGCTTGCAGAAGTAGCTGTTAAAAGTGTAGTAAGTCAAGCTCCTAATAAATAGGATGGGCTTTTCCAGTGCTCGGCTAAATAATTAGCAGTGTTTGTGTAGATTTGGCTTTTGTGACAGTATCCCTTGAGCAACCAACAAACCAAATGTGACCAGCTCTGAAATCTAATGAAGGGCAACATCAGTGCCTTCAGGAGCAACTCAATTGTAAACCATCCAAGTATTACTGAACTTTCAAAAGTGTGCATTTTGCTGCTGTATATAATTTACTGGGTCTTATTCTATTTTTTATCATCTCAAAGCAAATCTAGCCTTTTTACTGCTATTCATATTGTTCTTTCATTCTTCTCTATGAATTACAAAAAAGGCATTTTGTCTGCTCTGTTCTACCTTATTGGGAGTCTGGGCTGTGAGGGAATGTTTGTTTTGTAATTTTAAAGTCATGAGTGAGACTCCTGATTTTCTATGTGATTTGAGTGCTATTTCTTTTTCGCATATGAAAACGTACTTCCAGTTGAACCTTACACCAGGGCGAGGCCTGAGGGCTTGCAGAGTGTATGGTTCCATAAAGTTCTCTTTACTGTCAGGCATGAGAAGGCACAGTGCGATATTAATCCTGGACTACTAAGTTGCAGTCCTCACTTAGCTTGTCTCTGGGTTTCCCTCTCTTCATCAGTCAGGTAATCAGAGGCATGTATGTAGGCATGTGTATGTAGGTTATCAGAGGTATGTATGAAGGCAAATATTAGGAAACTTTTATTTATGTGGTTACTGAGTGGTGGCATCTAGATAGATCAGTGTCAGGGTCTGCTGCTTCCACGTGTGGGAGAAGTACCTATAATGTCAGGAGAAGTCACCTGAAAGTCTTACCAGCAAGACCTCTTGTCTTGGACTTGCTGTCAGTGAGGATTCTGCCCTGGTCCTGACTGCAGTGTGGTGCCCAGTGGTGGCTGGTGTCTGAAAGCTTCTTCCTCAAGTATGTGATTATCCATATTGGGGGATATTGTGTATAGGGAGTACCTCTAGGGCTTTCTCCATTTCATGTCTGAAGAAAGTCTTTGTTTAGGGCTGTTTTCTGTTCTGCAGAATAGGTGCATCTTTTATTTGGTGTGGTGGTGGAGGCACATAAATAACAGTAATTCCCAAGATACTGAGTGTTTCCACTTTCTGTTGTTCCCCTTGGGAATTGAAGTGGTGCAGCACCTCTAAAAAACAGGCCCTTTATTGATCTTTATAAAATCTGATTTCAAGTGCTTAGCAGTGGTACCTGAATGTGCTTTTAAGTTTCCAAGTGCACCTGCTGAATGTGGTAAGTCCACATTAACTTCAGTTGACTAGTGTTGTACACAAAAGCAGGTCAGAAAATGGTGGTGGTTTAGTCAGGCTGGAGCTGGGGCTGGCTTTCCTCTGCTGTAACCCTGTTTGCTCTACACAAGAAGACAGTGAATGCTTTTTAGTGCCCCTTGTAAGTGTTGCTTTCCTTAGCAGCTGTACAGGGAAATGCGGGCCTTGGACGGTAGTTCTTGATCCATGAAAGCAACTGCTCTCTGCATGACTGGCTTGCAGAGCCATGTTGTGTGCCCTTCACTTAATGTCCTGAAGGCAGCAGACAGAGCTTGTATGCCATTGATGCTGTGACCTTCATGTGCAGGACATGCCACTGCATCTTCATTTCCTTCTGGGATCTCTAGACCCTTCCTGGAGCTTGGGAATGAGGCTCAATATACTTACTTAAATAATCCAGGTCCACAGGTGGTAGAGGGCTGGGAGTATAGGAGAACTTACTGTGACTGGCTTTAGGCACAGGCTGTACTTTTAGCTTGAAGGGAATGATTAATATGAGGTACTTCAGCCCCTTAGGAGAGAATTGAAATTATGTTTTTGAAAGCCTGTTCTAAATATCCTTCTCAGTAGTCAGTACATCGTGGATTCCTTCAGTTAGTTTCTTTGGTTAGAGAAAGATCCACAGTTGTTCCGCATTTTATAGATTTTTATTGATAAATTTAATTGAAAAGTATATACCATCTGCCTTCATACTCTATCACCTGTTTGTGTGAAGTAAGTATTCTCCTGGGTGGCTTGTCAAGAGCATTTCTGGAGCAAAAATAAGAGGAGGTCCACTCTTGTGCCTTTCTCCTCTTATCCAAGTGACTGCTCTTGCTGACTGCGGAGGGCTTAAAGCTTTCCATGCATCTTTGCCAGAGCCAGGCCTGTGTGACAGAGGTGGGGGGAAGGTTTTCATCTATCTTAGGTGCATTTTCAGCTATCTGAGTTAAAGCATATGGATCTCATAATCTCCTTCAGCAGAGAGACTTGCACAGTGGTTTTGTGCCTATTAAGCCTGCAGCGAAGACTTCACTCTACATCTGGAGCAGGACAATGTAGCCTTACCTGTTCTAAGTATGTGTCACAAGTGCTGGTGGCTGTGGATGTCACATCCAATGGCAGAGGTGGAAGAATGAGGACATGTTTCTTGTAGGATGCTACAGGGAGGGGAAGGGGAAACTCCCTGCCTGCATCCACAGCTCCTGGTTGCCTGCTGTCATGTGTGCTGCTGGGAATATTCCATGATGATACAAGTTTTGTGACATTCAGCCCTGCTTGGTATGTTGGCAACACTTGGCACGTGAATGTAGCTTGCATAACTCACTCTTTTCTGCTCATGTTTGAATGCTTGTTTAGGCTGTAATTCAGTGGTACTTTAAAGAGGGCCTAAAAAGCCCTAGGGTTTACAACCTGGCATCCTGTCATGAATGAAGGAGGACTACAGATGTGAAGTTTAATCGGAGTGGAAGAGTTGTTTGGAGTAGAGTGTTTACACAGAACAGTATTTACACAATAAATGGAGATCCTTGATTAGCTGGGACTTCAAATTTAGATTTTGTGAAAACAAAAGGTACTCTTTTGTTCAATATAATGGCATAACTGAATTGTGCTAACATGTTTAGTTTGAACTGTACCTTCCCATGTACTGGTGGAACATGGTGTTGTTTATATTGCAGGATTCCCACTCTGTTTTCATTCCTGGCTAAAGTGCTAAAAATGCCAGCTACTAAAAATAAGGTGTGCTTGTTTGAGAACATTTGAGTGGAAACAGATCAGGCTCATTAATAGTTTTGAAGCTATGTTAGCAGCAAAGTGACTAGTAATTATTATGGTAATACTTGCTTACAGCTAGCCTGTTGATCAGCACAATGCGCTTGGTGGCAGCTGGGACTTTTCTCAGGTGGTTGCTTACTGCTAGTTGGCATGTAGTTAGAGAGGGTGTGAGCTCGTGGAAAGAAACCAGTGTGATGTTCTTCCCTCTGTCTGCTGCCACATACACGCTCTTGGTGTGTTCACTTAAAGGCTTGTGGCAGACAGAGCAAAGGTACTCTGGACCCTAATTGGCTTGTCTGGCAGACCTGAGGGCTGGTGAGGATGAAGCTTTTTACTACACACCATTGGTGGATGGCTTCGAGGTGTAGGGCAGTCATGTATGCAGTCAAAGCTGCTGTTTTAATAGCATCAGTGGAATTTGTCTGCACTGTTCTGTAGCGATGGGAAAACTTGTATGTTCTGAAGAGTACTAGTAGGTAATATTAGACATGAAGCAACAGTACTGCAGAGCCAAAGCATCCCTCTTCCTTACTGCACTGTCCGTTCCTTCTCTGTTCGACAGGTATCCGCTCAGTGAGCTTCTACGAGCACATCATCACTGTGGGGACAGGGCAAGGGTCATTGTTGTTTTATGATATCAGAGCCCAGAGGTTCCTGGAAGAAAAGCCCCCCCGTGCCTGCTATGGGCAGAGGCAGAAATTAGGAGGAAGTGAAATTTTGAAGCTGACAACTGGGAAAGGCTGGCTGGTAAGTAGTTTATAGCTGTGATAGAGGTGGGGGAATGGGACCCATTGTACGGGAGTGGCATAGGGCTTGAACTGGTTCTTTTTGGACCTCTTGCGTGAAACGTGTGCCATGTAACCAGTAACTAATAATGAAGTTGCTTTCTACAAAAGGTTCATGAAAGGGTACTGAAGGTTATTTGCTTAACTGTAAGGCAAAGGGACTACAGTTCTTAAGCACTGATTCATATATTAACTAGATTTTATATCTTTATATTTTCAAATGTCATCCAACTTCTAGTTTTCAGAACCTCAAACAGAAAATAAATTCTCTTTCTTTAAAGCTGGGTAATCTAATGTGGTACTCAAAGCAAGAGAGTTTTAATTTAATTGTGAGCAATTTTAGAAACTGTGGCTTCCTGAGGTAATGCCATGGCAGGCACTTGAGTTTAGTTTCCTGTATGTTATCATAATGCAGTTAATGACTTTGTTTAACTTAGCTCCATTACTTTTTGTATCACTGCACCGTCCCTACCCTTCACTTCCCTGTTCCAATGTTGGGCCTAAATGTTCTCAGAAAAAGCTTCTGGACAACTGTAGTATCTTTTAGTTGACCTGTATGAAGCTTCAGAATTCTTAAGAGGAAATACCTCTTTTTAGACTCTGGAAGCTACCTTCTGCTTTTGTGAAACAGGGTTTTGGGTTGTTTGGCAAGAATAATGATCTAAATTTTCCTTTAACAGAACCATGATGAAACCTGGAGGAATTATTTTTCTGACATAAATTACTTCCCAAATGCTGTTTACACCCACTGCTACGACTCGTCTGGAACGAAACTCTTTGTGGCAGGAGGCCCTCTCCCATCAGGACTTCATGGGAATTATGCTGGTCTCTGGAGCTAATGATAACTCTTCATTCTTATGCTGATCTTTACACAGATTTCCACTTTCCTTTTTTTTTAACAACAAAATTGTGTGATGCCATTGATTTCTGATTTAAACACAAGTTATTTTTTGGCAGAGTTTTCTGTTGGTCTCCAACAGTCTTGTACATCTTTTTTAACCATTATTTTTGCTTTAACCTCCTTGATCTTTTATATGAAGGGGTTTTTAAATCCTTTTTTTATTGTATTTACTCCAAATGACTCTTCCCCCCATTCAGGCTGTCTTGGCCATGTGCCCCCTCCTCTACTTTGCTGTGAGGTAGGATTTCTTTCTTATGGAGTGGTTGCTCCTGAGCTTTCTGTGAAAGTCTCAGGGCTGCATGTGTGCAGGTACTTTGTGTCAGTTACATTACCTGGAGTGAGGACTGCTTGTAATTAAAAAATATTAAAAATATTTATAAGAGATAAGCTACTACTTTATCTGCAGAGCCTGGCCCTGGCCTAGGTTGATCATATTTTTTAAAAGTACAAGTCTAATGACACTGTTTATATGTAGAGGGATATGGTAATTTTAAGCTGTACTCGCTGGAAGCCAGGGATGGATTCCCTAGGAGTATTGCCCATCAAATCTAAAGTGCAGGAGGTTTAAAAGTGCATTTATGTTTGAATGGTAGTTTCCAGCAGTGCTAGGAGCAAAAATTGATCTGTTTCTTCACTGCCTGTGCCAGGCATCAGCTTGCACAACTGGAGTTTGTACAGGCTGTTCTGCAGCGTGGCTGTTGCAGGATGACATTACATTGAGGGCTGCAGAGGTGCTGAGAGGAAATGGGGGCTAGTTACTCAAATGAACTAAATCTATGTGTTCTCCAGATGAAACATGGTTTCTAAGTATGCTTTTAGGGTAGCTTATAAGCTCTTCATAAACTGACTAAAACCTTGGACATTTTTTATCCCAGGTTTTGGAATTTTTTCCCCTTTTTGCTGTTCTGGTTGGCCATCTGCTCAAATAAGCCAATGGAATAAATAAACTATTATTTTTCTCCAAGATTAAAGAGTGCATCTCAGACTTTACTAATGCAAGCGAGAAGCTTTCCGTGAAGGAGGACAGCTTGGTATTACCTCACTTTGTGCTAGCATATGCTGTAGGAGAGGCTCAGGCTTTTCCAGAATCCCTGCTGCCTTCTGCATTCAGACTCCTTCCAACTTCACCTGGGACTGGGAGGGGAGAACAGGTCCAAAGCCCTTCAGGTCCAGCTGTGAAGCATGTGCCTCCCAGGGTGATGGTCTTACCCAATATGCAGCTGAAATGCGACTCCAGGGTGTTCCTCCTTTTGGCAGGCACCAAACTCTCAGCTTGTTACTGAAGCCTCTGTCCTCTGCTGGAATTAATGCCTTCCCCCTGACACTGGTGGAGCAAAGTGTGCCTGTACTTCTCAGCTTTGATGCCAAATGGGCAGTTGGTTGAAGCTGAGAAGAAAGACAAGGCTGGGACATGCTCTGTTTTCCGTATCTGTGGGAGATCACAGCTACCACTGCAGTTCCCTCCCACAGCCCAGAGCTAATCTGCATGTGTCTTTGCAATCTCTCTCATCTTCATACTCAGTATCTTCATCAGTTAACACCAAGCAGTCAGCATCAGGCTTAAGTTCCAGTTGGTATGGAGACCTAGATGGAAATCCTACGAGGAGTGCAGATCCCTCTTTTGGATTGGTGGAAATCCTGGCAAGAGAAGAACTCTCTCCCAGGTGTGCACCTGTCCCAGAAGTATAATTAGCACTGAGCACAGACACAGGTGCTTCACAAGCAGATCATCTTCCATGTTTCATAATTGTACTTCCCATTCTGCTCTGGTTGCTTAAACTGCATCAGTTCAAGGTACTGTAAGTGTGGCCAGTCAGGCTTTTCTCTGAAAAGGGCAGATTATATACCATGGGGTAGCAGCTTTGGTTATTTTAGGGGTTTAGAAAAGTGGAAGTATATGAAGAAAAACAAGTATTGGAGCGGAATGGCAGGATTTGTCTTTATACAGCTACTGTGTAAGACCATTCTGTCACAAGGAACATGTTTTGCTTTGGTTTGTTGTTTTGTTGGTTTTTTTTTTTTTTTAAATTGGGTTTGGTTTGAAGTTTGTTTTGTTTTGTTAAAGAAGCTAGATACTTAAGTCTATATGAGTGTCCTCCAGTTCTGCTGAAGGAGCAGGTAATAGCTGGGCATTTAGTGTCAGCAGTGCCAAAGGGCACTGGTCTGGAAATTCTAGCCCTGATGTTCATCTATTAATTTAAGCATCTTTTAGGTCATGATAGGGGAAAAAAGGGTATTTATATGGCCTTCAAACACAGAGACTGATTTTTCTGCAGTGTCTAGGTAGGCAGAGGAGGCACTGCTGGAAATTGTCCCTCCCTCCTGACTCTGATCTCCACAAATACTTCAGTATGTGCTCCTAAAGCCTGGTAATGTGAGTGCCCTTTTCCTCCTTTTTTTTCTGCATAGAAAGGCCTGCACAATTCTCATCTGAATCTGGACAGTGATGTAAAACTCCTCAGGTCTCACCTGCTTTCAGGATGCTTTCTTGCAAAAATAACTTCTCATGGTAAGGGAGCCATCTTTGTTGCTGTATGAAAATCCCCAGAAAAAAACTGGAACCAAACTAGATAGTGCTGCAAGCACACAAACAAATTGGGCTAGAGATAACTTAATTTCTAGCTACTTTCAGTGGTTTTAAATGCTTATAGCAATATAGATGTTAAGTCTTAGAATATTTTTGTGGTTGGTTATAACTTTTGTTCCAATCACTCTTAGAAATTGAGGCAGAGAAAGGTGAGGATGATATACCAGCTGTCCAAAGAAAAGTGATAGGAGAAAAATTGAATTCTTCCTGACTTTGATTTTGTTGCCCTGTTGATTAGATATCTCACGAAATTCAGGAACATGGTTAGAAATGGGGGGGTTTCCCATCCAAGTGCAGGAATGGCTGCAGAGCGGGGAGTCTCCAGGCTCCACAGAGGCAAGTTGGGTACCCAGTTGTTCAAAAGGCAGATACACCCCTGCAATGGAGTGAGCTCAGTCTGGTGACTGCACTTCAGTAGCTTCTCGAACAGCTTGCTGTGTGCTGCTGAGACCCAGTGACATGCATATATTCAGACCATCTTATCTTTTCCACCATTTCTTAAAGATTTCCCTCCCTTGGTCTTTCCTGCTGGAATGGTTTGTTTGGGGCTGCTTCCTCCAACCCAAATCATATCAGTCTTTGCTGTAAGCAATATTGTCCTTGAAGAGGTGACCTCTGTTGAGCAGGAACAGGCTTGCTGGCATTTTGTCAAGACCTTCAATTTGCTTTATTTTAACTGGGTAGGAGTTGAAGGCTGGCTCAGACTTGAACTGGGCAGTTACCCTTGTACATGTTTGACTGATGTGATTACACAGTAGGAGTCTGTTTGGGGTGGGGAACATACTCTCATTTATTTTGCTTGAAGAAGAGAAAATAACTTGTAGTGTAACATGCCTTCAGACTGGCTGCTGTTGACTTCTCAGTCATGTGGGATCTTCCGTGCTACCAGTGAGTGTAGGAAGCAGTTAACTTTACTGCTCAGCTCTTTTCAGTAGACTGCCATGTTAATTGGGGTATTTTTGGGTATTACATTTTCAGTAATCATAATAGGTACTCAAACTAGTGACTCAGTTATGGGTTTGGTAATACCTAGCTTGTAAATACTGGGTAGCAACTCCTCAGTAACAGCTGGATGTTACGTCATCAGACACTCCTGAGGAATCAGAATTTACTTTGCAGTGTTGGCTTGAGTACAGTAATAAGGGTTGTGCTCACCCTCTTCACTAAACACCTTATTCCTGTAAGTCCTCCAGCTTTCTCCCTTGTACAGTCAAGTCTTGTAAGGAGAATTGCTAATGCTCTCCTGTGGTGCTTTCTGGGATTGCAGTAAAGGAGTCCAGTTGTTTGATTCCCTCATCAGTGCTGCTGTTGTTAGTTCGAGGTGAGTAAATTACCAAAGAATAGTTGTTAGTAGGTTTATGTTCCTAGTTTCAGTTGTATATTTTCTTCACAGATCCATTTTTAAGATCATTGCAAGAGTGCCCAGTGATCTTGGTGGACTTTGTCTGTTCACAGAGGTTACATTCATATTGTGAGTGTGATTCTCTTCATGAGAGGAACTCCTGAATTTCATTAAGGGGTTTATATTTGCTGCCTCCATTTTAGGGCTTTGGCAGCTTTTTGTATTTAAAGGATTAAGATACTTGGGGATCATTCTCTTCCAGAATTTCATCCTGTTCCTTCATCTGAGCACTTGTTTTGTATATAGCTTGCAGCTGCAAAGTTAACAGATTAAATTTATGATCCAGCTATGTGGAATGGTGCTTTGGTGTCTTAATTTGTGCCCCTCAGCTGAGAGGCATTCACAGGCCTTGTGAACTGCTGTGCCTCACCTGGTGCAGGTGTGAAACAAAGCAAGCTTGCCTAGACCCTTCATGATGTGTCTTGTTTGCTTTGTTTGCAAGAAACCAAGGACAAGTGGGCTGTCAGTTACTGCACATGGGAAAGCAGCAGCATCTTTCAGCAGCCAGGTGAGAGCTCTGAGGTCTGTTTTTAGTGGTCTGATACCCTTATTTTCAATAAAACCACTTTTCCAAGGTGTCTGATACGTTCTTAATTAGCTTCTTTTGCAATTGCTGCTATGACTGAATTACTGGACTGGGGTACCGCTTGTTCTTAAGGAACACCATTGCAGAGCTGTGTGTCATACAGGTGGAGCTGATCCTCTGGCCAGCCCATGCTGAGCCAGGGACTCCTGAGCTACCAGGCACAAAACTTTTAGCTTAAAGCCAGGTGAAAATCCCTCTGTGCCCTGCTGGCCACCCCGCAGTCTGAGCCCATGGTGTGACCTCAACTTAAAATGCATTTCTGAGTGCTCTAGTGCCCCCAGTAACTTACTTGAAAGTCTGAAGCAGACACCCCTTGACAAGGGAGAGTGGAAGAGCGAACATGGCCACATCTTGTGTGAAGTGCTCTCCTTTGCCCTTGTTCATGAGCACCTTTGTGGTAAGGCTGCGCAAGGAACACCAGAGAAACAATAAAAGGCAAACAGTGTTTGGTATGGCTCTCAGAACTCTGGAAGATTTTAAAACTAGAGGGTATATGTGGACACGTAATCAGAAACATCTTTGAGACATCAAGTATATATCCCTGACATTCCTGATTCTCTGTTAGTTTTCAAGGATAAAATTACGAAGTATCTTTTTGCTTGTGATGCTGGGTTTTTTCATGAAAATCATGTGATACTTGGCTAATTAAAAGAATGCTCTTGCAGAAAGGAATCTTCCCATTTCCTAATAGCCTTTCCCACTAGTATCCTGCTGGGAGCAGTATGATCTAAGAAAGTGCACACAGATATAAAATGGAGTGCTGGAGCTGGCAGAGTTGGGAAAATGTGGGCTTTCTGACTGTTTCTATACCCCAAAAACCACCAACACTTAACTGTATACAAATTGTGGTTGCTTTACTGAAAATGAGAGGGTGTATAAAACCCCTTGCAACATAGTGCAATGTCTTTAGTCCTAGATTTTTTTGAATAGATTCTTTTGCCTTCAGGACAAAAAAATTAGGAGTCAATACACTGTTTTCTTAGATTCCCTTACTAAAAGGGAAAATTCAGGTGCTGAATCTTACAATCTCATTAAACTTGTACTTTTTATTTGCCATTCACCTGGTCTCTTTTCATTTCCCAGGCCTCCCACAGTCTCAGGGTATAAATCACTATGACTCATCCAAATAGTACTGAAACGGACCAACCAGAGGTTAATGTGCCTTCCTCTTCTGGTACCTTGATCTTTGTAAAGTTATCTCAAACTTGTCACTGTCTTAGGGCTGGGTATATGCATTGTCTTTTTCTAAGATGTATGTGTTGAAATTGCAACAGGTTTGTACTGGTACTTGTGACTTGTTCCATTTGTGTTAGGATGTGGTGTGGACGCAAATCAATGTGCTGGTTGGTCTTGGTATCAGTCTTGCCAGTAACACCTGTCAGTGCTTGCTTGTATGTTCATGTGTACATAAATGCTGGATCTTCCCCACTGCCTGTGGTGCATAAGATGCACAAAATTCACAAGGTGTTTTAAAATGTGCAGTGATTACAACTTGTTCCCTGAAGGTAGGATGTCCTACAGTGAACTGTTTTTAATGTTTTTTTCCCAAATACTTTTAATAAGATCTAAAGCCTCGAGGGGAAAAAAAGAAAAATCAGGACTTGCTGATACTTGAGGCTTTTGTTCTGAATCCATGATCTGATGTTTGTCCAAATCCATCCAACAGAGGCTTTCTCAGCTTGTTTCTTGTTATGAGCTGTATCAGAAACAGTGCTGAATCCTGAACTATCACAGAAGCTGTCAAGCAAAGTAGTAACAGCTCTCTTCAAATATTACAGTGCACAATTTTTAATTGTAAGATAAACCTGTTCGAAGTTACTGATGTAGCTTGCAAATGGAACGGTCAGAAATTGCAGATAGTATGTGAAACCAGCCTGTCCGCACATGGGACTCAGTGTTCTGTTACCTTGTGAATTGTTTCTCATCTCTGAAAAGGGTTTTTTTTTTGTTTGTTTTTTTCAATACAAAGACATTATACATTTGGCTTAGTTTTCTAAAGATATATTTGTTTACAAACCTCAAACTGCCATCTGGAATTTGGGCTGACTTTCTATCTCTTACGCAGAGAGTACAATTGATACATGTTGTCTCATAAGAGCATGGAAACAGGAACATATATATCTTCACTTGCTGTGGCCTTCCATGGACATGCCTATGCATAATTAACTGAATTACAGTACTGCACTCTGTTGATCCATGAGGCTGCCTTTGTATTTACAATCAGCATAATTAGTCAGTGTATTGACATTAATACATGGTCATGGAGCTGTAAGGTCTCTGTGTTTTCTGTGCTAACTGTATCGCTTCTTTCTGTACCACAGTGCATACTTACTCTGGAGTTCTTTTTGCTTCTTGCTAATTTCAGAGTTCCTTTAAATTCAGTGAAGTGCTGTTTTTATGACAGTCACTTTTCCGAGTAGAAAAAATGGATTTCACCTCGTTTTCTATCTTTAGCATCTTCCTCTTCCATTTCTTCCTATTTCACCTTTAATAATCAGTTCAAAGATGTCTGCCTACTCTGAAAACTATCGAGTCATAATAAAAAGAAAACCCATAGCCCAATGTGCAAGATCACTGTGCTTTTACCATAAACTTCCATGGCTGGATGCCTGTTTTGCAAGTGGCAACTCCACTCCTGCACAGTCTACAGAAGCTGAAATCCTCTTGCATCCATATTGTTCAGTGGGTATCAGCTAATCAGGAAGTGAAGGTGCCCTGTGCCTGCACCCAGCGCGTTAATCAAACTGATCTGTAGTGGTTTAGCCAGAGAACTGGCATCTTTGGCTGCTACTCAAAGTCTTGACTAAAGGTTTCATTCAGTGCAATACCAGGAAGGGGAGTTGCTGACTTGATCCCATGTAAAGGCTTCCTCTAGAGATTTATTTTTTTGGGGAGTGGAATTTATAAAAGAGTAGGGATGTGAGCAAAACAATAACTGTGCTCAGAAGAGAAAAGTTATTCTAATATACTTTGGCCAGCAAGAATGACAAAGGCTGGCTATGCTCAGAGGTGAGCTGGCAATGGAGTGTTTGAAGGGTAGGCCTTGAGGGTTTGTGCCACCATGCCTTAGATCACTGCAAATTAGTTGCTCCCAGAGCTTTCAAAACTGGTGGTCATCCCTCTTCAGATGAGATGTGAAGATGGCATGTGGAAAAACCAGTTTCCCCAGTGGTCACTCAGTCCTCCCCTCAGCATTCAAGGTTACCAGTGCACTTGTCTCTGTTTTCATGAGTGGCTATGACTAATGTGCTTCACCAGCCCATTGAAAATGCTTCATGCAGGGAAGATGCAGAAAGGGCCTTTCATGGAGAAAGGGCCTTGTCTGCATTGTCCTCCACTTGGCTGGTTGTTGACAGTGCAGAGGTGTAACAGGCCAGCTGTGATTTACAGCTTCAGCCGGTTGCTCTGGGCTTCTCTCACACTGCAGGTGTGGTAGTGGGGCTGTTATGAAAAATAACTTCTGTGGGCTTTGTCTCTCTTGTTCAAAATGCCGTCCCCAGTCTCAGCCTCTTGTCCCAGCCTCACTCACATCTTGTCATACTCTGCTGCTTGGGACTTGGGCATGTTCCCTATTCTCTCATGGTGTACTAGTTCAGGTACCAAGTTCTGCAAAGCCTGGTGGCACCTGTTAGAGCCCTACTACACTTTGAAACTTCTACACTCGCTTAGGCAGTGGTTTGCTGAACTGGGACCTTTCTCACAGTGTCCTTGCCTTTGGTGTCTTCCTGGACTGCCATATCCCTTTCAGTCTGAAAAGGTTTGCTCCAAAGTCACTCCTGTTCTGTGGAGTTGATTCCCGTACTGCTGGTTATTGCAATTCAGTGGCTTTTCTTTTCTTGTTTTCATTCTGGGGTTCACTGCAAATGTACAAAACGACAGTGACTTTCTCAACTCCGGAACGTAGTACAGGGGCCCCTCCTGAGGCATCAGAATTATTTGTCTACTTTCAAGGTGCACAGAGACAAGGATCTCTTAGACAAACAAGGAGGAAAGCAGCTCCACATACACAAGTGGAAAGGTATCTCTGAGTAGAATAGGTGAGGGAGCAGCTTAGGAATTTTAAGTATAAAAACAGTAATTGAGGGTTTTTTGTTTCTTTTTTAAAAATTGCTTTAACAGGAGGATGGGTGGTGTTTTGAGCCACAGAAAGTTGCAATGTAAACTAAGGTTTTCTCTTCATCAATGCAAAATGTGCCTCTCAACTATCATGCAAAGTCAGTCTCTGTTGCTCTCTTGTTTGCAACACAAGAAGATTATCTGAAGACTGATCTAATGTGTTTCTTGCTCTTATATGTAATCAACCACACCACAGTCCTTGCTGTTCTTTCCCAAGCACTACTCAGCACTATCCCTCTTTAAAAAGAAAACAGGGACTGCTTCGAGTAGTGGAACCTAATGAATTTCCTTGGTTTGAGAGAAACCCTGTAGATAACAGTTTCATGTGTTTTAAATACAACTTTAAACCAGTGCAGCTATTCTCTCAGACAGTGCAACTTCTTACTTTCCCTCCATTTACATGGGAACTTAAAAGTAAACCAAGCAATACATGAGCCAGTTGATGTGCTTGCAGGTGGAACATGTTTTTTTTAAATTTGAAGATTGAGATTTCTCTTGTGGAAGAACTCACTGTGGGTGCAAGAGTGTGGAACTTAGATGACAACTCTTCTGCCAGCTTGTTAAATGCAATTAAGTATTCTGGACTCTTTTGAAGAAGACTGTGTAAAAGCTGTGAAGGTGTAGAAGGGAACTGATAATTTTAAATTTTAGGTCATGTGCGTGTTGCTTGACTACATGGACAATGTAACAGTGATTTTTACAGATTGGTTTCCATGTGTCAGTCACAAATAATTTGCTGTTTAGAGGAAAACTTTTAGTAGATACTTTTCCGGATCAAATTATGAGCCTAGTTTTCCCTCTTGCATTAACCGGGTTACTGTGTTCACATGCCAGAAAGATGTTGCTCTTTGAAGAAGCATGTTAGTGTATGTGGCAATGCCCCATGCACTTTTTAAATACCTAGACCTGTACATTCTCATCTGAATATCGGTAACCATGCTGTAGTCTGACAGATGAATCTTTTACTACTGCCCTGTTACATAGATAATTGTAATTAACTGCAGTTTGTTTTTTTCCACTACTTGAAGTCGTGTGATCTTAAAATTGGTGAACAAAAAGTATTTGTGCATCTTACTATGGGTATCTCTAAATAAAATGTATTTGTATAGTGTGTTGGCTTGGCTGATCTTTTCCTTTATTTGGTAGTCACTCCGTTGCAAGCAAATCCAGGGCAGTTAAAAGCAAGTGGGCTTGGGTTTCTTATCGTAGCAGTCCAGCCTCTGTATTGACTGATTCAAAGAAAACAAAGTGAACTGGTCTCTTTCCTTTGCCATTGAGTGGACTGATAACCCGAGAGGAGAATCTCAGCTTACTTTTGGTTTTTCATGGCCTAAACGTCAGTCTCAGTTCTCTGTACAGCTGCAGTAATATTCCTCGCTTCCACAGGAAATTTATCTCTTAGCAGAGTTGGGACTGTTACATGTCAAAGCATCTCCTTCCTGTTCTTGTCATCTGGTACGTCATTTGCTCTGAGGCAAGAGATTGATTCCAACCACTTTATTTTTCTAAGAAGGATCTACCTCTTAGAAGTGTTGAACAGCACTGGTAACTGTAGCTGAACAGTCAGGTATAGGACTTCAGGTTTCAGGGAGACCTTGCATCTCAAAACTGCATCTATAGCACTTCCATGTATTTTCACTGCATGGGAGAGAGAGGCCTTCATACAGCTATCCTATTTCACTCCCTGTAAGTGGGAAAGTTATTTTTTCAGAGGAGTAATGTCTAAGAGGTCTAAGTTTTATGCTGGAAGTTAAAATCATGTGCCTAAAATCAGCTTCTGCATCCCTGTCTTCACCCTTGGCCTCATCCTAAGGGGCTAGTTTCCATGATCATGGATAAACTAAGCTTTGTAAGTAAAGGTTTTTAAGCTAGGTGGGAGACCATGTCTCCAGCTGCACCATCTCTGTTGCCTGTAGTAGGCATTACTGATGCTTGCAAATGCCGGAAGGGGAGACTCTAAAAAGACATAGGAACACTATACTGTCATTCCACTGAGCCTTCTAATCAAACTGAGAGATACAAAGAAAAAGCAAAGCCCCTGGCCCTGGAGAAGAGGGTGGGTTAGAGGGGGCTCTGGCAACCAGGGTTACAAACTCCCCAACTGCCTCAGATGCTCCATTGAGGACAGCATTCAGATGGTGTGGGGCCTGTCAACTCACTTACAGGACCAAAAACGATGTCATGAATTCCAAAGCCATTGATATTCATTGAGCTCCTCTTATGTGCAGATCCAGCTTAAATCTCAGCAATAAAAAGTCTAAATTGTCCCAAGCAACTAATTTTAGCATTCATCTATTTTGTCCATCACCTGTCTTGCAGGTCCCCTTGCTTTCCTATTCACCGTGCAGATTAATCAGTTTGTTCTTTTATGTACGGCAGCTTGCTTTTTTTTGGGGGGGAAAAGGGATTTTTAACTGTTTCATGGCCAGAGTCTTCACTCCTTCTGCCAAACAGTCCAGGTTCCCTTGGTGCTTTTTCACTGGCCATGCTTGGCATATGCATGTGTGGCCATTGTCATTCCTGTCTGTGGAAACCAAGATGAGATCCACTGCACTCCTTGGCCTGGAGCCTGCAGCTGGTCTACGCTGTTATCGACTTCGCCTTCACTGTACGCTACAAACATGTGGCCGTTGACATTACCCCTTTCAACACTCAATCTGCTGCCTGCCTCCAGCTCCAGCCCAGCTGCTGCAGGTTTGCTTGGCTGTCATCACTTCCCTTCTTGAGTGTATTTGCTTTCTGATCTCTGTGACTTGGGGCCTCAGCTTTTGCCAGCTGGTGGCACCCCTGTTGCACAAGGAGGAAGCTAAACCAGGACAGGACTGGGAATAGTTTCACACTGTTCTGTTAATTCTTCCTAGCCATAGCTGTACTCATCCTCTGTTTCTGAAGAGGATCAGGATAGTCCTTCAAATACAAGGTACTTTCAAGATCCAGTAAATGAATTAATAAATAAAGAGATGCCAGGACACAGTGCTTGAACTGGTTTTTGGGCAAGAGTGACTCATTCTTCCTGAGATTGAAAGTGAGAAAGTTCATAATGTATTAGAAAACAAAAATCTCTGTACTTTGTCTCCCAGCTTCCTCAGTCCCTCTCAAGCTTCCTCTGGAAGAACAAATGTCAGGAGGGCTTCAGCCCCCTACAAGGCTCAAGGGACCATGTGGCCAACATGGCTTTTGGGAGCTTTGGGTCAGCTTCTCCAAAGTACTGCCCTGCACAGAGGGTCTTATTCTTTCCTCTTCACTGAGGTGTACTGTGAGCTGGCAGAGGTGAGAGAGAAGCCACAGGCCTCAAGTGCAGAGCTGCAATCAAAAGGTCAGCTAGACATTGCTTGAACTATTTGTGCCAAAGACATAAACAAAGCGAGGATCATGCTTCAGGGATGAAGTCTCAGCAGAAAGATTTGTAACCCCTGTAATTGGTGCCTGTGGGTTTTTCCCCCATCAAAAGATTTCCTGTCCCAGGGGTTTCCTCTCTACAAACCCACTGCATTGCCTGGTGCATGCTGAATGTGAAGCACACAGACTCAGCTACAATAGAAATTTTACAGATTTTAGACAACTGGAAAATATGTGACTAAAGGTTGTCTTTGGGGAGACAGACTGACAGTGTTGCTGTAAAACTCCACCCCAAATAACTGCTGTGCTCTAGGCAAGTATTCACCTAGGGAGCAATTTTGGCTAATTTCTCCATGTATCTGAGCCCCAAGAAAGGTCTTGGAGCCAAAAGGATGAGGAAAGGTTGGTCAGTACTTAGAAAACAAGATTCACTTCCTCATGTGCCATGGGGGCAGCCTGTGTCCTACTGCTGAGGGCTGTTGGACACCAGACTGCAGCCAGCCAGTGAGGATGCCAGCAGAGAGCTATCAAGCTACAACAACTTAGGATCTTGCCATCTGATAAAAACACTTCATGTAGACTCTTTTCCTTCCTGGACATAAATTTTAGGAGTCATGATGACTTGCCATGTGTATTCATAGGAGCATCTTTCCTGTTAATCACAGAAAGCCAGCTTTAGCTTTTTACCAGTATAAATAGGCTTTGACTCCAAAAAAAACCCACAATCCCTGTTACCTTGTAGGCTTTTGCTGTTGCACTTGGAGTTTATTTGGTTTTGGGGAAAGCTTTTAGTCCTGTGCTCTGAGCTGCTCAACTTGTTGCTTAAAGAGAAAGAAAACATCTGGTGCTTGAATGTGTATTGGTTGCGGGACCTAGGTCACGCCACCAGTGGCTAGACTCAAGCTGGACTTTGTGCCAGTGGTCACAACTGGTTGAACCCCAGAGCTCTGCAGTTCTCAGTCCGACTCACTGTCCATAAACTCAGTCTGTAGTCCATCAGTTTGTCTATGAGATTCTTTCAGCTTTCACTGAAAGCTCTGATCAAACTGAGCAAGATCCCCTCCCCTCATTCATCAAGGCAGTCATTTCATCACAGAGGGTGACCAGGTCAGCCTGACATGACTTCCCCAGTGTAAATCCATACTGATTACTGTCCGTCACCTTCTTGTCCTCAGTGTTTGAAGTTTTCAGTACTATTTGCTCTATCACCTTTGCAGGGCTGGGTGGAGGCTCACCAGCCTGCAGTTCCCCGGGGTCTCCCAAGCTCACTGCTTTGTTCCTGCCGTTGCCAGTTGCTGCATCTACAAACAGCCCTTTTAAAACTGAAAACAGATGGCTGACATTTAACCAGAATTGGCAAATATCCTTGGACACACTATTCAAAACATTCTCCTAAAATGTATCACAGGATAAAAATGATTGTAATTTATCCTAAGATGAAGTTTGGGGGTAAAAAGCGAACGGTGCAAATCCAGCTTCCACTTTACAACACTATGAGTTTGTTACCATTCATTACAGGAACCTTTATAATACCTGGAGTAAGGGAGGGTTGGGATTCCACTAGGCCTGTTAAAATCCAACACATAAAAGCAGGCGATCTTTAAGTGCTGCAAGAGGCAGTGTGCAATACAGTGCAAGGATGTTTAAAAGACCTTCAGTAATCATCTCCAACCCTGCCCCACCAAGTCCTTTAAGAGCTGGCCAAGGAAACTTCTGGCTTCTTGGAGATAATTTTAATCTTGGGGAATTTTAAGAGGTGGGAAGCATGACATTGTTAGTGCAGGGAACAAAGTGACCGGACATTTGTAGACTACTTTCTCTGCTGTCACAGACAAAATAATGGAAAACTGATAAAGGAATAAATAGATAATTAAAGGCTAGATACACAGCTAATACCAAACAACCATGTTGTATGGAAAACAAGTCTGTTTAACAAAAGCCTGTTTAATTCTTAGAAACGCTTTGGCTGATAGAGGTAGCAGTGGGCAGGCACATCACAGAATGAAATCGGGGAATATGACAGAACAACCTCACTAACCATTAGAAGAGCATGCACTACACAGGTTAACCCCTACCAACATCCTTCCCAAACAAGTGTTTAAGCAAGGCTCTGCAGGATCGGTACCGGGTTCAGACGTGGACCTCTCTTGAAAATCTGGAAATAAGTACAAATTCACTGCAGATAAAATGTTTTCTGAAAAGGGTTGGAGGAATGGAAAATAACAGTAGGGTTAAGGTGGTTGTGCAGAACAATTTCAGATTCTGGTCACATGAAAATGCATCGCTGTGGGAGCTGGCAGACCCACTGCAGCTCTGCCTTGGAGAGAAGCTGCTGAGATAAAGAGGGCTGCACAGTAGCCCTGACCAGACCCCTAGATAAGAAGCAAACTTTTTGGTTATGGCGAGGAAAAACAGGCCCACAATTCTTTGGGAGATTCTGTGTAGATCTGTTAAAGCCCATTGGCTTGTACGCCCTCACACCCACCTCTGTATCCCGATAAGAACCCCTGTATTCTCCCCAGACTCCAGGGATTTCTCCTCCCTGGCTTCCCTTGGCTGGGTGCTTTGCAATAAAGTTACCTCCTGCGGAACAGCCATATGAGTCCCCCTCTCTCTCCTCCCCCTGCCGGCTAAGGGGGTTGCCTCGCAGGACCAAGAGCTGAAATCACTAAAGAGCTGACAGCCTGCCAAGGCAGGCACCCCTGCAGAGGCACCCCGGCAGCCGAGGGCAAAGCCGTTGGCTCCCTAGAAGGCATTCTCCAAGGAGAGTCCCTCTCTGGGGTGGTCCCGGCTATCCTGGGCCTGAGCTACTTGGGCCCCAACCCGGCTACCGCATTACATCGCCTTTTTCATAGTCAAACTACAAGGTGAGAAAACTTGGATCAAGGTCTGCAGGGATTACCTGGAGAAGAGTGTCATCCCCAGGCATACACTGACTCTAAAGAATGATCAAGCAGCCCAACACAAATTCCAAGGATGAATGCTGAGACATGATGGACTAACGCAGCCCACGGATGTTAGGAATTTTAATGGCCTGGGCTTTATGAAGGCTGGACGCAATGATATCATTAGCCTTCCTGCCTTCAACATCGTGAAAGGTACCTCTAGCAGAGGGGCTTGCTTCCATTATGGAAATGGCAACCCTTTCAAATACAGTTGTTGCTGAAGGTCTGCTTGTGCAGGCTTATCAACACAATCTAACGTATTAGATCCAATTTATGGCTGCATCTTCATGAGTTTCACCCCACATCTAAATGCAGCAGCAATCCCAGGTATGCCCAAAGATAAACATCTCTTTTTATCAAATCCTTGTAACAGTTCTCTTGCGAGAACTCCACATTGCATTCAAAATTTTCAATTGTTCCACTGTAACTAGGGAAAATTCCAGATTCTGGCATTTCACCCTTTAGAAGGGAGCATTGTCGGGGGATGCTCAAGGGGATGCTTGTGGACAAAAGAAACAGCAAAAGTCAAGGGGCCCACAAAATCTTACAAAGTTAGTAAATTACACACTCTGCATGGAAACTTATGTTAGTCTCTGACTTCCTATAAGCACATGACAGTGGGTTTAGGATAAAGGAGGGACATCAAAGGGAAGAGAGAAAGAGAGAGATGTATTAAAGAGGGGGAGAAGAGAAGGGAGAAAGAAAGAGCAATCACCAATCCTGGCTCCATTGCTGATGCAGCTGATGGAGTGTGCAGGGTCCTGGGGTGCACACACACCTGGGCTTTGTGGGGGTACTTTTTTATGGATGAGTTTCCCTGCACTGGAGGTAAATTTCTCCCTTTCTATGTAATTTAGTTACTGTGTGCAGTCCAGTCTCCCAGACCCTTCTGGAAATGGGTTGGAGGCTTCAGGGTATTTGGTGGTCTCCACATCCCCCTACAGCCCATGCCTGCTTCTTGACCTCATTCCTACACTTGTGTTGTGTTGTGCTTATCTCCAGAAGCAAGGACAAGGATGTTTGTCCCAGAAAAGTGCTGCTCTACCTTGATGTGGGCCCTTCTCCAGCCAAATTCTGTTCATTCTCCCAGTGTGTTATTGCTAACAATCCTTGGCTGTTAGTAGCAACAATCCTTGGCTGGCTCGACAGCCATCCGGCTATCGGTGTTTGAGATTAGCCCCATTATCTTCTGGGCTTCTACACAGATTCCCTTCAAACTCAAATCTGAAAGATTGGTTTCTTAATATTGAGCCTCTCCCTTGCAGAGCCTGTGTACCTGGGTGAAGTTGACTCTCTGAAGCTACTGCAATATGTTTTGGAGAAAGATAGTGCTGTTGAAGCAGATGTCATCAGGGTCAGGGCTGTGAAAACAGTTTGCAGAGAAGAGCAATATTTTATGAGACCAAATGATGTAAAAAAGAAAAAACAGGGCATAAAGAAAATGTAAACTTCAGAATAAATAGCAAAAACTGCTCTGAACTTCAGCTCAGACCAATTGTCCAATGAGTCTGAGGGGGAAGGGGTGGTAGTGTGCAAAGTGTGGAAGAGCAGTAGCAAGAGGGAAGACTGTACCGCCTGAGCCTGTGGAGAAGAGATGGTTTTAATTCCTGACTGCAACACAGAAGCAGAGCAGACTCCTGAACTAGGAACACGGCAATATTCTTAACATAAGCAGTTCTCCCCACTCACAAATGTGATAGGCAAGGAGAATACCAAAGCACTAGGACAATGGTTTCCAGCCTGTGGTATGTGAACTGCAGCCTATTTCAGAAACCTGAAAGTGACTGAGAAGAACAATCCTGCAGTAAGTTGTGGCCTATATGGATTTGCACCTGCACCAGACTGTTATTTACTGGCTGGAAAACTGAAGAGGTGGCAAATCCTTGAAACAGCAGATAAGAATCCTGACACAAGGCAGTAGGTAGAATTTGCCTGCCAGGCCTGGTTAAACTTTCGCTGTGGTTAGTGCAGGGTCTTCTCTCAAAGTTTGATGTACTGAATCACAGGATCAATTAGGTCGGAGAAGACCTCTGAGATCGAGTCTATCCTGTGATTGTTCAGCAACTTGTCAATCAGAGCACTAAGTATCACGTCCAGTCATTTACTGAACATTTCTACCACCTCCCTGGGCAGTCCATTCAAATGCTTCCCTACCTTTTAGCAAGAAATTCCTCCTGATCAATATTTGGAGTGAAGGTCTTTGTTCCCAAGCCTCCACCAGTTGATTTCTTTAGCTCTCCTCTGGAAGCTTTGTCAGTGCAGTATACCATTTTCTCATTTATATCTACTCCATGTACAGCAGAAAGAGTCTACAATACTTTGGTCCTGATATCCCAGCTTAGTTTTCTCCTATTACAAATGCTCTTGGGCTGGATTCTGTGTGATTTCCAGAGACACGTTCCAGCTGGCACTACACCATCTGACAACAGCATCCCAAGAGCTCTCAGCCTTTGTTGTTTCGTGCTACACACCAAATTTCCATCTTGATTATCAAAGGATTGCCAAGCCATGATGGAAGAATGCTAATAATACTGATTAAATCCACAGAGATTATGGAGCTGCAGACATGTTTGTGAGAAAGCTTGTGAAACTTTGTTTACAGCTGTAATTAATTGTACCTCTGCAATAGTAATAAAACAGAATATTAACAGCTGCATCAAGAAAATGAACAATACCTGTGCACTGTTTGGTCTAAATTTCAATTTAGTTCGAAGGACCCTCTATCCTACTGAAAAAAATTGGAACATGGAGATCTTGCAGCTCCTCAGCAGTAGGATCTGTTGTATCTTCTGTGCATCTATCCAGTAAGCATTAAGGATGCAGACTGGTTAAATCTATCTACTCTATGCAGAGAAGGCAGAAGCATGAAAAACACCATTTAATTTTCAGATAGTGTGTAGAGTAAAATCAGATTTCATGCCCTTTCTACTTACGTGGAGAATACGGGCTCAAGGGACAGAAGATGAGCAAACAGCAGTAAAGGATATCAGACCACAGCAAAGGTCAAGAACCATGGGACATCATCACTGGTGGCACCAGGGCATAAACAGTCTGAACATCACCTTGACCAGCCCTGCCTGCTCAGCACCAAGCAGGGACCAACTTCCACACAGGGTATGTAAGCCTGGTTTTAACATGCCAAGCCTTGCAAAGAAGTGATGCCCAAAGGATAAGGACCACTGCATTTTGGGCAACCAGAGGTACTGCAAACAATGGAAAAAATGTGCAGCAGGAAAAAGCCTAAATGAAAGAAAAGGGGTGTGTGCGTGTGGGTGTGTGTTTGTTTTTCTTTCTTTTCCTCTCGACTCAATACCCAAAACTCCTCATCTCAGGGACTCAAGTTTTATTGACTATCCTTTCTTGCCGTCTGTCCTGTCATAGTTCAGTTTAGGCTGCCAGAAGATGCACAAAGTTCTTTAACACACTTCTGCTGTGCCAACCCCCTCCCTGTTCTCCATTAGTTCCCTCCATACTCTCCTTGACTTTCTCCTCCTGTAGTGCAGCTAGCCTTTGTCCTAGATTTCTCCATGTCAACAGGGTGCCTCCCTGTGTCCAGCCTAGCAAGAGGAGAAGACGTTTACATTAATGTAAGTGCAGAACCGCTTCCAAAATTCCCCGTGGGGAATTCCCTCACGGGGCCCCGTCATGGGAAACCTCCCTCAGGGGGGTTTCTCAGGGGGTCCCTCACACGGTGTCCCTCACAAAGTCGGTACCTGAGGGGTTTCCTCAGAGGAACCCTCGCATGGACTCTCATGGGGTCTCTCGCAGGATTCGTCAGGAGGTCATTCGTGGGGTAGCTCCCGCAGCCCCTCCCGGGGAGAACCTCTGGGTGTGCTTTACCGAGGTCCCTCATGGGATCCCTCGCACGGCCCCCCGGGGGGTTCCCTCGGGGGGTTCCCTCAGGGGGTACCCCCAGGGCCCCTCATGCACCCGCGGGCGGGGCTCGGCTGCCCCCGCCCCTTCCT
>VZRF01010847.1:24159-55415 GCA_013396875.1 Vireo altiloquus
CTGCCGCTCAACAGGGCCGCGGGTGCGGGCAGCGCCCACCTGGCTGGGGAGGGGGAGCCTACTTGGCCCCGAGAGAGGTGGGTTCTCTCTGCACCCCCTGACATCCGCGGGAGGGGGTCCTGCACCCCATCCGCCTTCGAGGAGGGGTTTTCATCTCATCTTGGAGGTGCTCGTCTCGTATATCGAGAGTTTCCCTCTGGCGGGTTGGTGCCTCTGGCTTGGGGGGGAAAGTGTGAGGGAAGCGGGAGCAGCCGGACCCCGCCGAGGAGGAGTGGGGCTAGCGGCAGTAGTCAGCCGAGAGGGGAGATGGCAGCTCGAGAAGTGAACAAGTGGATGAAGTATCGATCTGTGACTTATGCAGGGCTTTACTTCCATGTTGTCGTTGCTCATCCCCTTCCCGGATATTCCCTCGCTGGTGGTGGGGGTCACAGCTACAGACAATGACAGCTCGGCAGCTACAGTGGGTTACTTGAGGACAAGACAATGAATGAACCGTTTCCTCTGTTAACCATCTCCACCTTAGTCCTTCCTTGTCATCGGTTGTGCGTGGTTGCTTGGAATTGAGTGTCAGGGCAGGGCTTCGCTATTGGTCTGACTTTTGTTGTCTTTAAAAACAACAAAAAAAAGCTATTCTGTGTTTTCTCCTGTTGCTGAGGAAAACTGCAGCAGGGAAGTGAACTGGTAGGCATTCCTGTGCAAGAAGCTGGATATAGGAAGGACCTGGTGCATGTTTGAGTCTGATGGCATGGGTCTGAACTCTGTGATGTTGAATAGGTTTAAAGGCTTGTGCTGGAATGTCTGCAGTGCTGTTGGGTGCCACCTGGGAGCAGGGTGGACTGGTTTGAAGCGTCTCTCTTGTAGGTGTGTTGGCACCAGGAGCATGGATGTGCAGAGCCCTCACGATTGTGTTCAGAGGAACAGGATGTCTTGTGAAGCAGAAACACGGGGTTTGCTATGGAGCTGTGTGAAGGGAGGCTGTGGAAGGGGAATGGAGGGGCTGTCCTGGCCTGAGAGCAGCTGTTTTTTCCAAGTACAGAAATTGGAGCTGGATGTGAGGGAAGGGAGGGGGAGCAGTGCTTGCCATTGAAATAGAGCCCTTCACAAAAAACAGCATCGACTCAGCCTCCTGGCTTTTGCTTCTTTAATATTTACCAGGCCCTTTTAGCAATTCCCTTGGTTGTATCACGTTCTCTAATGGAATCTGGGTACGGATTCCTACCTGACTGACTCAGTATTTATACCTGGGCCCAATCTCTCTGCAGTGGTTTGACCTAACTTGTTTAAAGAATTTATTTTTAACCTTACACTAGGTAACTTGAAAGCAAGCAAGGCTAAATCACTTTGCAGGATTAATGATGTTTTGTGACTCCTGAAAATGAGCTGGCTTCTGTGTTTATAACCTCAATAATCTTGGTAATCTTGGAGGTAGGGAGGAGAGGGAATTGGACAAGCTCTGTTCTACTTTGTTCTAGTTGCAGTCTTATCAATGTGTTGATTTTGAAAACTGTCTGTAGTAAAAAAAGTGTGAAATTTCTGCAGTTTATTTATTATTTTAGCAGAAAATTATTAAACAAATTTCTGTTTCAGTTGTTTTGGCCCATCCTCCAAAAAGCTCCTGGTGCCATGATTTGCAAAAGGGTTTGGTCATTTGAGGGGACATGGAAGCTAGAGACTCATCACTAAAATCTAAGGAAACTAGGGGAAAAACCAACAAATAATCTTGTCTGTTACCAGAAGCTGTTATTTAAAAAATTATTTTTGTTTGTCACTTCCATTTTTTTGAAGCTGCTGTTCTAGAACCTAGAGGTAGCTTGTTGGTGCTCTGTATTTCTTGTATGAACTTTAATTTTAGGTGATGATTGCCTCGTAAAATGCCATTTTATGGTATACTTTATGTTTGTTGATGGTGTTCCTCTATTGATGTTTGTCACAGCAGGGTAAAATGCTGATGAACAGTGCTTGAAAAGTATATGTGTCATATACTGTTAATGCTTTATTAATAATCAGTATTGATAGTCTTACTATTAGTAGTAATGTTTACTTGCAGTTTCAGTCACATTTAGTACCAGTACTTGGAATAGGTACTTCATTAAAGACTACGAGTAAAACTTTGGGTCTTTTATGAATATTTTTATTTATCTTTGTTTTTTATTTTCTTGAAGCACGTGGTCAGGATTCTGAAGACCCTGTTCAGTGCTTTGCAACAACCTTGTATGACTTTGCTAAAAGAGAAGCCAAGTGAATTGTCCCCTTTGTAAAATAGAGATTAGAGAAACTCCGTTGTATTTGTAGACTTCAGAATTATTGAGTGGAAGGTGCTAGAGGAAATACAAGTGATATCCACCACAGTGTTGTTATTCTGCTAGAGCTTTTGGTGAATTTAAGGTTTATTTCTGATCCAATCTGTTTACTTGTAGCCCATTGGGTTCTCTGTGCTTTTCAGAGAAGACCTAGTTTGGACTTGTACTGTTTTTCATATAACTTCCCTAAACAGGTTACATTCATTAAAGTGAGAGCTGGGATGAAAGGTTGTGAAATGCCTCCTTTGCAATTACTTCAGGTTCATATTTTACAAAAACCATACAAAGGGTTTGTCTGTTTTGCTCTAACATGAAAGTCCACACTCTTTGATTTTGGCCATCTGCACTGTTGGAGTCTGTTGGAACTCCCCATCTGCCCGGGGCTCCTGCAAGGCTGTTCCTTCCACAGGTGTGGTACCGTCAGCCCTTCTCTCCCCATTACTTCTCAAAGCTTCAAGGAGTAAATGAGGACTAAAGACAGGCAGTTTAGAGATGGTACAGTCTGATGCTTAAGATCTCATGGCTTGCTCAGCCTGCTTGTACTACATCATAAATATTTTACCTAGCATATTATTTTACTTATGTTCTCTTTAGATTTTAAAACCTGTAAAATAGGTTACGTGAGCAACTTTGTGCAGTTCCCTTGGATGGAGTTGTTTCTATTCTCAATTCTTTTGAAATTCTCTTTCTTTTTGTCCAGCTGTCTTTGTGAAACCTGCACGATATTGTGGTTTCTTTTGAAGGTAAAATTGTCAAGCTTTTTTCCCCTCTGTCCCCAGGCTTCTTAAATCAGTCTTCCTACAGATGAGCTTGGAGGAGTCCTTAGCCTGGCTGAGTGTAGCATTTTGCATTAAAAACAATGAAATGTTTCCCATGTTGAGAGAGCTTTGATCTTTATTGAAACTTAAGGTTTGCCTTAAGTAGTTAAGTAATACTTCTTATTACTTAAGAAGTAATACTCCTATAGTGAACTTCATGGTTTTGTTTTTCTGTATATCGTACAGGAAATACAGTTTATTCCAGTAGAAGATGCAGGTTCAATGGAACTGGTGTTGCAGAATTCTTCAGTATGTGAATCTAAAGTTAAATGAAGAAAACACAAATACTTTGTTAATCTCTAGATTTGAATCATCAGGTTGTACTTTTTTTAATGTGTTTTAGCGGGGGGGGACAAATGCTTATCTCAGTCTATTAGGTGGCCCAGTGGTTGAAGGCATATGATTTGAATTCACTAGTTATGACCATGTTCCTAAATACTTTTAATGGTTAGTTGCAGAGAGGAAGTCTTTGTGCAGTTTTATTGCATCTGGCATTGGTTTAATCTAAAACATTTTATTTGTGTTTCTTACGACTAAAGTAGTGTTCCTGGAAGTAGAGACCGTATTGAGATTGCTTTTGAGTAAGGAAAACAGTATTTGTTTCTACTCCATTTGTTTTATTTAGTGTGTTGAGGATGGTGGATGTATGTATAGATGTAGTATGGAATGAAGAATATGGCTTCAGAAACCTTTTTGCTTCCTCTTCCAGTTTGTTCTCAATGTTAACTGAATCGTGGCTGTTTTGTCCTCAACACTTGGCTTCGTATTGTCACATTATCCATGTTTTTCTGTATTTGAAAGCTATTGCTAATTTAATTTTTTCTCTCTGCTATTACTTTCTTCTTTGATTTTCAAAATCTCACGTTGTCTTACACACAGTTTCAGCAACAGGAATCTGAAAGGAATGTTGGTGCCAAACCTTACTCTACTGTTGGGCTGTACAAAGTATATTGTACTCAAGAAACTCTGGTCCCTGCTATTGATAGGTTGTGCCCCAAGGGATTGATGTCTGCTTTTACTTCAGCTTTCAGTCAACATTCTTGAGATCACTGACTTGCGATCCATTTTTGAGACTGACATAAGAGAGACCTAAGTTAGTGATATTAACTTTGGGTGACTAAGTGTGATGAGGGGGAACAGTACTGTGCTTCCTGGTCTTGTGCTTCACTTTCTTTTATTAGCCACTGAATGCATTTCTGTATGTTTTGAATGTGGGGTCAGTGGCAAGGGGTGGCTGTCTGAAATTCGTTTTAGAGAAAGAGTAGAATAGACTTATGAGGTTGGTGAAGGTAAGTTAATGAGTATGTAAAAGTGTTTGTTGTTTTTTTCTTCCATGTTTGAGAAAACACTTTCCGACATGTGTCTTCAGCCTGTTGGGTTTCTTTGCTGTTTCTTGATGTCCAGATTAGCAGCAATGCCCAGGAACTCTTCTTTGCATCATAGGAAAAGACGCTTATTATCTTTTTTGAATAGTTCTCTGTTATGACTGCAAGTATGAAACTCATTTCAACTTCATACCTGTAGTTCAATTTTTGTTGTTTACCATTTTATCTGTTGATGTAGTGGTGTATGTTTCTGGATTTTGTCCCATTGACTTTTACCCTACTTGATTTAATTGAAGATTCCCTTGATTTTCTTTATATTACTGTGGGAGCAGAAATGCTAGAGCTTAAGAGTTGTCTCTAATGAAACTTGTGGGAGATTTTTGAAAACAGCTTTTGTCATAAGACTTTCTTGCATTTTTCCTTCACTTCATCATGGACTGGCCTAGATTGACAGGGACTCCTGGAGTGTCTCCTCTTGCTCAAGCAGGGCCAGCTACAGCAGGTGGACCAGGACTGCGTCTGAATGTCTTTTGAATATCTCTTATGGAGATTCCACCACCTCACTGGGCAACCTGTGCTGTGCCAGTGCTTGCTTGCCCTCAAGGCACAAAAGCATTCCCCGAGGTTCACCGGAAGCCTCCTGTATTTCAGCCCATTGGCTCCGGTCCTGTCACTGGGCACTGGTGAAAGTAGCCTGGCTCTGTCTGTGTATCTTTCCTTCGCGTACTTAGACACATTGGTGAGGCACATCCCCCCTAGGCTTTTTTCTCTGGGTTCAGCTACTTCACATATTCAAATCTGTAGTTCTTCAGGCAAACTCAACCCATGTGTCCTTACTGGCCTTTGAGAAGGAGGTGGATTAAGCATTGAGTTTAGTGTGGATGGTGTATTCACAGTAATTCATGATTCTTGATTGGTGGAGAAGTGGGTAGGTTTAGAGAAAGTACTGTGAAAAGGCAGTAAAATGCATATATCAAGTCTGAATAATTTCTGTGCTTGCAAATGAGGAGTAATTGACTGTCCTGGTTCTAACTGAATTGAAGACAATAATTCAGTCTGTGAGGGAAGAAACGGGTCGAACACTTGATTGTCTGATAGTGATAAAATTGCTTAAGTCCTTTTTATGTTCTGTCTAGGATTTGCGTGGATTGTAAGTGATGACTTAATGTACGATATAGCATTTAGGAGAGGTTAAACTGAGTTCTTACTGTACTTCTGCATATTGAACCATCTATTTTATGAAGCTATGTACATCAAAATTATTTTTAACATATTTTTTAATGAGATTAAAGCTCAAACTTTGCTGAATTACATGAGTCCTGGTAAATTAGAAGGGAACTGGATCAGCCTAGTTTTTTGTACTCTTGCAAGTCCAGACACCTTCTCCAAAAGCCCCAAGACCACCACAACTATAGAGAAAAGTTGAAATAAAGTTAGATGGTTAAAATTGCTTTCATAGCAAGGGTTATTGAATCTGGAAAGTGATGGAATGACTCTTGTAGAACAGTCGTCCAAAATGAAACATCACTGAGATGTAGTTTCTGCTAGGAAACCTACCTCAAATATTTGGATGACTTTGCTGCTTTGCTGATTCTGTGGGTTGTTAGGGAGTGCTTTTGAGAGCTTTGGCCACGAGAGAGAGTGAAGTTAGAATGTATAACTTTTATATTTGTTCTCAATAAACAAATCCATTAAAATGACCGATCAAGAGAAGATTTTCAAGTGTTTCGTTAGTTATGAAATGACTCATCCACTATAAAATATGATAAAACATAGTGCAAGAAACTGCAGAACCATGCCTTTTCAGTTAATTTTAGTACTTAAGTAAAAATTGCAACAGAAATATGTTGAATGAGGCATCTTGCCTTTCAGGTGAAAACAAGCTGATTTTGAACATTTGAGTCAGGCTGTGGTAACCAAAGGCCTTTTCACCCAGCAAAAAAGGAAGTAGCTGTTTGGAGCTGGAACTGAATGTAGGGGAAAACGAAAGAGTTGAGCAACTGGAGTCGGCATAATTTTCCTTCTTGAGACTTTGTTTAGGAGTGGTGAAGGGCCAGGAACTAGTTTTATGGTTGTAGGTCCCCTTTATTCAGAGACCCTGATGGAAAAGCTCACATACAACTCTTCTTCCTTTTTCAATTGTCCACAGTACTGGAGAAAAGTTAAGATCAGCAATTAACACGGACTTTCGATGGTACTTTCTGTGACTCAACAGACAGGTTCTAATGCAGTGTGTAGAGGGGGAAGGATAGAGTGAGTTGTTTGTGGAGGATCAGGAGGAGGATGTGGCTTGGGGGTAGTTACAAGGCAGGTTTGGAGTAGGGGAAAAAGGTGAAAGAGTTTGGTGTTCTTGATGTGGTGGTTTTCTACTTTGATTTTTTTGTTCAAATTATTCAGAGTCTGGTTCATATAAGCAGAATCGGTAATGCTGGGGAGCCTTAAGTTTGTCTTAACAAACAAACAAAATTCTTGCTTTGATGAACTGTACCGAAAGTGAGTAATGAAATAATGCCAGGAATGATAAGTCCTGATGGAATACTTCGGGAAGAGAAAGGAGTTTCTGTTCTCAACATCCCTTTTGGCTATTAAATCTGCCTGGTGAATTATTTGACACTATGTTTCAGTCCTTTGAAATGGTGTTGCTCTGTTAGTGTGTCCTGGCTGGGTCTCTGATAATGCCAGCTGCAAAGTTATGGGATTGTTTTGCATCTTACTTTTGGCATTCCTACAAATGTGTTTTTGTTCTGCATTTATGGCTGTGTGTAGTGCAGCATTGACAACTTGCTGTATTCCCCAGAAGTTTATATATGAACACATACGCTGGAAAGACTGTGAAAGTTTTTTAAGATAATGTTTTTTTCTTTTTAAGAAGAGAAATGTTGAAGGGGATAAGCTATCTCTTCTGGCACTCAGTAATTCTGAGGAAAGTTAATTCTCTTGGTAGATTCACTTAGTCGTTCTGTTGAATAAAATAAGAACATTATCACCTCTTACATTTCCTGAAAAATCTGAACTTCTCAAGTTCTCTGCCACCTGAAGTGACCTCATGTAAGCATAGGTCAAACACTGTGCTAAACTTTGCTAAAATATACAGATGAACTTTATTGATTTTATTACAGTTAAAACCTAAAAGCATTATTCTAGAAACCTGTCAAAGCCTGAAAATAGACCGTCACACTTGGGTGGTTTATCTAAATGCATGTTTGGGTATTATAACTATTGTATTTTATACTGGTATGGTATTTATGGCTAGAGAGGTGTGGGGCTCTGCTTTCCTGAAATCTTAAAGACCAACTGGGAGGAAGGGGTATATTTAATTCTTCCAGGTCTTGGTGTGCATTGACCTCCCAAGCATTAAGCTTCAGGGATGTAACAAAGCTTGTCGAAATACTGACCTACAATATGTATTCTTCATCTCTCTTTTTCAGAAGTTATATATGTGTTTTTAAAGTAACCCAAAATTTTAATTGGAAAAAAAATAAGTGGAAATATCCCCTCAATGTAACTTTAAAAAAATTTAGGGTCTCTCATTGATCTTCAGATGAGTTTAAAAGAAAAAAGCTCTTCAAAAGCTCATCTTGAAGAATATGATGGGAATGTTTTTCAGTGTATTAAATACAAAACATCACAGCTCCAAGAGTCTTGAGGTTAACCAACACACTATCATATGTTCCTGGAACTTACACTTTCAAGTCTTTTACAGCAATTGGATATCTCACTAAAGCTCTAGAAGAGTGCAACTAAAGAAATACTTGTTTGTAGTGTGAGAATTTTAGTTTGACATCAGTGTGCTTCTGACTGTTCAACAACTTATATTTCAGTCACGGTAAAATGTTTGCTGACAAGCAAGTTCCAGATAAACATTTATTAATTTTAGTTGCCTCTGAAGTAAAATTACAGCCTTTAGTGTGTTCGCATTAGTTTGTAAGGTTGATTTTTAAATTTTTTTGATTCACCAGGTTTCGTCCTAGTTTTACTTCTCACTAAGTGTTGTTACATTCTTTGGGCTCTGTTTTATTCCTCATTTGAATTTGGAATTAATTTCCTCATTGGAAATTATAAATCAGTCAAACAAAGGTTTGTGTTCTCAAGTGTACTTGCATATTAGAATATACATTAAAGTCTGACATAATCTCAGATATAGAAGGCCTTACTCTTGGTGCTGTGTGTACTAGGAATTTTCTGGGTTTTATGCATTCTGTTTACAACATTTGAGATTTTAGAATGGTTTTAAGGGAACCATGTGTCTGGCTCTTAGAATAAGATAATTCATTTAAACATGATTTTTCCTTCCATTTCTTCTTTTTCTGGTAAAATAAAATCAAAAAAGAGCAGAAAATGTTTTTCTTGGACGTATTTGCAACTCTTCAAATGGACTTTCATGAACAAGTGGAAGTAAAAATTCTGCTCTTTCAAGTTACTGTTTTCAGCAGTTGTAGGTATACTCTGCAGTGTTTAAATGCAGTGTATTGAGAGTTATTTTATCCCATTCTATTAGTCCCTTGCATTTGATCCTGCAGAGAAATTCCTGTGATGTAGCTGTGAGCTCACGGTATCTTCCAGCAAATCTCAAAAACTCAGACTTCATGGCAGTGTTTTTTTGAGTATCAAAACTAAGGTCATGCTAACACCTGCTTCCTTAGAGTTTTAGAACATAGCAACAGGGTTGGTAAGTATGATTTTTCTAATATTAGACATCAAAAACTGAAGGAGCCAAAAGGACAGTACCTGTTTAGATGAGGCTTATATACTTTCAAAAAAACTACCCTAAACCCCTGCAGAACGGCAAGTTTCAGCGTCCCCAAGGTGAGACAATGAGCAGCTTTTAGCCATTTACTTTCTGCTGATTACAGTTTTGAGTGAATGCTGTCTCTTGTACTTTTTTGTCTGATCAGAGGAGGTATGTTGCATTCTTCCTTTTAAATTTTTATTTTCACTTCACTCTGCTGCTTCAGGTTTTTACCAGTTTTCAGAAAAGTATGTTTTAGGACAGTGTAGTCATTGAACTTGAAAAACAGTCTTGTGTTAAACTGAGAACACATTTAAGGCATCATAGTGTTCTGCATTTTAAACTTGCCTACCATTGGTAGAATTTATTTACAGTGTCATCTTGGCTTTTTCAGCAAGTGTGCTTAACAGCCCCCTGCTGTACTAGAATTTTTAGGCAACACTCTGTAAATGACTGAAAATTATTGCTGTGTTTAAAAAGCTGTTATTTAAGTTTGTAATGCAATTTTTGGAACTTGTAATATTTTATCTTGGTTATTCCTTGCTCATCCTTTGCTTGATTTCTGTGTACATACAGGTTTCTGGTTTGCTTGGAGAAAACTGATGTTTTTCAAGACATGTTCTGGTGAAATGGTTTTAAAGATTGTTGTTGTCAAACCGTTTGTTTATTGAAGTTTCTATAGGTGCAGTATGTTCTCTGTAGCTGATACCTGTAATATTTTAATGCTGTTGCTAGAGTTGAACACTGCAGGTAGCAAAATGTGTGTTCCAGGTACACTCTCAGAATTCATGTGTGTATTGAAGGTGAGGTGTACAGTTAGTATAAATAAGGTTATTAATTAATTTAGAGCTTATTTCACAAATAAGATGTGTCCATTTTATTTCAAAAGTAAGTAACTTCGTCCTACAGGAAAGTGCTTGATCTTTCAGACTTGTAGTGGTAAAATGGACAGGTGACTACTGTCTTCTTGGAATGTTTTAGAAAACAGATTTTCTGCTTAGGCATTTTAATGTTGCCTTGCACAGTATATGAACCTGGCATACCTGTGTGGAATTGGGGGCTGTGATTTGTTACTATGCTGTACTCAACTAACTCAGAATACAAAAATATTCTAAAAGGGCATGTTAACTTTATGAAGATAAGGAAATACGGTAATGTGAAAAGGAATTTTTAATGGCCTAACAATAGAAAGGAAAATTTGAAGAAAACCTCTGTATGCTTGTTCAGATTTTGCAAACTTAGAAAGAAAATATTACTCTTGCCCTTTTGTGAATTTTGTTGTGAGCTAGTTTGGCATGGAAAAAAGTGGTGGAGAAGAGAGACAGAAAACACAACATTTGAGTCAGACCAGATTTGCAGAAAAAGGTGCAGATGGAGCTGGAACAGTGGCTGTGGGTCTTTGAAGAAGCATACAGGTCATTCTTCACCCCATTTATGTTAGAGAAAAAGTAAATACTGAATTAAATGCAGTAAAACTTTGGACAATTTAATGCTTTTTGTGAGCATCTTGTCTCTTTGGTATTTTCTTCAGAAAGTTTAAGAAACTAAAAAGTGAGAGATTTTGATTTAACTTTAACTTAGCCTGGAAGACTGTATTCCTGGTGTTAGATTTGAATTGTGCATAGAGGGCTCTTTATTTGCCTTCTCCTTTCTAGCATGTTTTAAGTTTGAGGTTGTAAAGATAGTTAATCCTTCATCTTCTTCAATAGTTTGGTATCATTTTGGTGCAGATGAGATAGACCTGACATCACATGAATTCTAGAATGGTGGAATAAATGAATTTACACATGACACCAAGTTGAGAAGCTGTGATTGTGAGAAAAATAATGCTCAAAATCAAGTGGGAAAGCTTGGGTAAAACCGAGTTTTCTGACTGAAACAGGTTAACATGAGAATTTACAGAGGAAACTTGTCAAACCTGCTTGTTTATAGCTAGACAAAATGGTAACAATGATTGTGACTGCAGAACGCAATCCAGAGGTGGCAAAAAAATTGATCTTTGGTGGCTTTCAGTTCTTTGTGCTGTTTCAGTTGTTTCTTGTCTCTGAGCACCTGACAGTAAGTTTGTAAAAGGATTTTACTCACTTCTTACAGTGTTTTTGAAAAGCTAAACTCAGCCAAATGGCTGATAGTCTTCATTAAGATGTTATATACAGGAATTGTGAAGAAAGGAAATGGTTAACACTGCCTTACAAACTGTTATTTCTTTTCCTCCTTCTTNCCCCCCCCCCAAAAAAAAAAAAGCAGCTTTTTTTATTTTGGTGGATACTCCTGCCTGAGATGAATTTTGAGAAATATCATAATCTGGGGCAAAATTGTAGAAAGATGTTCTCCTGATGTTTCTGAGTTTTCAAAGAAAACTCCTGGTTTTCTTTGGTCTTCTGAATATATGAACATATCACAAAGGACTGATTTGTGCTGGTGGTTGTCCCTTGGGATCTAGTTTGAGATTTGAGCTTTCTACAGGTGTGGGAATGATACAGAACTCTTTGGTGTTGCCACCAAAACTGAAGCTAAAATCACAAATCTGCTGTCACATTTTATAGATACAGCCTTACTGATTACAGAATGTATTTCCTTTTATATCCCTCGTGGCTTGTAATTTCAGCATTGCTTTTTTTTGGTGAGTGTTGTAATGTGATCTGATGTATGACATAAGTCTGAATTATTCCTGCCCTCCAAAACTTTGCTGTGGTGGCACTTTCTTCTGTGTCCCTCATTGTCAATTCTGGTGTGAATTAAATAGATGCCCTTTTTTGTGGATGCAGCTGAGTGTGTTTCCATGAGTGTGAGAATGTCTCTGCTCTTGCTTGGTTATTTTTAGTCCTCTTGCTTGTATCTGTTTCTATTGAAAGAATTCCTTTGCAAGCTGTTCCAGGAGAGAGTGGTTTGGTGATGCTGGAGGGGGCAGGGAAAGTGCAAGCACAGAGTGTGTTCATGATCTGGCAGTGAGATGTCCGATGTGCAGCGCTCCTTCCTGCGTGCCACCTTGTTTCCGAGCTCCCCATTCCAAGAGAATTCCCCCTCCTTGTCCTGGCAGGAGTTACCTGGTTCTTGGTATCATTTGGAGCACCTGGGTTTGTACTTGAATCTTCTTACTCAGTTTGTTTTTCTGTGGAAACAGCAATTCATTTTAGGGATTGTTCAGGTATTGGCTGTTGTATCAGAGTGGGTAACTGAAGTATGCATTTCTTCAGCTTAATAGCCAAAGCCAACAGTTTCCAGTATTTGTTTTTACCTGCTCTTTTTTTTTTTTTTAAATTTCTGATAACAGCTTATTCTGGATTTTCCTAGTAAATCGGTTTAAAAGTTTTCATGTGGTTTTTAAAGGCTTTTTTTTTTTTTTTTTGGTGGTTGCGTGCATGACTCATCTTGTGAGTATAGGTAGCTATTATGATGATAGTGATAAGTAGAGGTGGTCCAGAGAAATTTTTTTTTGGTTTTAACTGTTGTATCTTAGAGTTGGCAGTATTGACGAACTGGAAGCCTGAGTGTTGTGTGTGCTTGACAGCCTAAGCTTTAACTGTTCTGAAAGTGTCCTGCTGACATTGTCAGAAGAGAAGCAGGGAACAGTGGTTTTGAAACAAGTCAGTCACGGTTTATACAGGAAGGTCATCAACCCTGTGCAGCTTTAATGGTGTAATTCAGTCTTATCTGAGATGCTTTCGCCACTTAAGTTGGTTTTTTTTGTGTTGTAGTATTGATGGCTTAACCAGAATGCGGCCTGAGATCGTATTTCCTTTCACGTACTCTTTGAAGGGAACATCTATAACTTGTGTAGTTGGTACTCAGCAGCTGTTTCCTCACCTACATCTATGTGTGTGTGCCCTGAACTCACCTGGTCTTTTTGTGGACCCCAGAATTCATCTCAGGCTGGAAAGTTGTGGAAATTATTGTAGTCTGAAGAGAATTTGCCTTGTGATTCTTTTAGTGGAGGGAGCCATTCAAAGAACTTCCAAATTACCCAGCCCTGTTTATGTCAATGAGTTTGTCTGGGTTTCCTTCTTTACCTGTCAGAGGAGATGCTGTGAGTTTTAATGAGCTGGCACAGTGAACAAACCTTGTCCAGATGGGGCTTTTGATAGGGAATGGGTGGATGTTTAATTGTGTTATTCCTTTAAAAGTGAAATCCATAGATGACTGGCAAAATGTTGAATATTTAGTTGTGTATATGAAATCATTAAAGATTGTTATGGGTGAATAAGTTTTTTTGGACTAGTTTAAATCTCTTTTTTAATGCCTGAAGCTGAATATAAACATACACTTCTGTAGCTGGGGGAAAAGACTGTATTTTAGGTTAACATAAACAATGTTAATGTGGCTGTCCTGGTGTTCATTATACCCTATTCTTCTTTGGATAGAAGCACCTCCAAATTTTAAATATACTCTGCAAGTTATGGAATGTTAAGAGGTATCGAAGAGGTTGAACGTGAAGTGTTCCTCAGTAAACATGATAGAAGCCTCTTTTCCTGCAAGATAATTATCTATTCAAATAAATAGTTTTCTTCAAAACTCTGCTGGGAGGTTTTTTTGGTTTTGAAATGTCTACAGGGAATTATTTCTAATTTTTTTGATTGTGTGCAGTAGGCTTGACCAGGACCAACTCATGGTCTACTGGATCCTGGAAAAACAAAATACATTTCTACCTATGTTGTAATGGTGCATGTCTGCTAAAAAGCAAGTTCTCCCTTTCCTTGTGAACTTGATCCCTGTCCCTCCTCTCAGATTCAGCAGTTGTATAGCCACATAGTTTTCCACTGGATAAGCTTGTTGAACTGACTGATTGTTTTGTTTTAGAGGGTTTAGTTTGCTCCTGGGTGACTGACCTGACTCCCTCTTCAGCTGCAGGATCATTAGCCTGATTGAAGGAAAGGAGCAATATTTTGTGGTTAAGGAGTAGGGGCGCAGGAATGCCATTTCTGGTGATTACTCACAGTTGTGTGGTGTTAGATGTGAGCTGATACTTGATTTTAGTGGAACAAGCTGTTGGGGTTCTGCCCAAGCTATGGTTTGAACTTCTAGTGAATATACAGCCAGGTCCCAATGGAGAAGTAAACTCTAGTTATGGGTTTTTTTGTCCTAAACTGTGCTCAGCCATCCTTTACTTGTGCGAGAGACTTCAGGAAGGCTGTGTTGGTTCTGGCTGCAGAGGATAATGGTTTTCAACCCTGAAAAGCCTGCTAGTTCAGTTTCTTTTTCCCTGGCTGCAATAAACCTTTCCTTTACTAAATACTAGTTAATGTTTTTTCCAAGCCTCCTAGCTAATGCAGTGAATAATTCAGTTGGAGTGTCCGTTGCAGGAGAGGACCAGGCTGTAATTTTGCCAGATGCTGTGTTGTTGTAAGTTGTAGACACAATAGTGCCCTTCCACTGGATGCTACTCAGGAAACCTTGGGAGAGAAAACACCAAGGGTTTTACTTTTTCTGTTTTTCTTTGATTGTTCCAAACTCAGCAAAGTAAGTATGAGGAGATTTACAACACTGATGGTTCTTCACCACTTACTGTAGCAGTCATGGAATAAACAGAAAGTGTATTGTGTATTGATTTGGCTAGTATTTTCTTTTATCTCCTGAGATTTCTTTCCTCCTCTCACAAGAGGAAGTATTATGTTTGTGGGTGTACAAGCACCACCTCCGGGGCACTGTGGTCTCTGTATATTCCCTGACCTGAGATACTGATGGAGTTGACAATTCAGGACAGTTTGCTGTGTGGCCAGTGATGAGACTTATCTCTTCTACCTTGGTGGCTGTTAGAGAGGTTTCACATTAGAGAGGCAGAGACCTTCTCTGACAGAGGGTAACAAATGAGGGTCTTCTGTCAAAGATGGCAGGAACCTGTATTTTTCTCCCTAAGTCTTAGAATATTTGGACAGACCAAAACTTTTTTTTAAATACTTCTCAGCAGGCAAATATACTTGAAAAGTGAACTTGCTGTTTCCTCTTCTACACAGGATCCCCCTGAGGACTGGTTGTCAAAGAGGATTCCTGTTTTCTATATATTTCATTTTTATTTGGACCTGTGCAGCCTTTTTTCTTTTTGTGTTCTGGTTTGTTTTTTTTTTCCCTTTGGTTAATGGCAACAACTGTGGTCTAATCTCTGTTATCTAGTTCTAGTAGTCCAGAGCATAGTGCTTAGAAAACAATGTGCAGTTTGTCTGTGTCTCTCTGTTCCTTGATGTTTCAGTACAGTTAATCATAACTGTTGGTAGCTATTGCATCTTGCACGTCCTTGCAAACATGGGTCTTATCATTAGTATAGGGAGCAGAACTTGATTCCTTGTTGATACTGACGTCTGAAACCTAAGGCCAAGTTCTCTGAATGTTTTAGGACATTCACTGGCTTTGATTGTCCAGAGTCACTCGGGTGTGTTTGGACAGCAGTGGAGCTGGGTAAGTTTTGCTAACCAGTTTTTTACAAGTCTGAAGATTGACTTGGTTGTGTGGAAGATAAAGCCCTAGGTGGAAGTCAGTCAGACTTCTCTGATTTTGATGTGATTGATTGTCTTATTTTTTTAAGTACCAGTTGAAGTTGAATTTCTTCCTTCAGAAATTTCTGTTATGAGTAAGAGTACTTGTTGCTTCAAAAGCTTCAGTATTTTTAAAGAAATGATGAGGACAAGTCTGCAGGATGTTTATTGAGTGTCGCTGGCAGATTTTGGTTAAAGCTAGAGAATCACCAGTATATACTGAAATGTGAAACACATCTCTTAGGCAGAGGCAAAGAGATAGTAGGAAAAAAAAAATTGATACTGTGAGAGGATTTTAAAAAAGTTAATTATAATACTTAACTTTCATGGTTGAAACATGCTCTACTAGTGGAAAACATGCACTGTTTAGTCCCTTGTTCACGTGCTTTTGGGCTCTAAATATGTGACCACCCTTTGCCTAACTCCAGTCTTTTGAGGATTAACACTTTCTCTTCCAAAATTTCTTCCAAGTGCTGTTTTGTCTTTTGTTTGTAAGACCCATTTGTATATTTCTTTGTCTTCCTTTGCATACATATGTTTAAGAGTACTAATCCTTAAAATAAACTACTTTTTTTTTCTGGTTTTAAAGAGAAATTGTTGATTTTTGCAGATGGGATGTGTTCTTAGCTAGTTATAGATTGGCCTGGAAGGATAATCGTTTTAAGTAGCAACTCAGAGGGCTTTTAAAAGGTAGATAAGAATAGTAACTTGATTATTGGCTACAGTTTGTTAACGTGACTTGAAGTTTATGTATTAGTTTCTGTATTTGTGCTGGTACTCAGGCGGCTCCCAGCAATACTCTTTCCTTGGTAAAATATGAGAGCATACAGGTAGTAAAATTTCTCTCTCCTTTAGTATTCTGCTAGTGATGCAGGTCAATATTTTTCCTATTTACCATAGAAGACTGTAAGATGAGACATGAATTCTCCCAGGATCCATAAACTCACATTCAGTGTAGTGGCTTGGAGCAATACAGACACTGAGTCATCAGCACGGCTCCTGAGGAACATCTGACTCTTTCAAACTTTTCCTGTTTCAAGCAGCAATAAAGATGGTGAGATGCTTTGGACAGCAGCACTCGAGGGAAATGCGTTGCATCAATGCTTTGCAGACATAATTTTTTTCCTCTGTTCTTTTTCCTCATGCTCGTATAACTCTACAGCTGTAGCAGTAAAATCTGAACTCACTGTACATGTACAGTAGTTATGCCTTCCTGAGGCAGTGTCCTGCAGCCTTTTCCCAGCCCTGTCACTGAGAAATCCTTGACTGGTAGCTTTGTGTTTTGGGTATAAAAAAGCAATCACACTTTTGAGGTGTTCGTAGAGATCTTTGCATGGTTTCTTTATCACAGCTCCTTATCTGGAAATCAAGAAAGTAGCTTTCTTGAGACTGCCTCAGGAAAGGAATTGAAACTGCAAATTTTTTTGCAACTGATGGAAGTGAATATTTAACTTCTAGAGGAATATTGAAAGTCAGTTACAATTGCCATGCCTGGTCTGTTCCTCGAAGTTCAGTAACAGATTTCCTGTGTTTGGGGGGCTTGCATGTCAAGTCAATTTTATTCTCTGTATCTGTAGCTTTTCTGACTTCATTGAATCTACAAGGCTTAGAGTTCTTGCTGAAGGAACAACAGATCACAGAGAACATTATGATAGCTTTTAAAACCTGCTTTTTGTATTGATATGTGTTCAATTAATCTTTGATTCTTTGCCTTCCTCTTTTCCTTCTAAAATCCAAAGCAAAAATGTAACTAAATGTGTTGGATAAAACCAGGAGTGAAGACTTTGAATGGGGGGAATTTTGTAGTTTTAGGAAGGGTTGAGTTATAATACTTTGTTATTGCTTTTGTAAACTGGAGTAATCCTTGCCTTTCCATGTTACACATTACTGGAGCTACAATTGTAGGGTAGGTCCTTGGACTAAAACTTGCTGTTTTTGATGGAAACTAAAACAAACAAAAGGTTGATATTTTGAATGGTTTTCATCTTAGATTCTTCTATTGCTCTCCATTTTTAATCAAAATTTTTTAAATGAAGTCTTAACTACTGATAAAGGCATTTTTTACATTTCAGTTTTGTTTGTTTTTAAATTAGTAAAGACAGCCTTGGTCTGCAAGTACTGAATTACATCAGTGAAAAAAGAAAAAAATGTTTACAGGAATCTTGTGCGTCTTTGTTCATTGTCACGAGAGGATACAGCCACTTTTCTTTACACAAGAGTTTTGGGAAACCCTGTCTCCTCCTTTAATACTTTCTCCTTTTCTTTAAACTAGTGCTCTGTACTAATGTATAGAAAGTGATGAAACTAGTACTAGTTTCATTTAATGTTTAGTATCTTTCTTCAAATACAGCCGTTTTGGTTGCTTACTAGAATTGCAATGTCTGCAAGGTCAGGTATTAACTGCTGATGAGGGACTTTTGCACTGTGCCATACCCTGACATGGAAACTGAAGCATCTGCTTCTCTGAATATATTTTTTTTGTCTTTATTAAACAGATTTTAATTAAGAATTTTCTTCCTCCCAGTCTCAAATCTTATTTCTTCATTTGATCTACAGTTAAAATTAAGTTCATCAGTTTGTGATATCCTGCTCATTACTATGACAGCAGCCTGCTGAACAGACTTGATGAACGAGAGGAGTTGGAGAGAATAAGAAGCTGCTTTGTGAGCAAGGAAATGTTCTTGTTCAGTCCCTAATTAATCCAATTAATTAATAACATCCCACTTATGCTCAAAACTGTTGTCACTGTGATAATTTGGAGACAGTCGCTCTATGCCTCCCTGCTGCCTGTTGCTTCCTTACTCTGTGGAAGGGCGTGAAACCTCAGCCATGTGTCCCTACTCAGTGCAGTGTCTGAGGTGGAGCACAGCCCTCCAGCTGCTGTGTCTGGACACTGGCAGTAGACAGTGGGAGCCAACTTAAAGAGAAGTAAAATAACAGTATTTTGAAAATTCTCTTTATATCAGGCTGCCAGTTGTGCTTTTAAGAAAATTGGATTGTGTCTGATGGATCATAACATGTCCTTGTTGGCTTGTTGGGGACTGTCAAACTGAGTATGAGGTTCCACACTTGCCTAAACCAAATACAAGTCCGTTCTGCTGCCTGTACTTTGCAGGGTTTTTTTTTTTGTTCCAACATGCCAAATTGGGCTGCACATGTACCACACAGTCAGGAGGCTGAGGATCTCCTTTAAAAACCCTCTTATGCTGTTCAGGTTGTTTGAGCTCTGTTCCCACAGCAGCCTGATCTTTCTGTGCCACTTCCATTTCCCAGGAGTGTTTCAGCCATTTGTGTGCCTGCCTTTTTTCTTAAAGTATCCTTTCATCCTGAAGAACAAATATGGCTTAAGCCGTGGTGTCACAGACATGCACTGAAAAATACATGCTAAGAAAAGGAGGAGACACAATCTGCTTGAGGAACTGTAGGTTGCCTGGCTGTCATAGTATAGGGTGTAGTTCAGCATATGCTTTGCAAACACATAGAAAACTCTTTAATATAAGTGTCCTACCATCCTGTCTAAAATATTTTGAGTAGCTTTGGTGAAATTGGTGTAAATTGCACTGACAGAAATATATCAAAATTCCTAGGTATCGTAATAAATATGATATTAATTCAGAAATTTTGAACAAAGTACCCAACGGAGTTACATTTTCTCAACAAGTCTTAAGTCATGATGGGCTGATTCTAGACAATCATGTTTGAAACTATAAGCTTGTCTTTCAGTGAAGTTAGTGCTCTCTTGTGGGCTCTCTGCAGGATTTATTACACTGCTCATTGTTCTAGGTTCAAATCATGATAAGCAGTCTGATCTTTGGAAAAACAAACAAAAAATCCCAACCAAACAGAATGCAAAGATCATTATTAGTCTGTATAAAGTTTTTGGATGTTTTCAGTCCAGCCAGCAAAGCTTATAAATCAGATTTTAACACAAAGAGCTGAAATAATGCTACTGCAGACTCAGCTGAAAATGTCCATATGTCTTTAACATATCAATGAGTGGCCATGAGCAGATAGTCAGTGATAAATGGATAAATGTTGAACTTGCTGCCCAGAGCATCTCCACATCTGCTTTATATTTTGCTTTCCATAGAGCATGGTGTCAGGAGCTCGTGTAACTTCTTGTTTTGGGTATATCTGGCCTTTCTACCAGACCCAGTGCTCTGAAGGTCTGTGTCTTCTGGGCCTTAGAAGGCAATGCAGTTTTACTACTTTAAGGAACTGTGAGACAGTTTGGCTTTGTTCAGTGTACTCAAAAAATTGTAGAAACACAGTATTCCAATTCAGCTCATACTGCAGTCAGTTCCCGATAAAGGTAGGCCTTTTCTTATGGAAATATACTATTGTCTCAGACATTAAAGCATTATTGAATACTTTAGCTGGTATGTAAATAAATACAGTGTCAGTTCAATTTTGACCAACAAGAATGTATTTCTAAAGTGAAGAAGATATTTAGATGATAATGTAGTTAGTTGTCCTTTTGATTGTAGATGAGGCTCCTGAGCATCATGAATTGGTATTTAAACTGAAGAGTTTCATTGCAACTTTAATTGTCGAATATACACATGAATTGGTATTTAAACTGAAGAGTTTCATTGCAACTTTAATTGTCGAATATACAAAATACTTATGACTGCCAGTGATCAGTTGAGTGCTGAACAGTCCTAGTCCATGTGATTGCACTGTGTGCTTTTCTTCCTGGAGAAAAAGGAGACTGAAGGGAAACCTCATTGCAGTCTACAACTTCCTTGTGAGGGGAAGAAGAGGGAGGAGAATCAGATGCTGATCTCTTCTCTGTGATGACCCGTGACAGGGCATGAGGGAACAGCCTGAAGTTGTGTCATGGGCGGTTTTCTTTGGGTAGTAGAAAAAAGTTCTTCACCCAGGGCACTGGAACAGGTTCCCCAGGGAAGTGGTCACAGCACCAAGCCTGACATAGCTCAGGAAGTGTTTGGACAGTAGTCTTGGACATATGGTGTGACTTTTGGCAATAGTCCATACTGGGCCAGGAATTGGACTTGATGATCCCGATGGGTCCCTTCCAGCTTAGCTTACTGTGTGTTTCTGTGATTATTGTGCACTGAGCTCAGTGCTAGTCAGCTTGCACAAAGCTGTTGCCCTGGCAGGTTTTCTGCTGAGGCCTTCTCATGTAATGCGGCTGCAGTAAAAGCACTGTACTGCTTGTTTGCACGTCTTCTGCCCAGATACGTTTCTTGCAAGTTGTTCTTACTTTGAAGACTTTGCAGTTTTACTTTCTAGTCTTATGGGGACAGAACCCAGGCAGTTAAACATGACCATTCTGACCGTTTGAATGATCTGTTTCCAGTTACTATAGCTGCTATAAACCATGCTCATTGATTAGTTGTGTGCTGAATGCTGTACAAACAGGGGGAATAATAATGTCTTGTTTCAAAGTAATTTTAGTGCTAGAGACCAAATAAGAATGAAAGCTGAGAGCCACAAATGGGATAGCAATGATGTTTGTGTGGGATTTGGGGTTTCTTTGAGGTTTTTCTGTTGCCATACAGCCACAATATGTTTAAAGCAGGGTGATAGGTAGTTTTATTAATTGTTTCTGTAAATACAAGGGAGAATAAAACAAAAGTACTGACTGTAGAGGCTGGATTTAAAGGTAAGCATCATAATTTCTCTTATAAGTGAGAGATGAGAAGTAGAGTTGGGATTGGCCATGACCTCCATATATGTGCAGGAAAAGCAGTTTTGATGGCAGGGAAAAGAGGAACTTCCTAGTTCATGAATATGATTTTTATGTAGTGTTCTGTGTGGGTGTGAGAGCAATTAAATTCCAGGCATCAAAACTAGACAGCAGGTATTAAAGAAGTTTGAGTGATGCAGCTGGAGCTAAAATTTCAGCAGAGTAGCCAGTAGAAAAGTCTGTATGTTAAATAACTGGAAAAAGCTGTGAGATATAGATGTCATTTAGAAGTACGGATTGAGGCGAATCCCAGTCAGTTGGCAAAAATCCACTTTTTTCTATCCACTGCATTTCCCCCTTAAGTGTAAAAACTGCAGTAAATCAAATAATAGTGTATTAAAGCTGCTTTCTCATGAGTCTCTGTATAGAATCAGTGGTAAATGCAGGACGAATTCAAACTACTGCATTATGTTATTTGGTTATTGAATCAGTAACCACCTTAACCCATGCTATTTTTTTTTTTCTTTCAGATTTTGTATTTTGTACATACACTGTTTTGTATATACTGTATATGATGACTTCGGTGGGCAGTGAACGTACCCGGGGCACTAGGGACAAAATGCAAATTTCAACCTCTCAGCCAACACAACCACAGAAACAAGTTGTACAGGTACGTGCTACTGTATCAACTTCTTTGACTTGAAAGTGAGACTATAATGATAGGAGTTTCTTCCCTGAGTCAGTAAAAACTGAAAAAAGATGGAACGAAAACCCATGGTTTATTTTGGAAGATTATGCTTGATTACTTGCTTTAATTACTCAGTAATGGAAGGCAGCGTTAAGTTATTCCTGTGTTGTCTCTAAACAAGTTTTGTGTTCTTCAGCAATATCTCCTATCAGTGAGGAATTCAGGATTTCTGTTCTGCGGCCTAACAGTCCTCAGGTCTCAACTCTTCCACCTGCCAGCCTCCTGATGCTAGAATATTTCTGAGCAAGAGAGAAATTTGGATGGGTAGGAGAAGCTTCATTAGATGCGTGTTGTGTTCTACAGCGTGACTCAGTGTATCTACGAGTCGCTAAATCCTAAACTTCTTGCTTGGTGACCCCACCAAGTGAAATGGTCATCCACTAGCAGATTAAAGTTTCAGTATCTTTTAGATGGAAATTAAGTTTCACCCCAGTGCCGCTGATTCTTGCTCGCTGTAGTTGTGTGCTTGACTGGGTTACAAAGAGTGCAGAATGTTTCTGCTTCTGGCAACTCAGTATTCTCTTGATGGAAACATCTCAGAATTTGTCTCAATTAAAAAACCCTCTCGGTTCTTTGCTGGCAGAGTGTGGATCAATCTAGAGGTGCTCTGCAGGGAAATACTGCCTTTTTCTTGTTTTCTGGACTGGTCTTCAATATGGAGACCCTCTTGGTCTGTTTTGCACAGTGTTAATCATGTGACCTCAAACCCTTATTACCTCCTTGAGATGCACCTCTTGGCATAGTGGTGATTCATGCTAATGTGTGGATTTAGAAAGAGACTTTCAACAGGTGAGTTGAATTTAGTTTTATTTTAAAACAAGGCTGCAGGAGTATGGTGAGCAGCCTGGCAATAGGGATGGTGTCCCCTTTTCTGACATTTCATAAGACAGCAGTGGAGTGTTTTGCCTAGTTGGGTTCCCTGGCACAAGGCAGACATAGGCAAATGGGAGCAAGTCCAGTGAAAAGCTGCAAAGGTGGGTTTTTAGACTGAAACACAGAATGAAGTAGGGGTGGCTTGGGGATCTGGGTTTGTTCAGCCCTAAGAAGACAAGGCAAGGTTGTGTCTTCTATTCAGGTGCCTCATTAAAGAGTATAGAAAAGGTAGAAACCAACTCTCCTCAGAGAGACAGTGCCAGAGGATGGAATACTGGTAATTCCAGCTGTTGAAAGGAAAAAAACAAATTACCATGAACTTGGTCATGGTGTATCACTAGAGGACCTTTCCAAACTATGGGATTTATTGATTTTAGGCATTAAGACCTTTTTAATCTACATTTTGTACATTTATTCTACCTTTTACATAATAGATACTGGTTCAGTCGCTTCAGTGGAAAAGGTGGTTATTTCATACACAGCAGTTACATTTTAATGCACCATATATTTTATTGTTGATGTGTCAGATGGACTTTTCTGCTTAGTCAGTCTTTGGAGATCAACAGAAGTTTGTGGATTTAACGGTTTAGTCACCACTGATCTGTTTTTCTGAATATAGGATGGTGTTGTTTTCCCAAATGGAGATTGCCTTGTCATAATATCACATTGATCATCATTTAAATTATTTAAGAAATTACATTATGTTTCTTTTGCATTGCTTCTGGATAATAAATGTACCATTTTACCATTTGTAAGATCTATGTCTATTACTGTCACTTGTGTTTTGCACACTTCTGTTTTCTGCTAGTTCGAAGTTTTTAGTTTACAATTTTTTCCCACTCTTACACGGAAAAGTTAGTATGTCTTGTAAGGTTGAGTAAAGTTTAGACTGTCTTAAAATGCTACTACTTTCTTAGTCCCAATTAAAACTTAATTATACTCCTGATTAGAATACTACAGCATCAGTTCTAACAATGGTGCCTTAAAAATAAAGAACCACCCCTTGCTGGGGAAAAGGCCAGAACGTTTTGTGACAGTGGCCTGATGTTTGTGTAGTCATCTTGTGGTTTTTGTTGTTTCTTTTCTTTCTGAGTCTTCAGTTCCATCTGGTTGTTATCCCCTGGCATGAATATGAGCTATATTGCATCTACAAGTTTCTGAGCTCTGCACTTACAGAGGGAAACTGAAGATTCTGTCACACATTTGTAATTGTTTTAAAATTGATATGCTTTTGTCTTTTAATGTGGGCTTGAAAAAACGTTTGTTTACAGAAGAAATGAATCTTAGTGGATTCATGATTTTTTGTAAATTATGCCACCATATTTCTACAGAAATTACATTCTCTGAATGTTTTTGCTCTGGGTATCTTCAAAGAAAATCTCTTCACTAGCTTAAAAGTTGCAGTGTGCCTGTGGAGGCTGTAATCAGTGAGAAGATGGATCAACAAGACTTAAATTACTGAAACCAGCAGACATTTTGGTTATGTAATATTGCTGAGCTCTCAGCATTCACCAAGAGCAAGCTCCTTTGCTCAGAGCACCACACTGACAGGGAGGCTTTTGTGGAGGATGGAACTGGGGAGTTCCAGACCAAGCCTTCCCCTTTTTATCCTTTGGAGTGGCATACAAGGCTGTCACTTTGAAAAGGTGAAGCAACTCAGAGTATGTAGTATGTAACTGTGTTACAAACACTAATTCTCTTGGAATGTTGTCTCTGAGCACAGATGTCACTTTCCTCAAGGAACTGGGACAGCTGCAGTAACTTTTCAGCAAATAGGCAGCTGGTGGTTTAATTTTTAGACTCTTCTCAGCATTTATGCTTTGTGACCTCTTCTAGAGCTTGCATTTGTGGTAAACTCCAAAAGCTAAACAGTCTGAGCCTGATTAGGTCTGACCTTGTGAGGCACTGAGTTTCATGTGTGTATCCTTTGAAGTGGGGTAGCAAAAGGTGAGATTCATCCAGCTGCCCAGAGTGAATCCTTTCTGTCAAAAATTCCAGTAGATGAGCTGGTCCCACTCAATGGAGAAGAACCTCTCCAGGCTCACCGGCCTCCTTGTGGGTCCTGGCTCTCTTCAGCTTTCTCTGCGTGCTGTAGCCACTTCTCTTTGAGGAGTCAAATGAGGTCCAGCATCTTGTAGTGCATACTTGTCTTTGGTATTTTCTTGGGAGTGCAGTTCATAGGCTGCAGATGCTGCACTAAGAAAAGTGACCTGTGTGATGAGACGTCTGTGTTAGAGTTGTTTTCTCTCAGGGGAAGCCACAGTCTGTTTGGGTTTGTGGTACTTGACCACATCTCTTTCAGTCTCTCTGTGCAAGCTTCTGTGCAAGCTACCAGTGTGCATTTTTGTCTAGAAATGTTGCAGAAGCACCAGATACTTCATCAACAGCAAGTTCCATCACCAGTTTTCCAAGACCAGTATTTGCTTGTAAAAAAACCCAGTGCAGCTGTTCATGGGCAAAGTCTTGAGACATGACTCAAGTCTTTTTAAGTGCTTATAAAACTACAGAGTCAGGTTGTTGTTGGGAGAGCTGTGGAAGGTGATGTGAGCAGGAATTGTCAGAGATGTGGTTAATTTAGAGATACTGTTGCCAGTTTGTTACAATAAAACTCTTAACTCTGGAGTAGATCCTAAATAAAATTAATAGTGTTAATGCTAAAACATAGTCTTCCCTGGTCCTTCAGTCTTATTATATGCTGGTCTTGTCAGTGGGGTGACCTTTAACTGTGTTTCAAACAGATTAGAATGTGTTGAAATTGTTTCTCTCCCAAATAGCATTTAAAACTATAGATATGAATAGACAAGATATTGATCCCTTTCCCACAGCATCTCTGTGCTTGTGTATGTTCTTTTTGAGAATCTGTAGGAAAAAACAGTGACACTAGGATATGCTTCTAAAAAATATAGTTACCTTTTGTGTACTTTATTGGATGTTATCTTCATTCAGGCAACAGCAGAACAGATTCGCCTCGCTCAGATGATCTACGATAAGAACGACGCAGATTTTGAAGATAAAGTGAAACAAGTATGTTTCTTACCTACAAGTTTTTTTGCCTCACCATAAAATGCTGTAGAGCTGGCTTACATTTTGGAGCTAGAGCATCTGTTTCTGGTTTAGATGAAACTTTTTTCAGAAGGACATAAGTTTAACTAGGAAAAGGTGCTCTTACTGCGCTGTAAAGTCTGTGTACAAGAAATTTTGTGATAATACAGCTCTGACTGTATAGTTATATTAGTGTATTTTGCTCTGTAGACAAACCCTTAAGCCAAAACTCGTTTGTGCTGATGTCTCTTCCACAGCGTTATCTCCCTAGTATGGTCCTGATGATTAATGATTTTCAGAATAAAGAATGCATTCAGCTTGTCCACATGTACATGCATGTGAGAAAAATGTCACCTGTGTAAACCGTGTTTGGGAATATCATGGAAGTTTTTCAGGAAGAGTAAAAGTCTGATGATAGCTTAAAGGCAAATCAAGGTGTCATTTAAAAAAATAAATAATCTGACCTCACAGGTCCATGTATGCATTAAAATTATAAAATTACAGTGTATAAATGAAATCTCACACCATTTCCTCTACCATGGTGAGTGTTGGGTGTTAGATAATCAAGGTTCCATTACCAAGTTGTAGCTGAGACCATTAATTCAAGCAGTCCTGACGATCTGGGTCTCTCTTCTATTGTGGGTATTGGTGATTTTGTCCTAGTGAATACATCACAACTCATGAAAAACCTGGGAGTACACCCAGGAGAGAAAAATTAGCTTGAATGCATAAATGCAACAAAGCAGCAGATTTCTTGATTTCTTATTGTCTGTAAAACTTCTCTGAAGCATTATTAAATGCTTTTTTTAATTCTTGTTACAAACTAGTTCTGTTGCTGTGCCAGAAATGAAGTCTTGTACTTCATGAATCCAAAGGACTCTCATCAATAGTGCTTGTAGCTGTGCTGGTGGGAAGGAGATGAATTAAATTCTGCATAGAAAATCTCCAATATTTTACTTTCTGCAAATATATTTTTAGCTCATGTAGGTTTTGTTCTTTGGATTAAGTTGCTGAATGCCCCGTGACAGATTATTTCTGTCCCACACTTCTCAGGATGTACACCACGAGTTCAAGGAGCATAATTCAGATCGAGGTCTCCTTAATCAGCTATTGCTTGTGACTCTAGTGTGGCCTTATGCTAAAAGGGATCAAGGGAGCTGTCTGAAAAATAATGTGTTTCTTAGTCTGGATGCTTTTCCAGGTGGATCTATTGTCTGCCATGTCTTGCTCTATGACTTTTCTCTTTTCTCACACTGGGATAAAGAGGGGCTGGTTTGATGGAGAGAGAGATAGGATGATACTGAAACTACTGTGGTCCTTTCCATCTTTACACTCATATACTGCTGTATCTCCATTGACAGCATTTGCTGCAAGCATACAGAATAGAAAAGATGTGAAAGAGTGCTTCCTTGATTACCAATTAATTTGTGCTTCTTCCTGTCTCTTCCCTGAATCCCAAGCAGATCTGTAAAATGCAGATTTCTTTATTAGGATATTAGTTTACTCTGACATGGTAGCTGTGCACTTTGTTGTAATCTGTGGTTATGCTAACTCTTACTTTCTTATGATGATAATTTAGATATTTTAACATGTCTGACTTTTACTGCCAGCTTATGGAAGTGACGGGGAAAAACCAGGATGAGTGCATAGTAGCACTACATGATTGTAATGGGGATGTGAACAGAGCAATCAACATACTGCTGGAAGGAAGTTCAGACACGGTAAGGTTTTACTTCCTTGTTAAACTGCTCCTTCTGTTTGCTGTGTTTTTCAGCTTCTAAGAGGAGATTGGAAATCTCCTCTTCCATGTTTTGGAAGATTTCAATTTCCATGTCTCTGTTCAATTTCTTTTGAAGGAAGTGGAAACTGGGGCAGCTTCTCGACTGCATTCATACCTTGGAGAAGGCCGAATTTGGAAAATGTTGTGGGTGTTTAGCTGGTCTCTTGCAGAGTTCCTCTGCTTTCATTTACATGCAGCAGTTTTAACTCTGCAGCAGAACTCAGTGCTCCCTCAGACACAGGCCTGTTTCTTGCTGCAGCTTTTGTAGTTATTGTGTAGACCTTCCACAGCACTGGGGTCTGAGACCGTCACAAAGGTCAGTCTTCTTAAACCTAAGGGCAGGCGGATACTTTAAGTTGCGCAACTTCTGTAGGTGTGGATTTGCCAGTATTGAAGTTGGAGGAGATTTCCACATCTGCAAGTTGCATTGATAAGTTACTTGTGGCAGGAAAGGATGCAGCAAGTAATTGCTCCTTCAACTGTATTGCTCATTTGCATGACTTAATTAAAAAACAGGAAGAGGAGACCAAACTATGTGTATACCACAACAAATAATGTTTAGAAAAGTTAGAAAGTTGCACAGTTTTTTTATTCCAAGAGATACTTAAGAAAATGCATTTTACTGCGGTTGAAGATTTTGCTGGAGGGATTTCTTACAGTTTGTCCTTAGATTAGATTCCATCTCATCCAAGTTGGGAAAGTAACCTGGACTTCCTTTCTTGATGCTGAACACTCAGCATTTCCTGTGATTTATCAGGATGTGTACTCTGGCTTATTGTTAATGAGGAAACTCACCTCTCACACACCCTAAATCTAGGACACACACTGTTCTGACTAAGGGGACTTTCTTTCCTATCCCTTTTTATTTTTTATCAGAGTCGACATTTTCTGAAACACAGAGGTATGTGATATTGACAAGTTGGGAGTAGAAGAGAGCATTTCACCTCAATTCAATCTGTCTGGGTACTGGTTTTGTGTTCTCTTATACTTCTCATATTTGCCGTTTTTTAGCTGAGAGTAGTTTGCTGGTTGATTGAGAATATTAATCCTTTCTTACTTGAACAGTTTGTTGTAACTGATAATGACATGGAAAAAAACTTTCTGAACTCATTTAGCAGCCAGAAGTGATAGAATATGTTCTGCTGTCTTGACAAGGCCCTGTTAGCCCACTGTTCTCTGTCAACAACATGCAACTTAGAAACAAGTACAGAGAACTTAAAGGAGTCAAGGAGGAAGGAGTATTAATTGATGGGTGTGAAGAAACTTATTCTCTATGAAAGTTTGTGGGCCTCCAGTTGGAAGGGTTTGTTTTAATGCCATTATACTTGAGAACAGTTTAATTATGGATTTGATGTGAAGTTGTAAGCTGAAGTACTACAGATTTTGAATGCAGATTCCCAAATCTTTCTCTAGTCTCACTCTGCTTTGATGCACTTGATGTTTTTTAAACTTGGTTTGAAAGATGTGTCCATTCAACTGAACTAATTAGAAGAGCAAGGAATGGTAGCTAAAATGTGTATTTATAATTTGTTTGGTACTCAGCCAGTTTTGTCTTAGTCTTTTTTTGTTTGTTTTGGAGTTTAGGGCTGTGTTCTACAAGCTGTAAGATGTATGACTGTCTCTGTAAAGACTTTCCATTTGCAGCAGTTGTGGCAGTCTGGCTTGGGATAGTTAGAGGCTTGTGGATGAGTAGAGAAGGACGTGTTTCTTTGCCTAAGACTTATATTTGTTTAACTCCTGCATCCATTTTATGCTTAACCATGTTTTATATACTAAACCTTTGAAGATAGAACAGAAGAGACCTTTCAGATTTTTATTCTTTCCATGTAAGAACAGGTCAACGAGAATTTTTCCATTATATATTTTCAAAGATCAGGCCCACAACTCTCATTTAGGTTGCCTCAGGCATTGTCAGCTGAAATTGTAATCAGTTACCTCCTTTACAAAGAAAGACGGCTTCAGCAGTCTGTGATGGATCCCCATGCTCAGAGGTAGCAACAATCCTCTATCTTAAAGGACATGCCTGACTTCTCAAGGCTTTCCAAAGAATTGTACTGTCAGAAAGCATGGATCTGATTCTTTCATAGTAGTCTTTTTACTGATCCTTCCGAAGTTATTTTAAATCTCACTCAGGAGAGGCTGCTTCCTCTTCAGCTTTGCAGCCTTATCCAGTTTTGGGTATTTCCTGAAATGGTCAAATATGTTTTGGCACCAAGCCCATCAGTGAAATAGTGCATTCTGAACTGTACAGGCTTGTCTCTTCAGTTGTTGGTGCAGGTATTTTTCCTCCTGTAAGGTGTCTGAAGCAGTAGGAATGTTTTAGTGCAGTTACACCAGCTATGGTAGGTGAAGCCATGTGGTACTTACTGGGGGAAGCAGCTTTCTGCCTCAAAGATGAGGTGGTGGTGTTCAAATGTGTTTAATTTTGTACTTCTGATCAGCGCTGGTTGGGCTTCAAAGTTGAAGCCCTTCTCACCAATGCCATGCCAAAAAATGAGAGAATAACCATTCTCTTTGTTCTTATTCTCTCAAAGGAGACTCTGCAACCCTGAGTTTGTAAACTGCTTTGTTACCTGCTTTCTTCATAGCATTAGCTTCCTAGGCAGCTTGGACTAGCTGGTCATGGCATTGCTCCTCAGGGCTGCTGAGTTCCTGTTGGTGGAACTGAGAGATAAGACAGGACTTAAAATTATTGATAGACAATCTTTTTTGTTTGATGCAGGTGCCTGTCAGATATCATACTTCAGTGCTTCACAACAATTTGTATGTGCAAATATTCTGATATTAAATATCTTACGTGAGCTATAAGCTCCTAGAAATTGGGACATCCGTGTAAACCTCTTTGCCATCTTAATGGTTTGCAAACAATACTTTTTCTTCTTCCTTGCTTTGCAGCTATGGCTCAATAGACTAACCATTCAATTGCATAATAAGAGTTACTGTGCTATTCTTGGCAAGTGTTTTAGTAATTTTTTTTATTTTCAACTCCTACAGATACTCCTATGGAGTTGATACCATCCTTGAATTTATTTTAAATATTAAGTTAATTTGAGTTTAATATTAGAACAGAAGCTTGATGTTTGGACCTTGATCCCTTGTTTTGTTTAGATACAGCTTTTCCTGTGTTTTGCTGTGTTTGATGGTCTGTAGCTGTTAAGAATAGATGATCTGGCTTATCATCAGTTTTCCCAAGCTGTTGTTTTGCCATTCTGTCTTCTGGGGGTTAAATTCTGGTATGTCTGGATGAAAGTTTTTCTTTTCTGTTTGGCTTTTTTCTTTTTGTTTTTTCCCCCATAGGCCGGATACCTATTCTCATCAATCTTTTTTTCAATGATACTTACAAGGTTTTTTTTTTTTTTTTTTCTTTTCATTGGGAGTAAAAGATAGCTCTGTCCATGCTCCTTTGCTAGATTTATGGATGAATTTGTGTGGAAAAGTGTTGCTTGCTTTGCAATGTTCTATGTTACGGTTGTATCCAGTCTTCCTTGAACTGGTAAGAGTCCATTATAGCCAGAAATATT
>VZRF01010853.1:0-14047 GCA_013396875.1 Vireo altiloquus
AAAAACATAAAACACATGGAGCCATCAGCCTGTGCTTTTTATGGAAACCAGATCTGATCTGACCAGAATCCTCAGCCCTGAATAAATTTTAATTCAGCCCTATAGCCGTGTAGGTTTTGGGATGGGTAATTTCTTTACTTAGATTTTTAAATGTGTTAGTTTAAAGGGCCTAAACACTGCACATATCCATAAAGATCACATTCTTGGTGAGATCAAGAAAGATGTACAGTCTCCTAAAATAGTGGCTGAATTCTAAACAAGTAAGACAGAGAGAGGAAAAGAGGAAAAAGAAATCAGAGCTTGTCACTTCCTTAAGATGAAGAGGGCATTTGTCACCATAGAATGGTCTGGGTGGAAGGAACCATAAATATAATTTATTTCCAAATCCTCCTGCCATAGGCAGGGACAACTTTCACTAGGCCTGGTGTCTCAGAGCTTCTATCCAGCCTGGCCTTGAACACTTCCAGGGATGGGACATCCACAGCTTCTCTGGGCAACCACTTCCAGTGCTTCACCACCCTCACAGTAAAGAATTTTTTTCTAATTTTTTAATCTAAATCTGCATTCTGGTAGAAAAAGTCCCTCCCTATATTTCTTGTAGGCCCCCTTAAGGTACTGGAGGGCCACAATGAGTTCTTCCCCCCAGAGACATCGAGCTGTTGCCCAAAACCATTCAGCCTTCAAACAATTCCTTCTCCACTGGAGGTACCATTCATCAGGTTCATGCCTTCAGAGTTTATAGACAAAAATGTCACACAGGACACTGCCAAATGCTTTGCACAAGTCCAGGTAAATAACATCCCTTGTTCTTCATTTATCCACCAATGATTTTAGGCCACTAAATTTGGCAAGTATGCTTTGCACTTAGCAAAGCCGCCTTGGCCATTACCAATCCTTACCTACTTTCCGTGTGCCTTAGCATAGCTTCCAGAGGGATATCAGTCTATCATCCATCTTCTCACGCTGAGTAAAGGTTACGTGAAAAGTGGTAGCTCTTCAGTTCTTTCATTATCTCTTTAGCCATGTGTCTTCAGAGAAACTTCAGTGTTTTTCTGACCCAAACATAGCAGTGAGATAACCTCACTTCTTATTAGTGCTGACAGAGGTACCTTGTCTCCACAGACCCCACAGTTGCCTCTTCCTTTGGCACTGTACATCACAGAGTCCTTGCATGAACACCTCAAGGATATGCAGCAGCCAGCTTTCAGCTGTGTCCTTTAAGGCTTTTCAATCTTTCATATCGCTCCCCCCAACCTTTGGAAATGATGTATTATCCAATTCCTCGCATTAAGAATTTACCATTCCTTGGGATGCCATGCTGGCATCCATCCCCTGTGATGCTTGAAAAGACAGCAGTGTTTCATGGCTTTAGTCACTGCAAGAGTAACCTAGTTTCACACAATTTTAAATTGGAGTGAGCTTTAAAAATTATTCGAACTCACCCCCTGACCTGAATATTCACATTCCTGTCACTTTAATCCATTTTGATATAATGATGTCATAACAGATTTGGGGAAGGCTCAGGCGAGTGGCTTTTCAGCTTAAGTAAGTCTGGAGAATTCTTTCTTCATAAGACCTAAAGTACATTAAGTGTCTCAGTGCAGGAGTTGGGCAAGGCAGGTCTGTGTGCTTAAAACAAAAGATTTAGCATTGAAAATGTACTGGACACAGTGGAGAAGATGAGCTTTGGAAACTGTCTATATCACCTACTGAAGACAAGAAGAGGGATTTGAGGTTGCTATTATTTAGAGATAAAATCCAGGTTATTTATCCACTCTTTCTACCAAAAATCCTAAGAAATAAAATGTGTCAGGAGGTGCAGTAAAATAATGGAGTTCAAATAAATGATAAATATAGTAACCTAATCTTGGGTTCTTTTTTTTCTTTTTAACCAATATCCTGCCATTTAATTATGCAGTGTCAGTGTTCTTCACCATCATACTAGTAATTTTGTTTTCTTTTGGGTATTGTACTTTTTGTGACTTACCATAGACTGCATTCTGCCATCCATGTCACTTCTGTATAACTCACACTCTGCCCTCCCAGTTACAGCAGGAATAAAAAGGGAGTGAGAAGCTAATCAGAGTGAGCACAAAAGGAGACAGAATGTGTCCCTGAATGCTTAAACTCATCAAGAGAAGGCCTGCTGCCTTTTCTATTTTGAATGCACAGTTGGTGCCCAATATCAAATACTTTCCTTTCAGTAGTGAGGTCTGCGGTTGCCTGCACAGAAAGCATTATGATCCAACCACTAATTCCTATTCCCTGTTCTATTCTACTAAAAGTTGTCAGTGCTTGCATGCACCCATTGAAGTAGTTTAATCCCACTGCCTTTCTGACACCTGAATAAAACCAGGCTCCCTGCATGGCTTAAGGGGCTGAGCAGATGTTTCCACGAGGCAGAAATGAAAACAGGAATATTCAGGTCGATGGCATTGCAGACACTGTAGTCAAGGGCCAGGAAAGACATGAGGTGTAGCAGCAAGTTAGAGTGAAAGGTCTCTGGCAGGCCTGCCAAATACATATATACATATATAAATAAAGAGGTGGACAAGGGTGCTCACATATGTTACATATAACCCTACACATATTTGCACATGCAAAAGGAGGAGCATGCTTTCTCTTGGACATAGCTATGAAAACACCAATGTCCCACACAAAGATGGCTTCACCAGAGACCAGGAACAAGGATATATGCAATGGATCCCTTAGGCACTTGCTGTGCTGTAAAATTTAGCAGGATCAGACACAGGGAAGCCAGAAAAAGCCCAATGAAAGAGGAAGTTAAGGCAGACATAAAACATATGATTTTTTTTCCAAGCGAAGAAAGATTGGAAACACTTTTCAAAAGATGGTGTTCTCTTCATGATCAAAAGGTCTAGGGGTAGATTTTGAAAAAAGCTTTTTAATTTAAAGACCTGTCAATAAAGGAAGAGAATATTAGAACCATTAGTCATGGAGCACATCTTAATATCGGTGGTAGAATTTCGGCTATCGTATGACAACAACATCAAAAAATGAAGATCATAGCAACAAAGACAAATCTACAGCTCTAGGTAACTAAAATAAAGCAGGTTGTATCTAGACATGCTTCACAAACAGCAGGGAGGATTCAGTCCGAGGTCCCAGCTTTTAAGAATAATTCTCATAAACCCCTCATACACCAAAAATGTAAAATTGCAGAAAGCTGTAGTCCCATTTAGAAATTCAGTTTTACCAGCTTCAAATATCTCCCACCTGCACTGTATGTGCACAGGGGTAAAGGAGCTGTTGTAATATCAGTGCACTTGATATGTGCTTTCTGTTTTCTTGTCTTCTGGTGTTATGTGCCAAGGACAACTCATCTTTCTTTGTGAGATATCTGTGTTCCTGTGTACAGAGATGACATTTTTATGCTTCATGTTAAAAATCAGCATTTTCCCAAAATAGCTCAAAAGCCTCTTCTTACATTTCTGGGAAGAAAGGTTTTATTTCTTTCATCCTCATCCGGTATCTTCCTGCATCCTTCCCTGAGCTCCTCTGGGCCTTGACACAAATAACTGAGTAGATGTGAGGCCCTCGTGCCTTTCTCAGGCCCTTTTCAACCTCCAGAGCGATGTGTCAGCCACAGCCAACACGTCCGGAGTGGTTTAGTGGCATCCCTTCTGCTGTTCCCCCCTGATAACCCAAGCCCCCTGGAGAAGGTTTCTCCTTCTCCGCACGCTTGCCCATCCTGTGGGATCACTCTGATGAGACAGACTCCCGAGGTGCATTCCACAAAACGCTTTCTCTTCAAAGAATTTCTCAGAAAATACTTTAGGACTTGCTTCCTTTTCACGAAAATGTAAAAAAATTTGTGTTTTATCTACCCGGTTGGGCTGGCAGGAGAGCAACTCCTCTGTTTTCTGGCAGACTCACCAAGAGCCAGAGCACCTGTACTGCCCACAGGCTGCTTGTGGAAAGGCTTTTTGCTGGCCTGAGAGGGAGCAATGGTAAGGGACAAAAACAGTGTTGAATTCTTAAGTGTTGGATTATACTGCAGATTATTATGGGCTAAAATCAGCTAGAGCTATTAACTCACCACTTTTTGGGATGGGCTACCCCTACTATGACAGACACATGTCCATCATCCTCTTCTATTTCAAGTGGATGGCAGTGAAAAATCAGGATGGCTGTGGCATTCCCTATATCCCTAAATCATGCTGCACAAGCACTGTGTTCTCCTCAGTGAGGTCCTCAGGCCTGTCTGCAGAATACATTGATTTTTTCCTGTTTTTTGTGGAGTGTTTACACCACTTCCTCCTCTGGTGCTTGCATTCAATGAAATGCTTACATTTATTAAGAAATTTGCTAGCAGACTGCAGGCGCTCACACAGCACTCTTCTCTCCCAAACTCTTAACATAATTTTTTTTATATGGCAATTAATGGCAATATTCTAGCCATCACACAGTAAAAAAGTGGGCAATTCAGTACCAGGTATATTGTTAATACCTTTCAGGGCCTCTGTGATTTGAGCAGATTCTTGGTAGATTTTCATAAATGCCCTTGTATCAGGATGTTGAAAATTAGCAAGTAAATTTTGTAATTTTAATGTACTTTTAACCTCTGCTGCTAATAGTCACCTCGGCTTACATAGATGATTCACTAGACTGTACATAGCAATCAGAAACATTAACTTTGCTAATATCAGTCTGACTCAAGATACATTAAAATATCCTTTCAGAAAGCTAAAAATATATTGAATTTGATCTGTGCGCATTGTCAAACCTTTGCATCTGTGTGGTGCTACTCAGAAATCCCTTTTATGGGCCCAAAAATGAGAGAAGCAAAGAATAAACTTGCCCTTGATTCTGCAGTTACAGAAATGTGGAGAGCTTGGGCAAGAATAAAAGATCCCCACTTGCATCTTCTGAAAATGACTTATGTTTTTAAGGATATAAAGGTGGTGTTGCATACCACTTTTGACCAGCCAGCACAGAGATTCAGTGAAATGTTTCTGCTTGAGACAGGTGATTACATAACTGAAAAAAATTAACAGCTTTCCTGCTTATGTGGTCATAGGGAAAAAAAAAATCTCATTAGGATATGGGTCCAATCTCAGACTGCACTGCTCTTCAGGATCCTATTTCCCTCTGACTTTATACAGAAAAATGGAAATACTGCCCTTGCATAGGGTGCATGCAGTGGCACCAAGGTGACACACCGAGGGTCTTTGCTTCCTCATGATCAAAGAAATGAAAGGGGAAATTCACACACAAATGCTGTAATAATGGTGTCGTGAGGCACCAATGGTTTGCTGCTGAAGGGAAAGGAAACAAATGAAAATATTTCTTAACTGGTAAATGTGAACTTGGTTGAACTTTTTAAAAGTAGAAAAAACATAAATTATGTTTCAAGCCTTTTTTTTTCTTTTTTTAAACCCTTTTGAAAGGAAAGCATGTACCAGTTATAATCCTTTAAGATAGCAAAATTCTTTATTTTAAATTGTCAGGAGAGATCAAAGAATGAGCCAGGGATGTAGGAAAGGCTATGTCATATCCAATAAATAATGAGTGCTCCTTTAGCATGTTGCCAAAGGCAGCCAGGATCTGGTCTTTTACATAAAGCAGTGGTGAACGTGTTAGGTAAACATACTTGAAGAAAGGAGGAGGGAAAAGTAAAACCAAGGTAATTATTAGCATCTTCTTTTGGTTATAGATTGTTTTTCATAATCTGTTATTTGATTAGCTACTGGGGCTGGTCAGACCTTGTCGCAGATATTAACATGGGTGGAAGAAATGGGGAAGGAAGGAGCTGAGAGCAGTGGCAGCACAAAGATGACAGATCCATAAACAAGACACAAGTAGCAGGGAAAACTGCGTGGCTGTGCAGCTCAAATTTTAAAAGGATCAGGAGCAATCTCACCACAGACCTCTCTTTTGCTTTTTCTTGCAGCTCAGAATTTTCTGGAGTTTTACAGTTGTTTTTCGTCATCCTGTTAGGTATCCCTACTTCAGCAGGCCAGCTGCTTCTCCGTGTGGTTCATCTGACAATGCAGAGCTCTTGTAGTTGTCCTGTTTAACAATGAGCAACCCCATCTCCTTCACAACAGAAACATGGTTTGAAATACAAGATTTTCACACACCACCCCCACCCCATCCTCTCCCTCACGAAAGGACTCATCAAGTGGCAGCCCTGGGAGGATCTGTGGGCTGAGAACAGACAGAATCACAGAACTAATTTAGCTGGAAAAGACCTTTGAGATCATAAGTGCATTGCATCCCTGCGAATTTTTCTCTCTTTCCCCACCACGCTTGTGTCTGCTGTATGTGCCAGGTGCCCTGACGAGACTCTTTAGAGGCTGCTGGTGGGTTAGAGCATTGCCACCATGCTTTATGCACAGCCAGGAGTTGGTTGGCATCCCTGTTAGTGCTGCCCCTGAAAAGCAAAGCTTAATGTCACCACGGGATGCCCTTCTGACTACCAAGATATGACTGCTGATATTAAGCCCAGCTAAAGCAGGGTAATATGAGGGGTTTATACCACAAGCCGTTAGGTGCAGAAAGATAAACAAGATATAAATGGCTGAATGCTCTGCTAAAGGCAGCTATGCCCCAGAACCAAGGCACATCTAAAGCCTGGCCTTTAATACTTCTGTATGCTTATGTATCACGGGGGTAGAGTCATCCTGGGATGGGTACCAGCAGAGTTCCTGTGGTTGCTGCGTTTCAGGAGTGCAGTGGGTCACTGCAGAGCAGAACAAGTCAGAAATTGTGATCTGTGCATTTGTGGCAGGCTGCAGGGCTGGCAGTCTGCTGGGTGGGTGGGTGAAGAGCCTGGCAAATACAAGTCGTGCTGTGGGAGTGAATGTTCCCTCCTGATGATAGACACATCTAAATGGGGACTTCAATTAGCTAAAAATATTAGTTCTTTTACCACAATAAAAGCTGGTGAAAAATAAAAGAGGAGGATTAATGGAACTCATTCCTGTGAGTCAGAGGCAATATCCACCTAGGTATAGAGGATTGGTTTTGAGTTGTTGTTTTTTTCTCCTTGATGAGATATCAGAAAGCCCTTCCTCATCTGATTTGCTTGGAAAAAGCAGACCTTCCCAGGGTGAGAAAACACATTATATATATACTCTTAAAGTTAGAAAAAATAGAAAAATGAATGAAGATACCAATACAGTTATATTTGGCTAAATAATTCTATTTCAGAATTTATATTTTGCTTAGAGTCTCATAATTCCGTGCAGATTTTCCAGGCAAGCAAGAGTATAGGATCCTGTTCTGTCCCACTGCTGCTTCCACCTATTTCTGAAAACGTTGCCCAGTTCAGCCAAGACTTAGATGGATTAGAGGATCTCAAAGATGAAAGTCCTATTTTGTGAAAACTCATTCAGGAGAGAAACTGTAGTCCTTGCTTCTGTGGAGGAAAATTCACAGCACCGGGTCAATAGTTGATTGGCCTGATGGCCTCTTCTCAAAGTAAATCCAGGGCTTAGGAGAAGTGCTGAGGCTGACTTTGCAGAGAAGGAAAATAATAAGGCCCTGTTGACACAGGGAATAGGGGTTTAGGTCCTATGCAGAATTAGGAGTATGCTGGTAACAGAGGGATATAGAAACCTGTCTCCAGAAAGATTTGCTCATCATGGAGCTTGTTGTGTCTTCCCTTTCTTTTCAGCCCAGATGGTAAAGCCAGTTCCCACATGGAGACAAAATTATATTTCTGTTTCTTTTTAAAATTTTTTTTAATGGTGTTAGCCCTTCTTTATCATGGATTCTGTGGTGGTGAATTGAGGTCTGCACTGCAGAACAATTCCCTAAATTCCCTGTGGAGTTTTTTCCATCTCCAGTGTTTGTGCACCACACTGTGGTAGTGTCGTACAAACATCAAGCCTGTGCAGAATCTCAATAGTAGTAGTCATCAGGAGATGATTAATTTATAAGCATGATTTTTTTTTTAAACTTATTTCCTATCCACCAAAGACAAGTTCCCCTTTAATATCCCCTCTTAATTCTCTATGTCAATTTTCTGATATTGGACTGGACTTTTCTGATATTAGCTCTTTCTTAAGTGGACAGAGGGATTTTTTTTGGTGCATCTCATTCATCTCTTGAGTGTCTGGAGGCAGAGAAAGTGAAGATTTTGAAGGCAGGTGAGTGCAGGGTGCTGGCAGGTTCTGTTTTCTCTCACCTGCTCTGCTCCACGAGCTGCTCTCATGTCTCTGCAGTCGCTGCTGAGCCCTGGCCCAGGGTAGGACCTGCTCTGCCAGAGCCCTGCAGGGACAGCTTGACAAGAGGCTTCTTCAACCATTATGTGCAGAGAGAAACGGGGAGAGGAGATTTAAAAAGCAAACAAAGAGACCAAAGGCAGGGCTGGCTGCACCTGTGTACAAAACAGGACGTCAGGAATTGCCATGCCCTATTAGCCCAGTGGTCCATCGTGCTCTGTGTCCAGCCTCAGATCCCAGCCAACGCCAGATGCTCCAAAGTGTGGAACAAGGCACAGGGCAGCAGGCAGCCGTGCTGGCAGGAGGTGTGACTCTAAATACTCACTTGCTTATATATTTTTTTTTTTTTCCTGGAGGCTTAACTCGATGATTTAATTTCAGCACGTTCTTTTCTCCTAACTTCCCCTCAAAAAAAAAGGGTTTGATTCTCCTATTGTAATACCAGGTTCCCAGTCATCTTTGCTAAGCAGCTGAAGGATTTGCTGTGTTCTCTTAATAGCAGTTTAATTCTGTAGGTATTGATAGCTGGGCGAATCCATCTGCAGTTAAATCTGCTCTTTGGCTGCCTGTAGGAACTTCTCAGGCAGGTCATGTACTCCATTCCACTGCTATCTCCTGTTCCTCTGTATATTTTTCTGCATTTTGCATTATCATTTGTTAAATACATTCCAGCCTGCAATTTATCTTAGTCAGCAGTTTTAGGACCTTTGTGTCTCTCTGCACACTCAGGGAATTTAGAAATAAATCACTGCTCTTACTGGTTGCTTTTAATGCAAAAAATGTTTTAGAGAAAGTCAAGAGGGGCTTGGTCAATATTGTCTGGACTCTCCTGTGCAATAAAACATTTTCCATATGCTTTCCCAAGTGGTAGGAGAATCCCGATTCAATTCAATTTTCTGAACTTGATATTTTTAATTTTTAATATGTATGTTTTTCATTGTATTCAAGCTCTGCTGGTTAAATTTCATGTGTTGGAGATAATGCAGGCACCAGTCAAAATTATTTTTCTACTACTTATGCATGGATTTTTGTTGGCAGGTTTTACATGAAAAGACTCTGAAATATTTTGTAGGTTAGATAATGCAGAATAAGGTAAGAAAACAAGAAACTGCATAGAGAACCACTTCGTTAGGGAAAGTTTCTTAGATATTGAAAGACAGAACCTGTTTTTAATAAGAGGTTTCCTAAACTACATAGCTTTGCTGAGGTGGAAACTGCATAAATGTAAGACAAACATGTCTCTTCTTTAAAACCTGTCCAAAAATTAGGTTCTTTGAAGTGAGGAGCAGGATCTGCAAAAAGATCCAGGTCTCCCTCCTGCACCATTGCTCCCAGCGCAGTGATTTACCCTTGCTATGCTTGCCTGCCTCATCTAGTTATTAGAGGGAAGGTGTAAATGGGCTTTTTGGTGCTCAGGATATGCATTCCTGCCTCTGTGCTCCTCTGGATCAGCTCCAGAGCACTTGGCAGTGCCAGGGCTGTGCCACACCCATGGCCCTGATGTCCCTTGGCTGCTGTGCAGGGTGCTGGAGCTTCTCTCTCCTCACCACACACATTCCAGGGAGTGTTTGGGAGTGTTTAGGAGCAGAGGCTCTTTGCCCATCAATTTGTCTGCCCCTGGCTCACAGCAGGGCGAGTCCTCTGCAGCTCTGGGAGCCGCTGAGCGCTCAGGTAGTAATGTGTAATAAACGATCACAGGGTAAAAAACTGCTGTGAGGGTTGTGTAAAATTGATTCAAATGGAAGGCAATTGTCACAACTTGTTTCAAAAAACAAAAGCAGGGCTTTTAATGGAGCTGTGGCTATAATGCTTCATTATCACAATCAAGTTTCTGTCAAGAGCTAAGAAAGGCTGGGAGCTCACGGGGACCCCTCTTGATAAAGAAGTTACATTCACTTCTTGTTTGTGAAATTAGTCTACAGGTTTAACAAATTATAAATAATTGCTGAAATGAAAAATGATTGAATAATGCATTCAAGGGACAGTTTTCATATTAGCAAACTGGGCTGGTGTACATGCAGGGGAATTTTCTGCCATGTTATTGAGCAGCAGGGATCAGAAATATTCATTTCCTCACAGTAAGATGTATCTAACAGTTTCCTTAATTTGGAGACAATTAAGACTGGAATGTGGAGGGACTATTGCAGTGGAGTGACTCATGCCATACTTATTAGGGAACAATAAGATTACCTTCTGAAGCAAAGCTAAATCTCCAAACTACTTATTTTTAAATAACTGCAGACTATATATGAATAGGGATAATCGGATTCTAGAGATTTTTCTGTTACTGAACCAACAACGAGCTGACACACCTATTTGCTGTGCCTGAACAAAATTGAGAAAAAACCCAACAGTCTAGAGAAAATTACTTAAGTTTATAAGTACAACAGATCTTTGCATGCGTGTGTTAATATTTCTGGGGGGTTTTTTGAAGTTCTCCAAGCATTGGTAGATGAAGTTGCTTCAGGTGAGGAAGTGGGCAGAACTTTGCAGCTTGTTCTTCTGTATCATTTAATCAAAAATACAGTCCTGATATGTACAGGAAAATTCTGATAGAAGGGAGGTATTATCCTGCCGGAGTGCCTACCCCTACCTATTTGTTTTGTGGCACAGCTGTTATAAATGTGGATTTATAACACATGGCTGTCTCTGCCTCCAGCTGGATGGACATACTCTCCTCAAACTTGTTCCCTCTTCAGACAGACACAAGACTTTCAAATGGTCATCCTTCTGCCTTATCTATCCAAAAGTAATCATTATATAAGTATTTTACCAGAAAGCTCATTTTCTCAGAAATCTGTCAAGAAATGTTTTCAGGTTTTATAGATTTACTGGCGTAAACAACATTTCAAATAAAATGGTTCATGTGGATTTCAGGGCTAAAAAAATTTTACTAATAATAATTCTGATAACAGAAGTTTTTTGCCCAAACAGATTTTGGACAAAATTAGGGAGTGAGTGAAACAGGAGATTCCAGCAAAAATAAGTTTGAAAATCAGTGTGGGACTACCCTGTGCAGCCTTTGTGGTTTTCTTTGTCCTTCATTGAACTTCCAGTGTAGTAAAAGACTATAAGGAAAGAAGAGGTCAAGTCTGGACAGAGGAAGAGCTTTATAGAAATGTGAGGTCAGAGCACAGGAACTGGACAGGCGAGAGGGAGAGCAAGGGAAAAGAACAATGACCTTGCTGTAGCTACAACAAGAAAGGAAGATGAACTTGTCCTGGAGGTAGTGAGAGGAGCAGGGGAAGTGGGACAGGGAATTGTAGTCATTGCATAATAAAGAACAGAGTTAGCAGTAGGAATAGTGGTGAATAATCAGCTGTACAACCCAGAGACAGAGAGAGCTGCTAGGCAGGGAAGGCTGTGCAGAGATAGCTATGGGGGCAGGAAGATGGAGAGATAATTACAGAGAAATAAATCACAAAGCAATACATCTTTATTAAGAATTTAAGTAGGAATTCAGTAAAGGATAAGATTTTTTAATACATTTCCAGATATATTTCAGCTGGGATAGGATTACTTTAGACATTTTGGGTTTTTCTAAGGATGAATGAGGAAGTTCTTAGCACCATCCTTCTGAGGGAGGAGTGTTGTGACATTTGCTAGGAAGTACAAGGATTTTCAGAAGATAGTTTGCCTGTTTACAATCAAGGTCTCAGGAGAATCTGGAAGGTTTTAAGGCATCAATACAGTAGCCAACAGCATGTTGTTTGACTTCTCTCAAAATCCAGGCATCATTTTTTGTAGATGTAATTGTTGGACACTGAACGGTTTTTGAAACTGTGTCCTACAGTAGTCACGCCATTTAAAAATCAGCTCCTCACCAAAAAATCTCCTTTTCTTCTGAGATTTTTGTCTTTTTTCTCTTCAGATATATTAAAATAGAAGAATCTAATGAAATAACATCCATTTTGTCCAGTGACTTTGGGCGATAACATTATTATTAGTGATTATTGCTACATACCCAAAACCACATACTACCAGAAATGGGATACATGGTGGAAAGTAAATTCACTGTGATCTTACAAAAGTCACCTGAACTGATAAACTCCAAACACCTCAACTGGATTTATTAGAATTGGGGATGCTTTGAAACCACAGGAGAGTTGTTCACTGCTTTTAAAGACCATATCAGCAAAAGAGCTTGATAGAAATACAACAAAAAGCTGTGAGTTGCAGGAGCTTTGGAATAACCTCACTTAAGAAGATTCCCTTTTACTTATATAACTGTGCTGATCACTGTGATCCTAAATGTAGAAGACCTTAGGAAAAGCAATTTCCTTATCCAGTTTCTCAGGGGAAAAAAAGAAAAAAGGCGCAAGATAATACTAACATTCAAAAACTGAGAATGTAGGGAGCTCATGACTCTGCTTGCATCCAGCTGTGAGCCATTACTCACATGAGTAGTTTCACTGATTGCAGAGGGTCTATTTGTGGATGCTGGAGCTTACACCTGGGAGCAGAGCCAGCAAAGGCACAGGGATCAGGCACCAGTTTGGGGAGGCAGGCTGGAGCAGGAAAAGGCTGCTCTGCCTGTGGTGGAGGATGTGGAGGATGTGCTCCTGCAGTCTCAGGCTCTGGTGGCACTGACTTACACAAGGTTTGAGGGCAGGTACTGCTTTACTACCCTGAAGCCTCTGCTCTGCCCCTCCTCACTGGCCCAGAAGCAGCAGGAGAAATTAGCACAGGATTGTGAAAGGGTAATTTGGGTTTTGAGGGAGAGCAAGAGAACAGTGGGGAGAACAACAGAAGATGAAGGTGAAATTCCCAAGTTGGTCTTTCTTCTCCCTTCACTTGTCTGGTTATTCCACCAATAACTCTCCATCCCTTTCCTTCTCTATGCACTCTTCTCCACACAGAACCCCAACTCTCCCTCTCCTCCTCTCCTGAAAATTCCTTTCCTTTATCCAATAACACTGCAACTCTCTCTCACTCACCTTTCTGCTCCATGGAGAGCCTCAAAATTTTATTTCATACCTGTTACCACACAGATATCATTTTCCAGCTCCTTTTGCCCTTCCTGGCCCTCCAGGCACTGCCCTTCACCACAACATGCACACCTGTCAGCAGGTGACTCCTTCAAATCTGGCCTGCCGCTTACTGAATTGAATTTGCTTGAAGAATCTTTGGAAGGACAAAACTGAATTTGTAGCTGAGAAGCCTTGGCTTTCCTATCTGTGAAAGAAGCCGAGGGAAGAGTAAGTTTCAAAATCCAGCTTTTAGTGATTCATATGAGAAATCAGTTTTACGGAAATGCCTTAAGTGAGCTATGGAATAAAACTTGGAGATCTCAGCTGATAGCTCAAAGCCAAAAGACTAAGGCATGATGTGTTAAATCCCCTCACTAAATTCTCCTTACTCTAATTACAGAGATGTCTCATCAGGACACTGACATATCATACGGAACCTACTCCTCAAACTTGTCTTATTGTGGAAGAAATTTGTGGTTCTTTCACAGGAGAAGAAATGTGGCAGATGAAAAGGACTAAAAATGCCCTTTATTCTCGCTGTATTTTTTCTCTTGGATTTAGGGCTTGGAGTGGGTCTGCTTTTCCTTCATATGCAGAGTATAGTGGTCATCTGTCACATGACTGTGGAAAACTGGAAGGATAACTGACATAAGGTTATTCTCTTTGGCTTTCCTTTTTTTTATATATATTGTTACCCCTAATATTCCTTAAACAGTATTTTTACCCAATATAGAATACAACCAAAGAGACCAAAAATTGGTGTACAACCAAATACAGTTGGAAGTTTTGGCCAGTTTAAAAGTGTCCCTGGGAAGCCAATGCCCCATTCTAGGGAAATATCTTCATTCAATACAATATTTACACAAGTTTATGATAAAATAAATA
>VZRF01010856.1:1209-62572 GCA_013396875.1 Vireo altiloquus
GGGCGCGGTCCCGGCGCGGGCGGGGGGAGCCGGGGCCGCCCCGCGGCTGCAGCCAGGCCTGCGCCCAGCGCCTCCGGCCTCGCCCTGCGCTCCGTGCCGCTCATCCTGGAGCGATCGAAGCGGGGTTGTGGTTGGACAAATCTCCCTCGGGCGAAATCCACCGCCCCTGCGATTTGGCTCCCGGGAGGGACCGCGGGCGGCAGGTACCCGGTGAAGGACGAATATTTATCCATGTAAATATTGGTTCAGAGAAACGGGTCCGGCTGAGCAGTGTTGTTATATAAGTGAGAGTTGAGTGTAGTGTTAGCTGCCGGAGGAGGTAGCTCTGTGTGCAGAGTAATAGGTGGATGCGAATGGGAGAGAAATAACCCAAATAAAGACGTTAGGTAGCTCTGTGAAGAGAGAAAATAAAGGTCTCATATCAATTCATAAATTAAGGAAGGAGTGAAGAATAGTCGTGCCTTACCCTAAGTGCTGCAGAGTAAAGTGAAGCATAAAACCAAGCCTGCAGTTAAAGTCTTGTCATCTGTTTTCTGCATTCCTTAAAATTCCTGAACGGTTAGTTGTTGGAAATAAGATTAGGGAATTAGAAATAAGATCTGGCTTTTTTTATGCATGCGTGTTCCTTTGGTGCTGAAACCACGTGGTTAAAATACTTGATCTCAGAATGCCATTGTCACTGCCTGCAAGAGGATATGTTAACTAGGCTGTGCCAGATGGAATTTCAACTCCTCCCTCTCTTCACAGATGCCGGAAGCTGTGCAAACTCAGGACCAACCAATGGAGGAGGAGGTGGAGACCTTTGCCTTTCAGGCTGAGATTGCTCAGTTGATGTCTCTGATCATCAACACATTCTACTCCAATAAGGAAATCTTCCTCCGTGAGCTGATCTCCAATTCCTCAGATGTGAGTACCAGAACTAGTCTGGTTAATTATGACAATTACTAAAATTTCTAGGAATAGTCTGGGAATGTTAAAGTGTGTCTCTTCTTTTACAGGCTCTGGATAAGATAAGATATGAAAGCTTGACTGACCCAAGCAAGCTGGATTCTGGAAAAGAGCTGAAAATTAACCTGATTCCAAACAAGCATGATCGCACTCTAACCATTGTAGATACTGGCATTGGGATGACCAAAGCTGACCTGGTCAACAACCTTGGTACTATTGCCAAGTCTGGCACCAAGGCTTTCATGGAAGCCCTGCAGGCAGGGGCTGATATCTCCATGATTGGTCAGTTCGGTGTTGGCTTCTACTCTGCCTACCTGGTTGCTGAAAAAGTGACAGTGATCACCAAGCACAATGATGATGAGCAGTATGCTTGGGAATCCTCAGCTGGAGGGTCCTTCACTGTCAGACTGGATAATGGTGAGTGTTCAATGTTTCTGCTCAGTGACGCTTTTTAAATGTGTTTAGCAGTGGCACATACTCTGCTTTGGAAAAGATACTGCATAAAAAGAATCAGTACAAGTAATGTGTCACATTAGGTGCAGGTCCCAGTCATGTCTGGCCATTTAAGTTGGCATAATGTGATATATATGGAATACCCAGGTAAATGGTGTGTTAGGATTTAAGCTTTCAAAGTTTACACATGGAAAAATATTTGTGGACGTCAACAAATCTGTATGCAGTCAAAAGACACTGAACAATCTAGTAAGCACCTCCTGACACTTGTTTGAAATACATGTAGGGGAAACTTGGGAAAGTATAAGCTAGGCTGTTTCTATACATAGAAGGTTCATTTCCCTAGCAGTGGGAAAATTGCTGATAGAACAGTATCTTTTTTAAAAAGTAGTTAAGGTTTGTTCTGCTGTAGCAAAGTAAAATGTGTAAATTTCCTTCTAGGTGAACCTCTGGGCCGTGGAACAAAAGTCATCCTGCATCTTAAAGAAGATCAAACTGAATACCTGGAAGAGCGTCGAATCAAGGAGATTGTGAAGAAGCACTCCCAGTTCATTGGCTACCCAATCACACTCTTTGTACGTACCTTAGGTGAAACACTAAATACGTATTGCCGCTTTCACACAGGAGAGTTGGTGTAAGAAGGAGCATTCTGTTTGGTTAGTGTCAATTCTTTCAGATGTTCCATGGAGGAAACTCTTGGGAAATGTAGTTGTTACTTTAAATGGTGTTTCCCATGACTAGGTTAAAACCCTTGTGTTTTCCAAGCCAATAGTCTGTCTCCAAACCGTTGACTATGTCTAGGTGTGTTCTTGTGAGTCACTCAGTGTAATGAAACTGAATTGTAAGAACTTAGCTTATGGCGCATGAAAACAAAGGACCACTTATGTCAGCACCCAGAATGGGAGTCGTTGGAGTGTAGGAGAGAAAGCCTGACACCATGTTTGTGGAGTTTTCTGGCTTTGGGAAACTGCAAGGGGAGCCTTAGTAGTGTGACTTAATAAACTTAGAGCATTTGAAATTAAAAAGTACTGTTGTCTTTTTTGTAGGTGGAGAAGGAGCGTGATAAGGAGGTGAGTGATGATGAGGCTGAGGAAAAGGAAGAGGAAAAAGAAGAGAAGGAGGAAAAGACAGAAGATAAGCCAGAGATTGAAGATGTTGGTTCTGATGAAGAAGAAGAGAAGAAGGATGGAGATAAGAAGAAGAAAAAGAAGATTAAGGAGAAGTACATTGATCACGAAGAGCTCAACAAGACCAAGCCCATTTGGACCAGGAATCCAGATGACATAACCAATGAGGAATATGGAGAATTCTACAAGAGTCTGACTAATGACTGGGAAGACCACCTTGCTGTCAAAGTAAGTTTTTCTCTTGAGACACAACTACAGTTGCTGTAAATGTGGACTTAAAAACTGTAATGCACAGCATTGAAGCTGGAAGCTTGCTAAGCATGCTGCTAAACTCTGATCTGTTGTGCATTAATGTTTATCATCTGAACTGAACCTGCTGTTGGGAAGTGCAAGTGCTTTTGGAGTTCATAGTTTAGTTACTGTGTCTAAATTTAAAACTAGGTTACAGATAAATTCTATTTGTAATTCCTCATGGGAAAGTTTTTGTGCCTTTTGTTGTATGGTCGTGGGAAGTGTTAAAAGAATACATTTGCTTTCTAAATCTCAGTATGCTGTGTAAGGAACAAAACGTGTTCTGAATTGGTCTGTTGGTAAGTAAACACAAATTCAGTGTGTCTGAGGAAAGTGCTTGCTTCCTGACCAGTGTCTCAGCTGCTGTGTTACTCTGATCTCCAATGGTCAGTTTGTGTTCTGCACTTGAAGAGCTGTTCAGTAGTTACCATAGTGGGAACAATGTTAATGGACTAAAACGATCTTCTTGCTTTCTCACAGCACTTCTCTGTGGAAGGGCAGCTGGAATTCAGGGCTCTCCTGTTTGTCCCACGGCGTGCACCCTTCGATCTCTTTGAAAACAGGAAGAAGAAGAACAATATCAAACTGTATGTGCGCAGAGTTTTCATCATGGACAACTGTGAGGAGCTGATCCCTGAATATCTGAGTGAGTATCATGTTGGGGATAGTGTTTCTTAAAGTGTTAGAGAAACTGTTTAGCTATTTTGTGGTTACCTTTTTTATTTAAAGAAATTTGAAAGGGAGAAGGTTTTGGTTCTAAACAGCTGATGAAGTATCTGAAAAGTACTGCTCAGGTCCTGTTTCCTAGAGTTCTATAGAAACTTCATATACAAAAATGCATAATTTTTCATGGGCAGAGCCACATGTAGGTAGAGCGACTGCTGATACTTAATTGTTTCAGACTAATTAGGGTAATTCTGTCATTTTCCAGATTTCATGAGAGGTGTGGTAGACTCTGAGGATTTACCTCTGAATATTTCTCGTGAGATGCTGCAGCAAAGCAAGATCCTGAAAGTGATCCGGAAGAACTTGGTGAAGAAGTGCTTGGAACTTTTCACTGAGCTGGCTGAAGACAAAGAGAACTACAAAAAGTTCTATGAGCAGTTCTCCAAGAACATCAAGGTTTGTAGTCTTTTTGCTGAGCAGTGCTGATCTTTGCAATTAAGATTGTTGTGGCTGAGCCTACTAAACTTAAACAGTTCAGTATTTACCTACAGGAGTAAGTGATTTTTCTTTTTATTTTGGTAGCTTGGCATCCATGAGGATTCGCAGAACCGCAAGAAGCTCTCAGAATTGCTGAGGTATTACACATCTGCATCTGGTGATGAAATGGTTTCTCTGAAGGATTACTGCACTCGTATGAAGGAAAACCAGAAACATGTCTACTACATTACTGGTGAGTTGGGAACTGAAATGGTCTGTAAATGCCCCACTATATGTAGGGTTATCTTTGGGGGATTTTTAAATGCCCTTACAGGGTTCCTAGTTCTTGCTTGGCAGGAATGGGAAACATTTTTTGCCTGGGATCCCAGGAAATGCAAATTTGTTTCCAAGTCAGTTAAGAGTATTAGATGTTGGAATGTGAGTTTAAACAGCTTGAGTGTCTTCAGGCTTGTTGGTGCCCTTTTTTTCCTGTGGTTGGGGCATGAAGCACCACAGAGGTTGTGCAGGTCTGCTGAACGTGAACAAGCTGCTGTTAGTGCTGAGGCTCATCTGTGGCACTGCTGTTTGTTGCAGGTGAAACAAAAGATCAGGTGGCCAACTCTGCATTTGTGGAGCGTCTTCGCAAACATGGGCTGGAAGTGATCTACATGATCGAGCCTATTGATGAATACTGTGTGCAGCAGCTGAAGGAGTTCGAAGGCAAGACCCTGGTTTCTGTAACTAAGGAAGGTCTGGAGCTTCCAGAAGATGAGGAAGAGAAAAAGAAACAGGAGGAGAAGAAAGCAAAGTTTGAAAATCTTTGCAAGATAATGAAAGATATCCTTGAAAAGAAAGTAGAAAAGGTAAAAGTAGTGCTTAGTTTACCTGTAGGTAACAAGTTCTGCAATCAAAGATTAGATTAGGGTGAATCAGTTGTACTTTGTTGAAATGCATAAATTGCAAACTTCTCCTTTGTACTCCCTCTGCAGGTTGTTGTTTCCAACCGTTTAGTTACTTCCCCATGCTGCATTGTAACAAGTACATATGGCTGGACTGCCAACATGGAGAGGATCATGAAAGCGCAGGCACTGAGGGACAACTCCACAATGGGATACATGGCAGCAAAGAAACACCTGGAGATTAATCCTGATCATTCCATCATTGAAACACTGAGGCAGAAAGCAGAGGCTGATAAGAATGACAAGTCTGTGAAGGATCTTGTCATCTTGCTGTATGAGACAGCACTCCTGTCCTCTGGCTTCAGCTTAGAAGACCCTCAGACACATGCCAACCGCATTTACAGGATGATCAAACTTGGGCTGGGTAAGTTCCCAAATCTGTCCTGGTTCCAGTGAACTTGGAGCGTATTGTCTTGAGATGACCTTGGTCCTGCTTGGTAGTGCAGAAAATTAATCCCTCAGGTGGCTGAAGTGCTGTGGAGAGGAAAGGTTTGAGCTGTGCTGTCAGCATTAATGGTGTGTGTGTTTCCTGTGCAGGCATTGATGAAGATGACACTGCTGCAGAAGAAGCCAGTCCAGCAGTCACTGAGGAGATGCCACCTCTTGAAGGAGATGATGACACATCACGCATGGAGGAGGTGGATTAAACCAGTTTACAGTAACTCATGAATGTTTCCTTGGCTAATATGAATAAGTTATATTTTGTATATTATGAATGTTACCTGCCAAAAAAAAAATCTTTGACACTTTGTCTGCATTCCCTCTTTATATTTATTTTCAAAGATGTTATACCTTTATTTTTGTTACATTGCTTTTTCAGCTGATGTGAGATACAAATGCCATTGAGGGAATATTTTCTTTAACACTGTACAACCCTAAACAGGCAAGTAAGGAGTAGTTTTTTTGTCTGTATTAGCTGGTTGCAGGTGGCAGGGTTTTTTGACTTATTCTTAATTGCCAGAAATGCGGAAAGAAGTAACGAAGATGGGAAGACATCAGGGTGTTCTTTGTTTAGTGTTCCACAGCTCTTCAACTCTTTAAGTGTCTAACATACAGTACCTAGTAACTAGGTATCTAGGAGAGCTGAATCTCTTGGGGAAGCTTTAATCCTTCTGCTCCTAACAAGGTCTTGATGTTTAAAGTTGTTTTTTATACTGTTCAAGGATTCTGGATTGCACTCTGCCATAGAATAGAATCCACTGTAAATCTCTATTGTGACTTATGCAACTCTGCATGTACAGTTCAAACCTAGAACTGTAAGAATAAAAGTGTTAAGAATTGAGCTGTGTCACTGACTTTTGTGTTCACACTGAAACAAAACTGCTCTGCCCATGCCCACGCGAGTTGTCACATTCCATGTATAGTTAACAGGGGGTGCTTGGTGGTCCCACTACAAACCTCTGCCCCAGCAGCGCAGAACAGTCTCCAAAGTGATTTGCTCCAAGTTGGGTTTAATGCACACTGATGGTGCAGCAGTTGTTTTGAAGTTTGGGTGAATGGAGCTGCACCCCCACTCCATGGTGCTGCTGGGAGATGGAGCAAGTGCAGTTACACATTACACAGCCTGCCCTGGAACTACTTGGTTGTGCTGCAATTTGTATTCCTTGCTATTCAAGTAGCAACAAGAATTCAAGATCCTGGTATGAAGCTCCATGCAGAAACTTGCCCTTGGTGCCTCTTGGGTGCCCTTTGTTGGCCTCAGGCAGATTGGATTTGGTATCCACAACAGCTTGAGTTCAATGAAGGGGTGAGAGAGGAGAGGGGTAAGGGCATGTTCTGAGCATCTTGCCCTGCTGCTTTCCTGTGTCCATCTGTTCTGCTCCATGCTGCAGGAGCTCCCATGGTAAAATAATCCACATGTGCTGATGCAGTGCTGGTGTTTGTAGTAAGGGGAAAGTATGGGAGTTTCTGGTTGATCTGTATTTCACAGGTACCTAAAGTCAGTAATTCAAAGTAACTTGCCATTAAGCTGTGGCTTTGTAAGGAGATCTCATTAAAGCAGCATTCTGGGGATGGGAGGAGGCCAATCCCTATTTTATGCATAGGATTGGGGCAGCGGATACACTGCAAGCTGAGTTCACTGGCCTTGGGCCACTTGCTTCAAGCTGCTGCTCCTGCTTGTCAGGTCACTAGGCTGAGGTGATCACGTGGTTGTAAATCTGAATTTTTTTCTCCAAGATGAAGCTTGAGAAACGAGAGATGGGATATGAAAATCAACTGCTTCAGTACTGTTTACACAATTGCTGAATCATAAAATCAGACAGGTTGGAAAGGACCTCTGAGATCATCAAGTCCAACCCTTGATCCACTGCTACCACAGTTGCTAGACCATGGCACTAAGTGCTATGTCCAGCCTTGTCTTAAAAACCTCCAGAGACAGAGAATCCACCACTTCCCTGGGCAGCCCATTCCAATGGTGGATTACTCTCTCTGTAAAGAATTTCTTTCTAATATCTAAGGATGAAGGATGAATGTGTGTAACAAGTGGAGCCTTTGTCTTCCACTCATCACATTCTGTGTCACGACATGAAATGTTTAAAATCATTGCAAATTACAGTTACCTCCTAAAGTCTGCAGAAGAGACTGGTGCCTGCATGTCAGTGAAAGAAGCATAGTCAAAGCAAAGACGTAATGATTTTGGAGAGTGAGGCAGGAGTTGTGGTTCCCCCACAGCCTGGGGACTGTGTGAGTTGTGCCCCAACTCAAGTGTGCCTGTGCCTGGGCAGGAGCTGTTTGTTCACCCTGTTCTGCACAGTGCAGCCAGGGTGAGGTGTCCGTGTGTTCCATCACCATCCCTGCTAGTGATGGATGTCCTGTTGCTGTAATAAACATCAAACCAGATGCAGGAAGGGAGTTACAGTTTCTAATGTGTGCACCAGTATTGACTTCCAGTTTGGTGTGGGTGACAGAAGCAATGGTCAGGACAAAAAGCCTTCCTTCTGTGATGCTTGATGTTGGAAGTTACCAGGAGAGCAGAGCTCAGCAAGCTTTAGGTTATTGCTTCAAGGCCTCTCTAAAAAATTCTGATTCAATAGTATTGTATCAAAACTAAGATTTTAAGGTACATGCAACTTGTGACTAAAGTCTATTTTACAAGATCTTCCATAATGTCTAAAAAATAGTGAAAACACCTTCCAATTTGTAACACTGGGATTTAAAATTTCCTGTGACAAAAAATGCTAAAGACTTTTCCACTTTGTCAGTTGATGGCACAAGTCTTAACCACTCTTGAAAACTAATTTATCTCTTAGAGAATAATTCAGGTGAAACTGGCAGGTTATTTCCAGTATTTCTTGCCCTGAGAATGTGTTGGGTGTTTGGAGTTGTTCCCTACATTACACCAAGCAGTCAGACCGTAAGAAAGCCTGGACTGAAGGGAAATCAGAGCTTGCTGGGCCTGGCACAAGTTCTGTGCAGGGCCAGGAGTGATGAGGAGAGTCAGAGCACTGAGCAGTGGGAAATGATGGGAATGAACCCTGGAGCGAGTGTTGCTGCACCCCTGTGACCCTCTGGCCACCTCCTCCTTCACTCTGCAGCCGCAGGGCTCTGTAACGGCATCACCTGTGTCCTCTGGGAAGCAGACCCCCAAGATCTCCCTTGGAATTCTGTTGTGTGGCTGTAACTGCTGCCTGGCCAGGCTCAGAAGAGCGCAGGGAGCAGGTCTGCTGTGGGAGCCTCGGACTGTGCTCAGCCTTGCAGCCACCACTTCATCTGCACCCCCTTGCAGACCAATCCATGGGGCCTGGGGCCTTGCTGCTAACAGCTGCTGCCAGTAAAGCATCCATAACTAATTTTGGGCAGGCTTTTGTGGGAGTAATGACTCCCAGCCGTGTATTTGGGTGAAGCATGGTGTTCATTTGTGCTCATTCAGCTCAGCTGGTGATGCAGGCAGCAGCTCCTTAGCTCCCACCTCGGTGGTGGGAGGTGCTATGAGGTGTCGAGTGAGATTTTTGGCTGCCGTGTTTTGAAAATGGTTGGAGATTCTGAAGAGAGGGAGTAATGACCAGATGGTTTTGGTCTGGGTAGGGAAGGTAAGGAGATGGAAAGTCAGGTGTCTGGGAAGAAAAGAGGTGTAAGCAAACAGGGTCTAGCTCAGCTGGAGGCAGAAGTGGAGTGAAGGCTTGTGAGCTGCTCCTGGTACAGCTGCTGTCACTGTCACCTGCACTGGGACTTGTCCCTGGTGCCTTTTCAGAGGCACTGCTGGCTTTAGGGGGAGATATTTGTTTTGCTGAGGTTTTTATACATTTTTATACATTTATATACATATATATATGAAAGAGATAATGGGAAGAAAAGGAATTTGATTTGGAAAAAAGTAAAAATAGTTCCTCATTTCCTATAAAAAGAACAAGAAGAAAGAGAATGGAGATGTGGCTTTTAAAGGGTCAAATCAGATCTGCTTCTTTGTGAAAAACAGACCTGATTTATAGTTCTCCAGTAATTCTGAAAAAAGACTGTTCCTGGAACTTATAAATAGTACAACTATTGTGCTGGATTGTAAGTCTTTAAGAAGGATGCTCAGAAAGCTTTGTGTGTCCAGCTACAACTGTCCCTCTGCTACAGAGGAGATCATCTGCTCCAGCAAATCGCAGGAAGAAACATCTTTGAACATCCTGGCTGCCTCTGGAGGGAAGAGGGGAGTTCCCTTTGATTGTCGGCTCTTCTGTCAGCCTGAGGGTGCTGTGAAGGAAATGGGGCTCCAGAAAATGAATTGGTGAGAGCAGAGGGGAAGTGTCACATCCCTGGCCACCAGACCTTGTGCTTTTATGCCTTTGCTTTTATATATATGTGTGTGTGTATTTTATATACACACTTGGGAAATGTAGTGACTGAAGGCCCCACACAGTCTGCAGAGCAGCCTGGAGCCTTGCAGTGGCACAATGGGCTTGCTTTCACGGGAGGGCTTTACTCTTGAGTTTTCTTGCTTCATTCCCCCTTTTTTGAAGGAGCACCTCCCCAGGTGGAGGAGGCTGAGCAGGGCTGGTGTGAGGTGGAGGGGGGGCAGCGGGGCCCAGCCCATAAAGCCGGAGAGGCAGGAGGTGCTGGGGTCAGGATGGCCTCGGCTGGGAAGAGGCAGCGGCGGAGGAAGAGGAGGGAGGCTGGGCAGCCCATGGAGGGTATGGAAGGGCAGGAACCCCTGCAACAGAGCCCCGGGAGGGGGGGTGAGTGTATGGGGACTGATTTTTGGGAGTGGGGAACTGGAATAGAGGGCTGGCTTATGGCACAGCTGTGAATTTCTCCTTCTCTAATCTGGTTGGATGTCTTGAGTGCAAATACTTCTTTTAGGATTCAAAAAACCTGTAGTGCCTAAAAGAAAAAAAAGCCCATGTTACTGGTATAAGCTCTTAAATATATTTTCCTCATGCTCTGTGAAGGACTAGCATGTGAAATCTTCTTGTGGTAGAAGACAGTGGCTGCTTCTTATTTTTTTTAAACAGAAGCTGCCTTTGATTGAGAGCTTAACCCAGACTGATCAACTTTTCTAGCATAAAGGGAATAGCCATTTCTGGGCAATTTATCTTTAAGAAGGTTTTTACTAATGTGCTCTCCTACCCTCTGCCTGTTCCAGTAGATGCTCAGGAAAAGGAGGATTCTGTTAAAAGCCCAGACTGCGTAGAAAGACTGGCACGAAAATACATGGTAACTTTTCTGATTGCTGCTTCTCTACCTCCCTAGTAAAATATAATTCAGAAAGTGTTAGTTGGTTTGCCCTTGGCCTGGTGATACAGCTGGCTGGGCTGGAAAAGGGTGCATGAGGAACAGGTGTGCATGAATTAATTTAAATGGGAGGGATGGAGGAAAATCCTCCACAGAATTATGTGCTACCCTCTGGGGACTGGGGGAGCTGTTTGTTTGTAAGGTCTCTTTCTAAGCAAGAGCTTTAGAAAAAAATGGGTGTATTTTGAGTCATTTATCTGTAGTTACATTTCTGAGCTGAAGCGCCACCAAATGCAAAGAAACAAAGAGAACCACAGTGCAAACTAAAGATTGTTCTGTAAAGTTACTCACAAGCCTGGAGTAACAATTCTTAGCAAGTGCAAGGCATGGTCTGGACTGCTTCCCTTTGTGTTTTTGGGGGTGAGAAGTGATGAGAGAGACTTCTATTTTCCCCTTATGTCTTACTTGCACAATCCAACCAGCACCACAACTGTGGGATATTTGGAAAGACAAGCTGGCTTCAGATGGGGAAGCTTGGAGAAACTCAGCACCTACAGCTGATACTAGAACTTCAGTTACTGAATCTGCAGTAACTTCTGCTTTGAGTGGCATTTCTTCCCCTTCCTCCTCTGCAGCAGAAGTGCACAGTGGAGTCAAGCACAGAGTCCGAGTCTGAATCCAGGGCAGAGGTAAGGGCTGATTCTGAGGTGTTCTGATAGTGATGTGATTCCCTGATGTGTATCCAACCCTTCCCTCAGTCTTAATAGGGAGATCTAAGGCATGTTGTGGGGTTGTTGATTTTGTGACTGGAAAAAAACCCAAAACAGCTCCAAACCCAATAATACCCTCTCTATCAGACTCTTTCTTACAACTGTTACTAACTTTCCTGAAGTTGATTCTAGGGAGATGAGGCAGGAAAGAGACAGGCAGGACTGGAGGATTTCTGGGCTCTTTGGAGAAGCAGAAGGGCTTTGTGGGGATGTCTCTGTCCTTGAACCAGCACAAGAATACATGATCACAAATGGGCTTGCACGTCAGCCTCTCTGCTAAAGCCTTTAGTTTCCTGTTGAGTCCAGATTCCTGAGCCCTGCTTTGTCTCAGCTGTGCTCAGTCCTCCCCCTTGCCCTGGAAGCAGCACAGCACTGACTGGCAGTGTGTTCTCTGAGCACCTGTGATGGATCCTTCTCAAGAAGCACTTTCCCACTTTCCTTGCTGTTAGCTTCTTTCCCTTTCTGGGACTTTTGTACCTGGGGTTTGCTTTCTAAAGGGAGTGTCCCTACATGGCTTTTTAAAAATTTTTTTTTTTAATTAATACGCCCAGACTCTAAGCACTATTTCAGGATTTCACAAAAAGGGATCTGAGTGGGAGGGAAGCTCTCTGAACTCTGAATTGTATCCTGACTACTATTATTTAAGGGCTGATTCGGTTTACTTTTCTGGTGGTATGTAATTACTCATTCTCTTTAGTGCAATGCTTTAAGTGCACTAAGACTTACCATAGCCCTATTTTAGGTTAATTTTACCAGACCTTTAAAAGTTAGACTGAGACACACTTTTTATCGTCTTTTAGCAAGGTGACAATCTGACTTTCTCTTCTCTAGGATTTCCACCTACTCTGGTTTTCTTTTAATAATTTATGGGAAAGTGCCTTATAAACCTGTGTTAACTTCTCTTAAATAGGTCATGCCTAACATACTTGTTGGAGGACACAAGAAAGCAAAGGAATCCAGGGGACTACAAGTAGGTTTTGGCTATCTGCTACACAGATAGCTACACAGTTCTTGGTGTAGCATCCAAAAACTGAAATAGAGGTAGGAATGTGTGGATAAACAGAAAAACTTCCACAGTAAGTCTGTTAGTTAGGTTGAAAGGGGTTTTAAAGTCCACTGTTTGTTGCATCTTGTGGTTTTGTTGTGTTTTTTTTTTTTTTTTTAAGGCTAAATAAACATCCACCATGTTTAGAGATGTTTATTTTAGTTTTTAGATCCTTATGATGCTGATTCAGAAGATGCATCTGTTTACACTGGCTATGGTGTAAAAGATGCACCATGGACAAACAGTGCCCCAAAAGCAATGCCTTTGGAGGATGCAGATACTTCAGAAGATGAAGAATCCTTCCCTAATCCTCCAAATGTCAGTGAAATTCAGGCAGTGCATGACTGTAGAGAGGTCCTGGAGCTCCCCAGCCTGGAGAAGGATGTGTTGCAGTCACTTGAGCTGCCTCCAGCCACAGAAGCCTTCACCCCCACGGGGCTGACACCTGACCATGCTTTAGGGATGGGTGTTGACCCTTCAGCCTCCGTGGATCTCCCTGCAAGCCCAGCTGACACTGCTCCACAGCCCCTGCTCGCAGCTCACTGTGATGGCACAATGGCCAAGCACCCCATAATTAAAAGAAAACAAGGGATTCCTGCTCCAGAGGGTCCTAGTGAAAAACTAAAGAGAAAGAAATTCCGTGCAACCTAATGAATAAATCTTTGGACAAATTGTTCTGAAGGATCATTCTGGTAGAGATTTCCTTTGCAGAGTGTACCTGAACTAAACAGGCTGCCTCAAGCCTGTTACAAATGCACTGTACAGTAAGCTCTGAGACCCACCTGAAAAATGGAATCAAACAAGTTGTGTGGCAATTCCAGTGAAGACTAGCAAAGGTATATTCACAGCATGGCAGCCAACCTCGGTGCCCAGGTCCTCTGGAAGCACCAGCCCCAACTCCTGTGTGCAGTACCTGGAGGCACCTTCTCAGTTTCAGTACAATGTCACCAATGCTGAGAAGGACTTAAGGAGGGAAAGAAGAATGACCCCTTGGATGAAATTAGCTGTCAATAGCTATGGCTTGCCTGGCACTTGCTTCATGTCATGTTTGGCCCTGGCTGTGTCAGACCTCCCTCTCAATGGTGAATGATACAGGTTTGACTACCAAGGGCTGAATTGCATCACACTGAACTGACTGCAATACTGGCAGTCCAGCGTTTATTTTCTCCTTCTAAGGGGGAGAAGTTGCTGTTTACATAGCTGCTGCTACCTGGTTTGACCAGTGTTTTGGGCAGTTTCTGTGTAGCTGCCAGACTGGTGTTCACAAGGTGATGTGGAACACAGCTTAGAGCTTCTTAGTGAGAGCAATCACTCCGGAGGTGAAGGAGTGATGCCCACAGATGGGAGGCCGGTTAGGGAGCAAGAACTGTTATCTTTTATCTCCCTCTCCTGTATGGTAATTTCTTTTATCATCTTTAGAACCTGGGTAGTCTGTTTGTGTGGGAGGGGAACTACTAACTACGAAAGTATAATGATGGCTTGAAAAGATGTTAGTACCAACAACTTGTGAAAGCATTTGTTTTGTACAACTGGCAGAGATGGTTAATTTCCAGTTTCTTTCATAAGATGGAAAGCCACCCAAAATATTATTTAACTGCTAGCTTTGCACCCTTCCACCTGTATATTTATTTTATTAAAGCAACTCTTCTTTCACCCTTATTCCCCTGGCTGGAAATATTTTCAATCAGCTTGGAACATATGTGGTTAAACAGAAAGTTTCAGAAGCCTTTGCCCCTCGACAGAAGCTACTACAGTTGCCCCTTGACTTGTCCCAGAGGCAAAGATTGCTGCAGTGAAAACTGTGAAGTTAATAAAAAAAACCCCAAACAAACCAACAACCAACCACTTGCAGCTATAGATTTGTGTGTACTGCAATTAGGCTACAGCTCTCTCTGGAATGAAGACTTGTGAAAAGCTTAAAAATATGACATTGTGATGAAGGCAAGCCCTTAATTTCAAGTCCTAGCTATTAGACACCCCAGCTCTCAGCCCCATCTGCTGAGGCTAAATAAAACTGAACCCCTGACTTTCAAACTGCAGCTAAGAACCCTAAACTCACCTAAAGAGGATTTCACTTACACCAGGTGTTTCACACAGCATGGAAAAGACACAACAAGAGAGGAGGGAAGTAAGTGGAAAGGTAAGCCACATGGGACAGTATTATGTTTATTCAGTATGAGAATCCAGCTGTGGATTAACTTGTGAACTGAAATTGCACCTTTTGTTAATTCAGGCCTATGTTAACTTTTAATGCAGAAGTTAACATAGAAGAGCTGAAGAGTTTGGGAAGCTCAAGCTCTAGGGTACTTGAGACTCTCTTGATCTCCCCATCAGCCTTTGCCAATAGATGGAACTGGTGTAGGTAGAGTTTTACTATTAGGTGTAAGTGATAGCACAGCCCAGATCTATGAGCTGTGCACAAACAGTTGCTGAAAGGAAGGTGCCTGTGCAGCTGAGCTGCCACTAACCAGATCTTGATTTAAGCTAATGCTTCACACTGCAGCTGGTACCCAGAGTGTGCTGCTAGCAGGAGCTTTGCTTTTTTGTGTACAGCATAATTGAAACGATGCTGGAGGCAGTGACACCAGATCCAGACTTGTTCTGGTGCTGGAAAGCAAAGTCTCTCACAGAGGCTGAAGCAAAGCAAAGGCATTATAGTTACAACTCATCTTGCATCATGATGCAGGTAATTCTCATCTCTGTTCCTCACACCTGGGTAAGAGAACTACAGGCACAAAGACTACATGATTCACTGGTCTGGGGTTCACACTTTGTAAGGCAACAAAACCAGCCAGGACAGCTCAATCTCAGTGACTAACTTTGCAAAACAGCAGTGAGAGGGCAGAAAGCAGGGCTCTGTTTTAGAAACCAGCAAGCATTGACCAAAACAAGTATGTGAGGCAGGCTGAGACAGCAATTTTTCCTCCCAGCACAGGCTTGTACTATAGAATTCCTTATCACAGGAAGATACTAGAGTTGATGAAAGTCACTGCTTTCATAGGATCCATCACTGAAGGAAGGGGCTCCCAAGATTTCCATTTTGGAAAGCTGTACATCTGCATTCTTCATACATGCCTTTGAACACTTGATTTTAGCCACTGTCAGAGAGGACAGCTCTTCTGAGAGGATGGTCAGAAAGGCTGAAATGTTTAGCCAATGAGTTCAGGATGGGAAACAGCAAGCAAATGCCCAATCCATTACAGCAATTCAAGCAATTAGCAGAAACTCTCAGCTTCCCTGATTTAGTAACAGTTGGTCATGTGTGATAGACTGAAATAATATTGTAACTCCTTGTGTAAGCCTTTAAAAGCCTCCTCTTGGGTTACTGAAACATGAATCTGGAGCCCTGTTTCACCACAAAAGCAGTTTTAGACAGAGGAAACTCTATGGTCCATAGGACAAGGAAGTTCAGCTCAGGATGCTCCAGCTGCTCAATGCATCATGGCAGGTTACTTCAAATAAGAACCAGTCCATTGCCAAGTATTAATGCAATGGCCTGAATTATCACAGCAGATGGCAGGCCTTGTGTCTTACTGCACTACAGACTTACATTCCAAGGTTCCTATTACTGGAGATTAGCTTGAAGAGCAATTTCTGTTTATTCTCTGAAAAGATCACGGGTATAGGTTTTCCAGACCAAAAACACCACTAAGAATTATGTGAACAGAAACAGACAGTCATAATTTTTGCTATATATTTTATTTAATATAACATAATCCATCAAATATCACATCTACCAATAACCATCTAAAAATCTCATTCATTTTTCCTTCAAAGAAATTTCTCCAGCCTATCAGCTTCCCAATGCACCGTCACCTTTCTGGCCAACTTGACACAAGTCCATCTGCTAAACCTACCCTGATTACAGGTGAGCACTACACAGAAGACTGACACTTACAATAGCATTAACAAAAACATTTGTTTACTCAGTGCAGAGAACTGCAACACCACGCTCATAGAAGCTGCGGGGATCTTCCTTGGTGGCGATTTCAAAGTCAACAGTGAAAATCAGATCAGCACGGGTGAAGTTCAGATAAACAGGTAAAGTAACCTGGGGAAAAACATGAATAGAGAAGAGTTGTGTCTGAAGAGTGTCACAGGCTTCTCTAACACTATATAGTACTAATAAGATGGGAATTTACTCTCAGATAACTCAGTAGTCAAAATATGACAAAAAACCCCAAGGCTTAATAAATTCACAGATGCTGCTATAGGTATAAATTTGAGTTTTGACCTAAACAGCACTCAACAGCATTTTTGGATGCCTTTCCTTTTTTATATGTCTACAAAGGAAAGACATGATCAGCACTACATCAGTTTGCTGCTAGCCCCAAAATCAGATGCCAGCTGACACCCGGAGTGATTAGGGAACACCAATTTGATTTGTGGTGCCTGGTACAAGCTCCATAAAGCCTTAGGAAAAAAACTGCTAGGTATATCTAAATATTGTCATCAATACTTACAACATTTGCTTTTTTATCAGCATTTGTCTGCTTGATCCAGCGAAGCTGAGTAATGGGCAGGACAGTTGAAATAGCATTCGAAAGTGACAGCTTGTTGTTACTGCATGTAGCTCCCTGAAGCTTCAGGCCTGCAAATTGCAATACAGTTTAGAGTTCTAAGAGCTTTCATACATTCAAAGGCTGTCTCTCCCTGGATCTTTCAAGGGCAAAGTCCACTAAATGACAAGTATGTCATACTGCAAAATGAAGAGGTTGTAGGTGATACACTGTGCAATACCACTTCAATATATACTGACCCTGGTCTTGAGATTTATTAGCATTGTACATACTTCCCTAATAACTAATTTGTAAACATTTTTAGAAAGTGAGTATTAACTTTTGCAATGACAGGATCTTTTTCATTTGACAAAGCCCATTTAATACCAGAAGCTTCTGAAAATATTTCAGAGCAAGGTCCCTTCCTTCAGCCAAGTTTACCTGTGACTCCAAAGCTGCAGGCATCCAGGACTGCGTTCTGGGTAGTTGTAACATTGACCTCAAGACAGAGTTCTTCGAGGGACCAACTGTTTGCTTGGGCAACATATTGTCTTGTTGCAGTAATATATGCCTCTGGTACAAACAGGCCACCAAGGCACACATGGATGTTCTATTTAAGGGAGAAAATACAGGGAAATAAGTTTTTTTAGCTGCTGTATTAGTTAATGACTATTATAAATACTTCAGCAATCTATTTACATTAAAATGCTCCTGTTGTTACTGGAACACCATGTAACTGCTAAGATGCTTTTTGCTCTAAGGCTTTGTCTCCTGTTGCTCCACAATACTTATGGCTCCCTCTGATCTCTGTGCACAGTTAACCTGCTAAGCCTCATCACGCTGCGATCAGCAGACGCTGAGCAGTATCTAAATCTGAGACACCTCAGAGAACACTGATCTCAAGTTCATTGACTGAGGAGCTATTTGGAAGTCCTGATGTGAAGACTCCAGGAAGCAGTTACACAGCTCCACCAATAACCCCGAGAAGTCAGCACAAGGTACCTTCAGTTCTTTTGCTCCACCAGATGCAGCTGCCTGGGAAATATTCTGGAGCTGTTTAATGCGCTCACTAAAGTCAGACACCCACTGGATAACAGTCATACCAGCTGGCACTGTGTAATGAGACCAACTACGAGGTAAAATACCTACAAAAAATGAGATTAGAATTAAGTTTTGTTTATATACAGGTTGAAATTATACACTATATTGAAACTTCGAAGACTTGGACTAGAGTATCAACCTCTATTTTAAAAGACCCCTCAGTAAGTGAAAGCACTTTCAAGATTACAGAGCAAATGGCCTCCAGGTCTACTCTACTTAAAATGCCACCCACAGTTATAAACAGCCTTCAAGAGCAGCTGCAGTTACACACAGCTATTTACTGCAAGAGCTATCTTCAACTCTGCATGAAGATTTGAGTTCTTCAGAAAAAACTGAAGAGGTCAAGTATCTGTGCTTCAGAAAATGCTTTTGTTCAAATCATCACGTATTACAACATGCAGGATGGTGGTGAAAATCCTGCATGTATGTACAATCTTGAAATAGAAATTCAGAGAACTTGAGTATTTTCTAGAAGATTTTATAGGACCATTACAAATCACTTGGTGGTATAAATAACTTTGTTCTGTCACAAGTCAGCAATTGAGAGAATTTAATAAGACTTCAGCTTAAAAATTAAGCTGCTAATATAAATTGTACAAAAAAGCCTAATAATATTACTATTATAGCCTAACTATTATACTATTATTATAGCCTAATTATTAGGCTATTATCAACCTCAACTTGAAATCTCAAACAAAAGAAACAGGAATTTTATGCTCAAGTGTTGCTTGTGTCAAATGGCAAAGCCTATCCATATTTTTCTATCATTTTTGGTTTTTTTTAAGCTGTTGACCACAACAGCCTCTTACAGAGTGCTAGAAGCAAGGAGAGCACTGGGAGATGCTAATTTGAGCTCCCCTACCTTTCACCAGCTCATTTATCAGTGTACGCAAATAGTTGGTTTGTTTCTTTTTCCCTTCACACACTTGAACCACGTCTGCCAGGTCCTGACGAACGTCCTGGAGCAGCTTAGCTCCCATTTTCACCTCTCTCTCAAAGAACCGGAACAAAGGATCCTGATGGTCAAAACATTGAAAGTAAGTTGCAGATCAAAGTTCTTGGTGGAAAACTGCTACAAAAAGCAACCCCTTAATTCTGGATTGACTGAGCAGTGACACTGTGACTACAAGCATTGAACACAAAGATGCAGCCTGTGGTGCAGGAAGTTTTTGCAGAAACTGTTTTACAACCAAAAATCTCCTCTCCTTTGGAGAAGCAAGGAAGTAGAAGTTATAGCTGAACAATTAATGGAGACTGCCTGCAGCAGCTCCCTGGCTAGACTCTACACTTGCATTTTGCGTTTGCCATTGCGTTTCTTCAAGTAATACCCAAAAGGCATAAACCAGGTTTTAGGAGCATTTCAAGAAACCTAGCACATCATGACATGGCTATGCAACCCAGAATCAGCATCAATACAGGTTCCATTGACCTCTCAGCAGTGTAATTGGTACTTGCAAATCACAGTGCACCTGAACTTGTGCTTTTCCTATGCCCATGTTTAATAAAACGTAATTCTTACTTTAATGTTTTCCACAGTCCGCTTCAGATGGTTTAGGGTTTGTGGGATAAGGTGAAGCCAGTTAGAGGCTGTGGTATGCAGTGTTCTCATCCAGGCTGGGCGTCCATCTGATGTAGAATCAGTCCTTGTCTTCTTCTCAGTTTCTGCATAAGCCAGATCATCCTCATCCTCCAGCATCTGCATTTTCAGCATTTTACTGATCATATCTATGCCTAAAACAGAAGATTTGCTGTTAGTCAGAGAAGCAGTGGCATCAAGATGAAAACATCCCACTACATACAAGAACCAGGACTTTCCATTATTCCTAGTCTAGACCTAGGATTGAGAACTGCCCAGCAGCAGGTGGCTCCAGAAGCTTACAATAAAGCTTTCCAGAATCAAGATAGGAGCTTGCCATCTGGAAGACGAAATATAACTGGCTTTTTTGATTCACAGCCTCCTGGTCAATTTTTGGACTACTCAAGTGTTTTACCTTGCAGAAGTTAAACCAATTACATTGAGGGAGAAGAAGAAAGCTTTTGACTCTTCAGCAAAATTTGTATTTCTCTTCTTTTTAGTTAAAATCATGGCCTGGTAATCGATGGAAGACTTTGTAAAAGTTATGGATTTACCTTGTGTGGTGAGAAGAACTTTCTCTGCATTATTTGGCAGGCCCAGCCATGATGGTGTTTGCGTATCTGGCAACATCTCAACCCACTGGACAAACTCTTCACGCCTGTAAGGCACAGTTTTAATATTCATTAAAGGGTTTCCTCTGTTAGAATGCCAAGGTAATTTTTTAATGTTTTGCCTGAGACATGTTTACACAGCACAGAGATACAGGTTATGTACTTGGTTTTTTGTTTTTCTTTGTGTGCAGTTTTTTAATTAAAAAAACCAAAGCTGTACACAGAAATCAAGATAAGGAAAAAGTAATACCTGATTCCATCTGGCATCTGAATATCTTTGTGTCCATCAACTTTGCAAGCCAGTTTGAATTCACTGTCAAAACTTAAGGTAGTGAAGAGACGTTCCAGGAAAGTGTTTAACAAACGCTGATCAAATTCATTATCAATACGACCTCCATAGATAGACTGGGCCATCAGTGTCTTCAGTGCAGACCAGGGGATCTTATCAGGGGAAATGTTCTGGCGACCCTATAATTAGCAAGAAACAATCGTTAAATTGCCAACAGGCTTTTTGTTCTTACTCGTTTAGCCTCCTTGATGTCTCCAGAACAAACTGTTTCACTGAAGATCCAAAGTAATCTGTCATCTGTGCCTAAGCACACAACACTACTTGCCTTTGCTGTATCATCCAGCCAGGTATCCACTGTGTCGCAGGCAGATCTCAGGTCAGACTCTCCAAACTCATACTTCTTGGACCAACCCAGTGGTGCATAGCGCAGGCGCTCTTGGATAATGGCATGGAACCAGGCAAGGAGGAAATATAAACGAGCACGCTCATTTGGAGACTAGAGTGGGGTGAAAAAAACCAACACAAAACCAAACAACTGTTACTCAAGTGAACTGATAAAATTAAATCCAGCTAAGAGACTACAAAGTATCAGATTTAATGCTAGTTTGCTACTGAAACTGAATACATTCTATCAACAGAAAAAACAACCACTACTTTTACCTGAGTGAGGAGAGAAAAACATTTGAGGTACATCTTAGATGCTACAATTTTAACATCTAAGCAAGATTTCAAGGAACATCTTCTTGCATTTAGTTTCATCAACACAAACCACAGCCTCACCTTGCACATCCTAGAAACTGGAATGCTACTGAAGGTTCTCAGCATGTTTGCCTTCACACCAGGAGGAGGTTCAAACACGAAGATTCGGCCGGCACGTAACAAATTCACTGGCACCTAGAGAAGATCAATAAGCTCAAATCCAGCTGTTTTAGCCTTCACTAAATTAAATTCCAGCACAGTCTGTGTCAGCTTCAAAACCTCATGGTGAGCACATGAAGTCCTGCCTTTCTTTTGGAGGTTAGGGGAATCAGCAAAAGAAACAATTTGAAATTTTCAGCTACAATTCAGTTATCAGAAAGCAAGACTAGTAACTCCCCTGGTGTGTATTTTCCTTCTTTACTGCAGAAATGCAGTCATGAGAACGCGTTCCCCGGTGAGCACTCTTAGCTCTGCAAGCCAGTTACTCTGCCTGAGAGAATCAAATTTTAAATCAGTATTACCTTTGGATTGATCTCCATGGTAAGGAAGAGTCTGAAGCAAGCATGGGGTTGCAGGGAATGTAGCTTCTTTTCTAGTTGCATGAGCCAGCCAGGAGCCAGGTGAACGTTCTTCAGCATTACCCATCTGTGAATTTTTGAAACAGAGTAAGTGCTTTTTAGTGAACAGCTTATGGATCCTGGCTGTGATCATCACAAAGAATAACAGAACATGATATGAATGCTACAGATTTTCCTCCCTCTTCTAAGCCTGTCTTCTACATAGAATCAGTTACTATGTACTGTAAATGAGTTAACTTTCTTGTTTTGCAGATATAACCTACTTCTTCTGAAAATATTTAAATATAAGATGTAAACAGATGTTCTTGCTATTACAAATTTGAATTCAAAAGACAGGCCTAATTTTTGTTTTACTCACAGTTTTATCTCTTTGTCAACAGGTAAGTTCCCCCTTTTACCTTTCTACTAAGGCAGTATTCTAGCTGAAAATGAAATAGAACTTACCTTCCAGATTTCACTGCTGTGTTTATTGCTTTATCTGCTTGGTTAAACCCTTCAGCAGAACCTAAAAGACAGAAGGGTTGCTAAATCTCTTACTGCTAACAATTTCATTACACTTAGATGTTGAAATAAGGTATGCTCTTACCAATAGCAATAGAAGTAATCTGTGTATTCTGCTCAGCTGCAAGGTCTTCAACATGACCACTGGCATCATAACCAGGCACTGAACACATCAGCACAGGGGTATTTGGTTTCACCTGTGCCCCAAGAAGTTGAAAAGGATATGAATCAATCAGTAGATAAATATGAGAATGCAGTAAGCTCAGTGTTTCTTCCCTCTGTACAACTTAAACCCATGATGTTACTCTTAGTTTTACATTAACAAATAGAAAAAAAATCCACTCCTCATACCAGAGAAGGCTAAGTGGAAGAAATATTCCTTGTATAGCTTAACTCACTGTGGAACTCACGCAAGGTGGCACTAAGCATTTAAAAAACGAATAGTTTACCTCTGTATCCACAATGTGTGTCAGATCTAAAGGCTGCTCCATAATGGACATGAAAGACTCTCCAAGATTTGTTGAAACAAAGGTATGTGCCATGGCCAACAAACGATCTGGACGGAAGGCCTGAATCAGAAGCAAGCGATGAATGGCCTGTCCAATGGGAGCTGGAAAGAGGAGATAGGATTAGATGGACAGGTAAGAAAACCATCCTCAATGCTCTCCTCTCTTCAATTCTCCATTCAGTTTCTCCCCATCATGTTCTGAAGACTACATATATAGAAAGATAATTATCCTTTGAAAGATCAGATGCAACTTTTTAATGAAATGCTTATATTCTGTTTTCAATTTGACATCTTAAAAAAACTTACCAGCTTCAGCTGGTTTACAAAATCTACAGTTTAGAATTATTGCCATGAGTGATTTTAATTTCCAGGGACAACACATCACTTCTTTTCACTCACAAAATAATCTGTTCTGCTGAACTCTGAATTACTATACACTTGTCTAGCATGGATAGGGTATATAACCTAGAGCTGCTTCAGTTAACGGTCAAGCAGCTTTGCAAAGCAGCTAGTAAATATGAGCTCAGAATCTTTAATGCAGAAAGCAACAGGAATGAGCCCAGAATGATCAAAGACAGCAAACATTTCCTCAAGTTACCTTTCAGACAAGGGAGGAACGGAAGGGCAACACCCTCAAGTTCTCACACTTAAAAAAATCAGCACTGACAACTAATGTAGCAAGAGGTAAGACTTCATGCTTAAGATACAACTGCAGGTTGAAACACTCTACTACAGCAGCCCTGTCCTCAGAAAATCTGTGTCTTGGAGCTTTTTAGAGTATTGAGCTATCTCCAGATTGGCAGTGACTAAGGTTAATCCAAACTATTATGCAACCTAATGAGATTGTAGAATTACGTTTCATCCTCAGTGGAAGACCAGATCACAGGTTAAGGTGCAGCAACCAAGGGCAGTTACTGCTTAGAACAGTTTGGTTTAAAAAACCCAATGAAGCCAAACAAAGAAACCTCCCAAAACAACCCAGAACTGAACTCACTAGATCTGAGGTTCTTACACAACCCCAACTTTATGATTTCTCTAACCATTAAGGTCCAAAATTAAATTCTACTTTAGAATTACTTTTAAAATCATAGTAACTGCTTAGATCAGTACAATCGGGCTGGTATGGACAACAGTGCAACTTCACTTACTTGCAGGTTTTTCTTCAGTCCAAAGGTATGGTACAGTCTGCTCTGGGGAACTGCTATCCAGCCAGATACAGAATTGCTGTGTTGAAAAAAAATGCAAAAAACGTGAAATGGAGTTTCAAGACAACAGAAACCTACTGCAAGGACATGTAAAACTCAAATTACACTTTGTCTATTATGCTTTTTTTAGATGTACCAAATAATGTCACTGATATGCCTGGTTTCACTGATTGCCTCAAGCACCCCTGATTCTACAGATCTCTATGAAGTTCCAGCCCAAGCTGTATGTTATTTTGCCCCAGGCTGAACAGTTTGAGAAAAACTAGACGTAGTAAAGAGAATTCAACTTCTAATATGAAAACTAAGCAGGGCAAACCAAACAGGTTATTTAAGATATGGACATAATTTGGGACATACAGTTAGTTTCACAGTCAAGACAAAGATGTATTACTCTTTGAACACTTCAGTCATGAGAAGGTGCAGTGTGTTCAGCAGCTGAGTACTATCCAAATTTATTCCACATAGGCATGTCCAAGACCCCAGCATACTGAAGTTAGATAAGGCTGGGGCTGCTCCCCACTACTGTATAATTATCACACATTGGTGAGGCAGTAGAAGACTTGCAGTGTCACACTTTCTGCTACCATGGGAACCAAAGCTGGTCAACCACAAAGCCAGATGAATGGTAAAACTGTTTCTGAGTGATGAACAATGCTGGTATTTACAAGTTTCACAGCTGGGTTACAAAGGAAGTAAGAACATTCATTTGCACAACTACTTAATCTTTAGGGCTTTCATTCCCACTGCAGGAGAGCTTACATGTAAGCATGAAGCTCTTCAAGCAGACAGTTGAGTGGAGAGACACACTCCAGCCAACACCTACCTCATCAGCTTGAACTTTTGAAACAAGGTCCTTAAATGCAGGAAGGCAGCTCAACCTCATCATTGCCTCTGTTTGCTCTACAGTCAAACCATTGATTTTGGGGAGAGATGAAGTGTTTAGCACAATCTCCTTCCCTCTCAAGAAGTGCTGGAATTCTGCATCATATGTAGGCTCCCTAATGTTAAGGGAAAAGAAGACTTTAGCTAGATGCCTTCAAGACAGCCCTCCCTTTTTCAACTGAAGTGAAGCAAGAAAACAAACATTTACCCAATAGTGCCTTTCAGTTTGATTCGGGCCAACAACATGGCAAATGTTATGTGATCCTGGTGCAGCATGCCACGTGCCACTCGATTGAAGGCCACCTAGGAACAAAACAGAGTAGTAGTGTAAGAAGCTTTGAACTCTGACCCTTCAAAAATTATTAAAGAATTACATTTATTAGTTAAAAAACTGAACCTGAAAGAGATCCTTTGTGATGATTGAGAGACGGTGAGTATGGTCTGTAATTCCCTTCAGATTTGGGTTCTCATACAAGACATTGTGATAGATGTCCAAGAAAAACTGGAGGGAGTATTGGTACAGGAAATGTATCTGAAAGAGAAGAGAATTTATTTTTTCTCTCTACAATCCTGATGTTCAATAACCAACAGAGTATGCCTACCAAACTTCAATATTGGGCAGTGCCTATTTAGCTTTAAACAGTAAATACACAAAGCTCCTGACAGAAAGAACTCAGCCTACCTGTTTCAGTGATTCCATAGTAAAGTAGATACTGCTGCAAGCTGTAGAAAGAGGCAAGTACTGCTGAGAAACAGTCTCCACTTCTTGCATGACAATATCAGTCTCTTCTACTTTTCTGGTGACCTCTGCTGCTTCCTTCTTCAGGTTCTCAAGAGTAGTAATGATGGTGTCATCATCCAGGATACGTCCCTTCACTTCATTAAGTGCTTGTAATAGGGATTTTTCCAACTGACGTAAGCGCAGCTGAAATTCACCTTAATTAGAAGAAAAAATAGGTCACGTTGTACAGATACATAAGTTTTTAAGAATTATGTGAAGTGTGTGTACTTTGCCATTGGGCATCCTGAAACAACAGAGTATGAAGATACTTCACTGTGTATCTCTAGAGAAAACCCACTGTAATCTTTTAGAACAGGAGGAAGTTAATTTTGGTAAACATACCCTGAAGCTTGAGGAGGTCAGAGCGTTTTTCATCAACATCTGGTCTTTCAGCTTTCAGGACTTCATTCAGACACTGGCTCTGCAAGCTGCTGCGAGTTACTGTGAAGTTCACAAATGTAACACGAGAGCAGAGATCTGGTGGGAATTCAACCTGTCACAGAAAACATGGAAAAACTTTCTCAGCTCTCTTCATGTGCCATTTCTACAAACAGGACAGCTTTTGTTTTACTTACTGTTGGATCTCTGGTGGAAAGGAAGATAACGAAGGATGGTGACAAATCAATATCTTGGTCTCCCAGGGTAATGAGAACTCTGCCTCCAGTTCTTCGGACTTCACGATTCAGAACAGGATTCAGAACTGGATCGTAGCTCTCCACGTCCTAGAAAGACATACGTGTGAAAGACTGGTGTTTGCAAATGCCTCAAGCTAAGACTCCCAATCCAACTGGGGCTCAAAATTCTGGTAAGTAAACAATTGGCAGTAGGTTTGGAATAGGGATCACATTCAGAAGGTATTTGCACTTTAGATGTCTAGTTGAGCTACACAGGTGCAGAAGTGGAGTATTATTAATGGTTGTAATTTTGTTAGTTCTACTGCATGTAAGCCCTATTCTAAACAGCACAAGCAACAGTTACTGATCTTTCCAATTTCCATACTAAGAAGCAAAAAAACCACCCATTTCAAGTGAAAGTCAACTATTCTTGTAGTTGCCTATTTCTTCATATTACTGAAATTTCTCCCTGATACTCAGAGTAGATTTAATTCTAGATAACTAGCCATATCAGCTGCCATTATCTATGACTAAAGAAAGCACATGAAAACAAAGGAACAGACAGACAGGCTGCAAGTCATTTTATAGTGTGGAAGTAAAGAAAGGTCATCACAAAATAAAAGATTTTGATCTTGAAATGGTGGAAAAGGAAATACCTTCTTTTGATTTTGTAGCTCACTAGTTCTTCTCAGGACTAACACCACATGTATCACTAGTTTACTTGTTAAATTATAAATTGAAAGTTAAGTTGTTTGCATGGTAGTAAAAGAACAATTGCAAACTTTGCTAGTACACAGGACAGAGTTCAAGAATTTAAATAGTTTCTACATGATCACGCTACTAACCTGAACTAGAAGTGGGTTACCAAATCTCAAGGCACTTTCCAAGTTCTTCCTGAAAGCGTCATCCAAGAAACTCGTACGAGTTATCTTACGGTCTTTATATTCATTCATGATAAACTCTGTAGCTTGTCCGGAGGGATCAATGATCAAGGGATACCTTAAGTTAATAATAAAACACTTTCATTATTTAGGTTTTGACTGCATACAGTGTCTAAGCAGTTTTATGAATTTACATTGCATTAATAGTCTCAACTCTAAAACCTTGTTTATTCTCTCACTAAGCTGAGGCAGGTTCAATGACTCACTTCAGAGTTTTGACAAGTAAGTTTGTATTTAGGCAACAAAAAAGTTTCAGTTCAAGGCAACTTATTTTAACAGCTAAGCAGAAGAAAAAAAGCAAGCAAAGGTGAATGAGAGTTTTTATGTATACACATGGTTAAGAAGCTTTTACAAACATTTAGAGTTTCACATACCAGTGAAACAGTGCTTTGAAGGAGCTACTGTGATTCAGTAGGTGCAAACCCTGCCTGCTGTGAGAATGTTACTCTAGAACTCCACATCTTAGAATGAAGTACCTGTTAAAGCGCTTGAGCATGATGGCATTCTCAGTGCACAGGTCATCTGCAGGCAGGGAACTCGCTTGCCAGCGCAGTCGCTCATCGGCGTTGGAAAGGTACTCGGTCCTTGCGATGTCTGTGCGGAACTGCAGGAAGCAAACACAGTTAACGTTTAACTTGGCATTCTCCAACCAGCTGGTGAAGAAGACATTTGAAGTAAATGCAGCTCTACAAAGTGCTCTTTTCCAACAGTTCCATTCTTTACCTAGAAATCCTAAAGCTTAGCTCCTGCAGTAAATCAATTTATGGTTAACTTAGCATGACTGTATCTTTACCTGGATATTTGCTTGCTGCAAATGGTGAGACCATGTAGTGAACAGATTCTGACGCATCTGCTGATCAAAGTAGCCAGCATAGGCAATAAAAGCTCCTGAAAGTAAGCAGTCTCCTGCAATAGTGGACATCTGGTTTTTGAAGGTTTCACTTGTCTTTTCCCATCTTTCACGTTCAGCAGAGAGACTCTTCAGAAGAGCTGTGCTACGGTTTACCTAGAAATAAGTGGTGAAGTAGATTCTTTATGATATGCTGTCATATTACAAGTCCCTCAGAACACTCAAATTCTGACTCAAGGCCCAAGTTAAATTTAAAAGCTCAGAATAAGACTAAACTTGGGGTTCTTCACTTCAGTGTTAATTTATTATGTTGATTTTAACTGTTTCCTTGATGAACTTAAAAGTGTTAAGTATTAGCACAGTAGCAACATACAAATGAGGATCAAGTACACAGAAAAATCCACCCTCCCCTCCCTGAAGTCCAGTTAAGACATTAGAATCACACTACATCCATGCCTGTTTTCAAAGGCTTTCGACGTATTTTAAATCTTATGAGAACTGTCTTGTTAATCAAGTAGCAACATGAATTGATATTTCTGCAACTCCAGACAGGTTTCTTGAGAAGCCTCATGACACCCAGAGATGAAAGAGTTCAAATACACTGCACAGGGGAAGCAACCAAGTCAACTCTTAAGTTTGAAAAACGATTCAATTTTGGACTGTCAAAGATTCAAGAATGGAAAATTATTGGTATATAAAGTCTTACTTTTGCTTCTACAGCAGCCAAGTCTGCCTTAATAGCTTGGGCCTCCGAAATCAGTACTGCGTATTCTTCTTTGTAACGGGCAATACTGGCCTCAAGATCACGAATCATCTGCTCCACTTCATTTGCTTTCTGTTGGTTGTCTTTGGCATCATCCTCCAGCTTCTGCAGTTCATTGCGTAGAGGTTCCACTCTTTTCAACATATCAGCATAGTTCAGCTGCAAACGGTAATAGAACCTTTATACATTGTAAAATGACTGTTTACCAAGAACCACAGCATTCAGGTATACACTATCAACAGCAACTTTTCAAATTTATGTACTTCTAACCTGTGTAAGAATTAATAATTATTTAAGAGAAACTTTGTTGATCAATCCTATGGACTCTAGTTTAAACTGAGCACAAAAACAAAATTGCTTTTTGCAAGATCTTTGTACTGCTCTGTAGATTTACACAAAGTCATTCAAAAGGTTCAGACCACATTAAGAAGTGCACAACATCCTTTTACATAAACAGTCAAAAGGGTGTCCGTGCCAGTACTGTTGTAATCTGCCCTTCTTAGCAGTGGAATGAGTAAAGCTAAGCCACATAACAATTAAGACAGGACCTATTGGCAAGATCCAAGTTAAATACAGTCTCTCCAGACCATGCCATTCCAAGCAGGCACAGTTTTAACGAGCCAAGCATTTTGCTGTGTCAAACACCAACAGGTAAGTAAAAGCATTCTTGGATATTTCACTCTGGGGGCACAAGTCCCCAAAGCCTATTCCTTTAGGAAGCTAGCCAAGTATTTAGAAGTCTGCCTAAAAGACCTTAGCAGAAGTGCCTTGAGTGTGTCCTACTCTGAGGCAGGACAAATGCAGTCTCATTAAGAGGACTGCATTGCATTTTCCAGTGGAGAACTGTATTGTCCTGTAGAACAACATTACATACAGAAAGTATCCACTAATGTTCATTGTAAACCCAAAGTTTTTCAGTGCAGAGAGGCTGTATCACAACTGGCTGATACTTCTCTAGCACAGCACTATACCTCACATAAGCATTCATCTGAACCATCTACCCCATTTCTTTGAAGCAAAATAGCTTGCAGTACTTAGCTGAATAAAGGCAAATTCAGAGTCTTTAGACACTGTTACAAGCCTTCTGGCTCACTCTTTTCACCTTGCTTTTGCTTCCTCAAGCTGACTTTACCTGTGCAATTGCCCATTTCACCATAGGTCCGCAGGCCAGTGATGCTCTGTTTACAATTTCATAGTTGTAACTCGGATTTGACAGGTAGTTTTTCTTCATCTTCTCCCGGATGGCATCACTGCAAGGAAAAATTTTTACAGATAGCATGAGTACACTGTATGTCAGCACAGAGGTGCTCAGTATCCCTTTATCTAGCCGGCCTTCCACAGGGGACAATAAACATTTCCTGGTCGTTTTGCTGAGTAGCAGCTTGGATGTTTAAAGTAGCTCAATATGTTGCTTCAGAAATTACAGCTTACAGGTGATACAAAAATTGTATCAATATTTTAAGATTAGTCACTCACAAACTGCTCAACTCTACTCTAAAAAAATTGGAGTTGGAAGGGAATTCAGATGTCTCCAGTCTGACCTTCCGCTCACATTCAGAGTCAGCTAGGAGGCTGACCTCCTATGCTGAATAAAGCCCTCAGCAGCCTGGTCTGTTATTGCTGCAAAATCACTTTCAACTGACAATGTGGCTTTGGACACCAACACACTGCTTTGCAACCATGCCTTGAAGTCACACAAGCAGCTGCTTTGCCCCAGCTTGCATGATACACTGATGTAGGCAGCATCAGACATGCAGTTCTAGACATGTTCATTAGACATGAGCCAACATCAGGAATACACCTTGGCTTCAGCAGTTTATTTCCTGCACCAACCAGCATCTTCACCATGTACAACAAGCTGGTGTCAAAAGAAGTCACGTGCTACCAAAGCAATTACACAGAGGACAGTCCAGTTAACACCCTCCCTTCTTTGTAAATAGTTTATTCACATAAATATCTCATGCTTGCACTTTACCTGATTTCCTCAGCTGAGAAGTTAACAATGGTTGGAATGAAGTTCTCTCTCATGATGATGGAACGTATTTGTTTCCAGTCAGTGGTACTTTCACCTAACAGCAGGCAGATGGACTCCAGTGCCAACTTAACTGCTGCAGGTGGATTAGCCATGGAACGGACCTCTACCAGGTGCTGCTTCTTTATTGACTTCACAGCTAACCAGGGCCAGAAAGATGAAGAGTGTTGATGGGGAAGAAAACAAACAGTTAGCAAAGCCCAGTAGAGGACCCTAGATTTGTAAAAATGCTTCAAGATTCTAAAAAGGAATATGAGGTAATTACAGAAGCATATACTACTGATATGCTTCTGATATGCTATAGTGATATATATGCTATATACATATATATATGCTATACTGATATATAATATACTACTGTATATTACAAGACTTCCATGAATATGAACTTGCCAAATGGGCACAGACAACTTACTCTGCAGCCTAAAAATGATTCACTCAAACCAGTGATTTGTCTACCCAGTTTAATGAACAGACAGCTTGACTGCATGCTGTCTGTTCAGCAGCAAGGTATCACTGCTCTTTCTACAGCTGGTCTGCCAGAAACTAAGCCACAAGCCATAGAAGGAGTATCAAGTATCAGACTGGTAGTATTACATACAGAAAAAAAAGAATGTAGCACAAAAATCACAGCTCAAAGACTGTAAATTTAAAAGAAGGGATTTCTTCAACGCCGTTCTGCCGCATGCTAAGAACCTACACTTTTATTAGACAGGATCAACCCAGATCACAACAAAACACATTCCCATAGACCAGTTTTAGATCCAAGACCACAGTGTGATCTCTTGAAGTGCTTACATACCATTCTGAGCTTCAATGACAGCAGGTTCCACCTTGTCAAGATCTTCTTTCACACTCATCTGCTTGTCTGCAATGACCTCCTGCTGCTTGTGCAGCTGTTCCTGAATCTCCTGGCTCATAACCTGTAAGAAAATTTCACAGACAAAATACTGCTTTTTAGAAGCTGAAATTCTTCCAGTACTTGCTCTATAGGCTCTGTTTTGTAAACAAAATAGTTGCTATGCACAGAGATCGAACAGAAATTTTTACCTTTTTCTTCTCAGCTTCCTGTTGATCTTTCACCATCTTTTTCAACTTGTCATTGGCTGCTGCATTTTTCACTTCCAGCTCCTGACTCTTTATTCTTAGGTCACGCCGCAATTCTTCCACCTGAGATCGATTGTAAGATGGAAGAGAGACTTCATATTAAGCACTGAGATCTATTTAATCACTCCAGCCTTACAGAGAGCAAAGTCTAAAGGTACATACCTGATCAACTGTTTCCTTGATTTTTCTAAGACCAACATTCAAATGCATTTGCTGTTCCTCCAGTTCACTTCGCTTCTCATTGAACAAGTTGGCATAATGGTTGATGAAGTCCAAATAGTGGCGTGGTGTGATTGCCATTGTTCTGCCTCCTCGTTTTGCCAGCCGAGCATTAGCCTTTAGGGAACAAAAAGTTGTAGAACATGCACCGTTTTAAAATTTATTTGGATGTCAATGCTCATACTTTTTAGGAAACTGGTGAATGATGCCATGGCCTAGAGGTAAGTGGAAGTTAAGCAGTGTAATAATAACATACCTGGTGAAGAGTCTGATGAACAAACACACAGCTATTAACAATAGCCTCCCTGTGTGATGGTGGCTGCGGCAGCTTATCATACACAACTGGCATGTAATCAGGCACAATGTAATTTGGTTTCTCAAGATCCATTTTGCTTGTGAACTCTTTGCCAACTTGGTACAGTGCCTCAGTTGACCAGTCTCCAAACCAGTTCAAGACACATCTGAAATATGAAGCATTTGTGAAGACTTACCTAGAAGTATTGTTTTAATGGTCTTTGTAAAACATGTTAGAATATGCAGCAATTACCTGTTGAAGAGTGCAGGAGAGGTAGCTGCCCTGTCCTTCAGGCCCTCAGAAGATGGATTCATAGTGAACACTACATGGAGATTGCGAATAACTTGGCTGGTGAACCATTTGTAAAGTTCCTCATGTGAATCTAACATTAAACCTTCTTTCTGTGCTCCTTCTTTACACTGAGTCATGAGGGTAGCATATTCATCTCCTTCAAAGAGACCAGGAACCTAATTCAAAAGATATTTTTGTTGTAGTTTATGGTTGCAAAAAGGTGCTTAAAATATTTACTTAAAATCTTCTTACCTCTCCATTGGCTAGCAGAGTGTTCATTCTCTCCAGGAATCCAGAATCCAAGACATTAGACTCATCCATGATAAAAGCTATTTTTTCATTTTTACACCCAGAGCGTCTCAATACCGTTCTAAGGTCTTCATCAAAATCTTCACCTGTGTATTTTCTGTGGACCTGGTAAGAGTTAACACTTATCATTAACATTTTGGCTTGGTTTTTAATGGGATTTTAGGGGTCAATATATAAGTGGGAGTTTTGGCTTACAGGGTTTTAGAAGTTAAACTAGCACACCAACCTTGATTTGGTAGACACTCAAACCATTCATCCAGGCAACAAATCTTGACAGGGTTGTTTTCCCTGCTCCACTGACTCCAATGAGCAGCAAGTGGCCCTGTGGCTGACGGAAGATTCTGAAAAAGAACACAAGCAAGTGTGACTGATAAGCATTAGATACTTACTGAAGCTTTTCCTAAAACATCTAAGCTTCAAGTTAGGACCAAAACTGACACACCTTTCCAGATCCTGCTATCTGGAGGCTGGCAGTATATTTTCTATAGACAACAATGAGACCATGCTCCATTCTTACTCTGTACTGAGGCTACTCTGTTTTAGAATAAATATGGCTCACATGAGCAGCGATGGAAGTCTCAACTTACCGGTCAATTCTTAACACATGATCCAAGACTTCATTGAACAGAACAAGTGGTACATCAAGTTCTTCTTCATAAAAGACTTTAAGCCTAGCTTTCACATAGTCTCTCAGTTCTTCTTGATCCACTGGGATATAATCCTGAAAGAATTATAAGTCAATTATAATTAAGAGAAAGAATTATAATTAAAAGTCAATACAGTACGGAAATTAAGATTAAGGAATTTGCTTAGGGGTATATTTATGAGTACAAAAAAGCAGAACTACTAAAATACTTAAAGTAGCAATCCTCCACAAAAGCTTAAGAATACTATACTCATTTAACTTGCACAGGAACATGTCCACTGCCTAGAGTGCCACAGATAGCAGCATGGGGTTTAAACACTGTATCTACTGAACCTATCATAAGCTGAGCCTGTGCTGCCAGTTACCAAAGAGACTGGGAAGTAGCACTTCCCAGTAAACAGACTTACTCCCTCCCCGAATTTATTTTCAGCAGCCTTTTCTAGCCTTTTACTACTGGTCAGAGATGGGTAGCAAGCTAGATGGGACTTTTGCCTCGACCCACTGGGATGTGTACAGGTTGCCCAGATGGATCACGGCAGATTATAAGAAACAGGTCACCATAAAATGTGTATTATCAGTATTTCTCAAGGGTCACTGCCTTATCCAAGCAATTCCATAATGAATAACTGCCACCTGGTAGTGCCACACTATTCTTGAGAAATATTATTTAATACAGACTTTACATGCTGTGGTAGCTCTTACAACAGCATCCCTGGCAAAACAGCTATTAACTCTGGGGCAGAGTTCACTTCAGATAATCACAGTAAAAATTTATTGGAGATCAATTTAACAAAATGATGGTCACTCATTATCAGTTTAATACAGTCATAAGAGCTGCATCACTCAGTTGCATGCAATCTATTAAACATTTTTAAAAATTTTTACTTGCCTTTGACAGCCAGTTGCTGTATAAGATAGGTCTGCTCATAGCCTTTTCTTTGTCAATGTTGGGGAAGTGTTTCAGAGCAACCATGTCAATGTTCTCATCAGTCCAGCGTCTCTCCTCATCTTCCACAAGTCTGGATAAAGAAATAAGCCAGTGAGTACAGTCCTCTGTAATGGAAAGATGTAATCACACCATGTGGCAGCACTATGACTATATATTTGTGCTTTGTACAGATACAACTCCCAAGAGAGTCAAGCTGGAGTGAAGGGAAATATTCTCATTGGCATTCTAGCTATTTAACACGAAGCACACTTTAGTTTGATCTTCTAATGAAAGCTGGCAAAGAGTAGGGAAAAATTATTTTTCAACTCTTTATGGTTTAAAAAAAAATTAGTACGATTACTTTACCTGTCCTGGAAGAGACGTAAGGCTTCGTGGGCCCAAATCCTGATAAGGCCTTCAACTGGTAAGGTTTCTAGTGGTCTCAATGCCTCAAATATACCTCTGACCCACCGAGTCATCTCACGAGGTGAATAGATGTAGTGTGGCTGCGTGTCTTGAGTGAATCTCTCCTAAAAATTTAAATTTAATTAGTTACTTTGTCTCAAAGTTGCACCATATTTTTGTACAGGTCTAGCAGCTAGATATTATGCTGACAGCATAATTTAGTCGATTTTGCCAGAACTCAAGTAATTGGTTGAGTTCCTGCACACATATTATCCATGTGAAAGGCAAACAACGCATGTTAAATGATTCAGCATAAAAGGAAGCCTTCTAACTGGAGTCTGGAGTTGCACTTGACTAGTTACCTGAGACATTGTGTAGAATTCCACCATAGCAGCAGTGAGAGGTTCTGCATATGTGCGAAGTGATGGGATCAGCCTCAGCATTGCACGATTGAATGTTCCATATATTTGAGTAAGTGAAGCTGGTCCAGGATAGTCCACATAAACCACAGGAACATGTCGTAAAAATCTGAAAGATTAGCATATTACACAGTACAGAAAGTCAAATTACAATCTGTATTCTCTTCATTATCTTATGCCAAAATTAAATAACTGCCTGATTCAAAATCATCAGCAGTAATTACAGTTGGTTTGATTGCTCCTTAATGACTTGGACCAAAAAGCATTCTGAAGTGTTTCAGACAGGTGATTCAACAGCCTAACACTGAGTCCACTGCCTGGCTGTCATAAGAACCAAGTAGCAGGTAGTGCAAAAGCAAGGAACACAACTTCAGTACAATTGTTGCTAAACAAGTGTATTAAGAACAGAATTACAAATTGATTAAAAAATCAATGCTTCAGTTTTGACTCCTATTCTGTTGTTATATAGAATTTACTAGACACATTACCTGTGTGACAGAGGTTTTCTTCCAGGATCAGTAGGTGGATTACATGCACCAACAAATTGAATTCTCTCCAGTTTCACCCAGGTTTGGTCAGATGTACGGTAGAATCCTCCATGTTCCACCATCTGGAACAAAACAAACAAACAAACAAAAAAAAAAATTAGTGGAACATTGTTTTTCCCTGAAAGTAGCTGTTGTGGTACAGTTGGCTACGAAGAAAAACAAACCTGTCTAATGAAAGATATGACTCTCTGTGTGCCATACTTATCCATATCTGGCAAGTTGATTTCATCACAGAACAGCACCAGCCACTTTCCTAACTGCACAGGAGCCAGCACCACTCCATTAGGGGTACGTCTGTATTCACAGTAGTGATCAAAAGTTTTCAACAGCAGTTCTGGAGTGGTAGCACTTGAAAAGTTGAGTCCAACCACCTTAAAAAGAAAACAGTGAAAAATATTTAAAATACATTAAGGCTTGAAAGAGAGCATATCAGGAGTCCTGAAAACAGGTATGTTCAGCTGTTCCCAATGGAACAGCTTCCCAATGGAAGTACATATACTATCCACATTACAGGTATATTACCATATATATACAGGTATATATGGCCTACATAGTCTTTGCTTTCCACTGCAGGTTCTCCATTTACCATGCAGCTATGCTTCTTGCCCAACCCTGTATTTTGAATATCACAGCCTCATGAAACTGTCACTCCACCTAAATACAGAGAAGGATGAGAACTATTCAAACATTTGCACAGGTTTTTAAATATGCAGGAATACTTCTCTGTTACTAAAGTAGCAAACAAAGAAAGCCAGTTTAAGCTAAGGAACTTGAGAAATGAATTTTCTCCTCAACACGATTTTTATTTTTTGCTATATGTACACACAACTAATTGAGGTGAAGCTATCACTGAGTTCTGGCTAGGAAATAATTTCGACGCTACCTTGAATCTTAAACAGATCAAAGACTTGCTACTACTCTGTAATTCACACACACACACAGATACTCTCTTGTGTACCTCCATGTCAGGCAGAGCTCTGAGAGCACTGAAGAGGGTCATGGTCTTTCCAGAACCTGGTGGGCCACACAGCACCAGAGGTTTGTGCTCTGCCAGCCAAGTGTACAGCAATGCTTCATGGCGAACTGTATCTAGGGTTGGCACTACAACATCAGGAGCTGCAACTTTGTGTGTTTCAACTTCAATTTGAGGAACTTTGGACTGCCATGGCACCCATTCACCTGTAATGGACACCTAGGGGCATAAAAACATGATCAGATAATTTAGAACAGGAATGTAGCTTGACCTTAGTTTAATTAATTTTTTAAAGCAACATCAAATTTGATGTGTTTACTTAAACAAGCAGCCTGTTTGCTGAACTGTGAAACAGTAAAATTTAAGACAGTCTAGCATTTTACTCTCCAGGTTTGTCACCAAAATCTAAAGCGAGCTTTTAAGAAAATGAAAGAGCAACACTTCTAGCACAAGAACCGTTTACCTCGTAGTCAATTATAGGTATATTGGGTGCAGTTGGCAGTGGCACAGTGGTGATTCTCCTGATGTATTCTCCCAGCTCTGCTCTCATTTTCAAGCGACTGTCTCCAGAAAGAGACCAGAGTATCGCATAGACCAGGTACCTCTGTAAGAAGCAGCAACAGCAGCTATTGGTTTCAGAGTAACGGAACGAAACCCAGTGAGTAACTCAAATCTAGGCAAACACAGGAGTCACTTAACAGCACACTGCATTTACCTGGATGTAACGCTCCAGCTGGTCTATCTGCATTGGGAAGTCGGGATGGTTGGCGTTGTACTGGGCCACGTTGCGGCAAGCTTGGTGCAGCATGGAGAACAGAGAGCCGAGGCAGCGCAGGCGAGTGAGGTCCATAATGTGCTCCAGCTTGAAGGCGTGTTCAAGTGCCTTGGTTACCAGGCCGTTGGATGTGAAATATGGTTGCATTATTGTTGCAGCATCTCTCTGAATCTGTTGGGGGAGACAAACACTGCTCAAAGCATTTGCTTCCCATTTGACGCCCAGGCAGAAAGAAATGATTTTGTTTAAGGTTTGAAATGCTTCATATTAAAAAAAAAAACAACTCACAAAGAAACCCAAAAACAGAAAAAGAAAAAAATATGTAAAGAAGAAGTCAACTTTTCTATGATAGGCTGTCACAAATGCTATGTATGGTGTACCTGTGCTACAAGCATTTTTACTACTTAATTTCATAAGGTAATCTAAGTTATACCTGCAACATTGGGGATGCTGCTTCTTCTCCTTCATCTTCTTTGCCCTTTCGCCTGCGCTGAGCTTCCTCCTCACCTTCATCCAGAGGAATGCTTCTTAGTCTGGCCAAGAAGTTATTGAATATCATGTCTGTACTGAGAACATCCTCACTGAACCAGACCATACCACACCTTGACACAGTAGCCAAAGTGGCATATTTCAGATCCTGTACTTCAAACATGATACGCACCTGAAAACAATTTAAAACAAGAGTTTAAAACAGGCAACCAAGAGCAAAACAATACAAAAACCCTTTCCCTGAAAAAAGAGATAAAATATGCAAATTTGCATTTAGAATAATCAACATTAGCATTATACTGTCCTAAGGTAAGTTCATCATTACTGACGTTTGCCATAAGACTTAATTCACATTTTGTCCTACAGGGTCAGAGTAAGTGTAACATGAAACGTTTCCACAAAAACTCCTTTCTCCAACAAACCACAACCTGAACTCAGTATTACTTTACTTGTGATGAGAAAGAGGGACAACACAGGTACGTATTAAATCAATCTAACAAGCTTATACAGCACATAAGCACAATGTAAAAAAAGTAACATTACATTTGGTGGGAGGCTGAGACGTTCTCCATTTGGCAGAGTCAGAAGTTTGTTGTCATCCAAAACAGAGTTCAGGTTCTCAACCCATTCAGGGTCTACATCACCATCAAAGATAATCCACTGACGTTTTTGTAGTTCACCTCTCACGTTGTCTATGATTCTATATTAAAGGAAATATTCATTGAAGTAGAGAATTAAGACTCAGTAAGGTGAGATTATCCCTGGCACGAATGTACCAGCCATTTTGCATTTGTGCTATTAAAGACTTACTTTCTCAGGACATGTGTAAACAAGCCATCTGTCCATTCCCTGGTGTTTGGATCTAAAGTACCATAGAGGTGATCTTTGCTGATTGCTTTTGGATCTATAATGTGAGCGACACCTTCCACACCTTCCAGACGTTCAAGGGCCTTCAGAAGCACTCTCCAAGCCATGCTCTTTCCACTTCCAGAGGGACCAACCATCATCAAACCATGATTTATCTGTGTAATCTGATACAGCTGAAGAACCTGTGACCCAAGAAATAATGTATCAATTAACTTCAGCAGGTAATCTAAGCTTTTAGGTACTGTTTGTTTAAGACAAGAAAAATTTAAAAGCTTTCCACCTTTCATAATATAAAAAGAAATTTAATCTTATACATAAACTTCAATTTCAAATTTTCAGTTTTAGATTTTACCTTTTCAACCCACATGCCACCAACTTCTTCTCCATCACCATAGGTAAGGTACATTTCCTGACACACTTTCTTAAGTTCCTCTCTCAAGGCTGTCATCTCTCCACGGTGATACTGTACTCCAGGGAATACATCAGAAAGGAGACTGAACAGCAGTGGAATGTCTTCTGCAACTAGTTTTGGTACCATAGTTTCACATACACTTTGGATCAGGATCTGCAGAGAAAAAATGAGTCACATTTTATTAAATTTTTTTTTTGTTAAGTTCACTTCATCAAATGTGTTTGACAAGGAATACTTCACTAAATACTTTACTGATTAACTACCAGACCAGAGTAGCCTTAGTCAAAACAACCACTGATGGGGTTTCAACTTCGGAACTATCCAATGATTTCCAACTGATTTTTAGTTTATACAAGTCTGGTTTCTTATGTCTCTTCATTTTGCTTTTGGCATTGATTGCTGAGATGGTGAGCAGTAATAAGTCTCATGGATGCACCATCTCATAGGAATTAATTTTTCACCTTGATTCAGGGACTTGGAAAACATGTTTAACCTGGTGCTTCAAAGCTATCAAATTACCTTTGGTAACATTATTTTGTTCACAGAGCTTAACACTAAATGATAAACACTGAAAGGTTACTTTCTTTGTTTAGTGTGCATCATCTATCACAGAAGTAAAGACTTTGCACACACATTACCTCTTGCTCTGGCAAGTTCTCAGCGATTTCTCCCTCATCAACAACTTCACCACGCTCTTCTTTCTCCCGCTTTATCTTCTGAATCCTCTCCCTCTTCACATTACCTGCACTAACCAGCACACTCTTCAGTGCTCTCAGGCCAAAATCATAGTGGCTTTGGGAGGACAGCTGTTCATCACAAAGCCTAAGAAGCAAGAGACAAAATACAATTTGATTCTCAATATGAACCAACATAACACTCAGTAAATAACATTTTTCACTTGAAATTTTTGCCTGAAATGATTGATGCACAATGTGCTTAGTGAGTTGCAAAGAACATTATAGCTTTGAACAATAAGTTCTATTGCTACTGACTGGAGCCAAACTTGTTACTCACTTGAAGAATGGTACTATCTTATTGGCAAGAACTTCAGCTGTACGGAAGCCTTGGGAGTACAACATGACCTGGGCAATCAACTGACGGTCTGGTTTTGTCATTGCCAAGCTACGGAACAACTTCTTCAAATTGTCAGGTAAATTAGATCTGCCTGCATAGCCAGGATTCATGGTGATGAAGATAGCCATGTCAGGGCTCACTTTGACTTGTTTGTTCAGCAGCTCACAGGTAATGGGTGTTGCAGCTGAAAAGAGAGTGCATTTAGTTATACCTGAGTTAGTAATCAATCACTCTGAAAATCCAAGTCATACTTTATCCTATTTTAGTTTCCTACAGTAATGGACAGCAGATTCTCCAGTACTGCAACTCGAACAATGTAAATTTCTACCAGCTGAAAGTTACAACAAATATTTAAGTTTTGACATAGAGTAGCTTCATCCATGCATTATTTGCAAGAAATGCAGCTGAGCAACAAAAAACAGCATGAAGGATGTTAGAGAAGAATTACATACTCTTGTCGTAGTTGGGGTTGGAATGCTCTCGCAAGGCTTCCTGGATGCACTGAACTTGCTGTGAAACTGCAGAGAGCATTCGTTCCTCCAGTCTGTTGAACTCATCAAAGCAGCCCCAGGCACCCACTTGGCAAAGTCCCACAAAGATGCGTCCCATTGCCTGCATGAGAGGGGAAAATTCACTCAGTTGCATCAGCAAAGGAAGCAGAGAACATTTATACAATGCATCCAAGACAGGAAGAAGCTGTGTTTATTTGTAGGTTACTGTATTTGCAGTATTGTAGGAGTTACAAAAGGTAAAGATGTTCAAAAGATGTTCAGCTTTCACTGCTTCACAGAACCACAGGAGACAATCATAGCTCTCTATTACTCCATACTGTATTGCAGTGTGTTCCAAAACAGGCAAACTAAGTCCTGCATAATGTTTTGCCTGCTGATAACATTAACATCAGGTGCAGTTCTAGTCCTTTATCACAAGGAGGATACAAGAATTACAAAACTTTTCAGAAGAGAAAATTGGATGGCCAGAGTAGGACAACCTTTCCACATAAAGAACAACCTTTAAGGTAAGATTCTGTGGAATGCAACATGAGGGAATATGATGGAGATCTAGAATCTACTAGTTTCAGATTAATAGGAACCAATTATTCACTGTCTTTTCTACTACAAGAACATAGGAATCATTATAAAAAGACAAAAAGAAGGTGCTTTCTCATGGAGTGCGTAGTAATAGTGCACAGCGGAACAATTTGGTAAAGATGTTATAAACCCAAGTGTGCAAGTGGATTTAAGGGGGGAAACGGTACATAATGAAAGGCTCACTGGAGCATGAACAGAGTAACACATTTCCGCTGGGTCATCCTGATCCTCTTAACTGTCAGAGGAAGGGAGCTGGGGCAAGGAAGGATCACATTATCTGTGATTTTAATACTCCCTAAGCATTTTCTTACAGTCACCCCTATGAGCCAAATTCTGGTTAAATGGAATCCCGATCTGGTCAAAATACAGCTGTACAGAAAAAAAACCCCATACATGGGCAACCTGGCAGAGTCTGAAAAGTTTAGTGATTCCTTGTGCATGTTTTATATTGTTTTTTATTTATATAATTGACCAAGGTTTTCATTGGAAGACAATTTGCTGTGTTACAGTTTACAGAATAATTTTCTCTGGTTCTCAGTTTGAAGAAGGTATTAATCTTCAAATATCTGGATAAATTTTCTTAGTTTTGAAAAATTCTTCACATGCTGAGATAAACTGCACAGCTGTGTTGTAAAGGCTAATTTGGAAATAGTGCAGCTACGTCAGCAGTCTCACACTCTCATCTGCTCCTCATTGAACCAGTTCTATCAATGCAAACTACATAGTTTAAGTTACTTTCCTAAAACCAGTCTTAAGCTCCCACCCTGTACTTCCTCTTCCTTTCCCTCAATTTGTTGTTACAGAACTGCCTGTTCAAAAAACCCAGAACCTCTGCTCTAGCAATGATCCATCCCACTTCTCCTTTAGGCATTTTTCTTACAGAGGTTCTATATGACTCAGAGATACCAGCTCAGTTAAGACTTATAGATAATCATCTTGAAAATAAACACTGCTGGCTATTCTGAATTCTGAAGAGATTTCTACTGCTTGTTAACAAAGACTACATTGTTTTAATCAAAGAGCTTACCTGGAAGTCAAATGTTTCGTCGCAGTTGAAAACCAACACAAAGCGGCCGAGCTGATGCCCAAGAGCTTTAACAGATTCTGTTTTACCAGTACCAGCAGGACCTATTTTTGAGATGGGATGGACACACTTTAGTGTTTATCATCTGAGCAGCTGAGCAACTTGTGCAATCTCCCAGGATGTGGATTCTGAAGGTGTCTGTTCATGAGGGTTCAACTGCAATCTACAACTGTTTCGACTACCCCCAGAAGACCATTTTGTTCTTTGCTATCTTAGTTATAAGTGTTCTGCACGTTTACATTAACGTCGTATTGTGGGAGTGCACATCCTTTCCCCAGTCCACCCCCTAAACCCCATGAAGGCCACACTACAGTCTCAGGAATGCTTGTTAGGCCTTGGCCTACATCAACAGCACCAGTTAGCTCCCCTTGAGCTTATCAGAAACCCTGTCTGCTCCCACAACCTCTGCTGTCTAATGAGCTCCTGTTTTTTAATTAACAGCCTTGAGACTTATATTTTTTTGTCTGAACAATAACCAAGTAGAATAATATTTTTGCTGTTAGACTTTTCAAGGAAAATTCCAGTAACCAACTCAGATTGCGGCCAGGATGGAAATTTATTGATGACTAAAGCAAATAATTTTGCAATTCTATAAACAGTGCTCCTAAGACCCTTTGAGATGTCCTGGACTGCAGTGGGCTGTGACCAGGATCTCCCTTCCATTGGGATGCCTCTTGGAGCTTGTGATCTCTCCAGTTTGCAATGGAGGGTTGTCATTGAAAGCCAACAACTGAACCTGGGCTGATACCCCCTAGTCCTTGAGACCCAACCCTTCATTTGTGGTGAGATGCAAAGGCATCAAATATATTTCACTGAATTCAAGTGGAATTTGTCATAGAGATACCTTTGCACATACTTTATGTCTGTGTGCCTTATGAGTGTTGTCAATTTAGGTCTATAATTAAGCTAAACTTTTTGTAAAGTTACTGCTCTGCTTAAAGAAAATACCACTAAATCATTTTGTTTTAAATTAATCAATTGTTCAAGTACTGCTACTATTGTATGGATTAGATAATGAAGCATTACTAAATCCTTTAGACCTAAACTTGATCCAGCCTGAAGCTAAGTTTGGCAAGGGACCCAATGGTAGTCTCCCTTACCTCTTTGCATCCCTTACTGTTATCCCTGCCTATCCTTCTGTCTCCCCAGTCTCCACATAAACCATTTAAAACTGCTTTTAATCAGATTTTTCCTTGTGTGCTTTATCTATATAGTAAGTAATAGAAATAACCTTGCCATAGAATTTGTTGTGCTTTCCCAAATTCATATTAAACATGCCTGTGCTGATACCTCACTGGTGATTCTTTAAATGACCTAAACCACTCATTCTCACATATATTAGAGAAGATAAGAATTTTATACACTTGTCTCACAAACTTACCAAATGGTGATCCTCCAAGTCTTGCCTCCAGGGCTTGTGTCATTGTCAGGTAGCAGCGGTCAGTGAGAGGAGTCTGCACCAGCTTATCCTGAACCCCGAGGTACTCAAAACCATAGTTGAATTTGGCATTTGCCATCTGAATGGAGAGCTGTTGCAACACATCTGTCTGCTTTGGATCAAAGTAGAACCGCATTTGGCTGAGCCACTCGAAGGATTTGGAGTTGTCGATCTTGCTTTTGATCAGTGATCTTGTAACATCTCTCTGGTGCACCAACTCGGTGATCTAGAGAATAAAGTTAACTCCTTAAGAACACAGCAATACAAGCCAATACAGGCTAATAAAGACAAGAACCCTATAGCTTCTCAGATTGGCACAGTGAATTGCCATCACTTAGAAATCATGACCTAAAAACAAACTGTTTTAAAATCTGTTGCTACAAAGACAAAACTAATCATGTTGCCCATTTTTAATGACTTCACAGCAAAACACTCTGGTCCAGTTAGCCTATTAATCCATTACACTACTGAATTCAGTATTTTATTTGCCAGAAATCAGGTATTTCCCTCTAGATATAACCCACGGTGATTTTAACTCTCCCCTCACTGCCAATCTCTATGTAAAAACAAAAGCATATTATGATTACAATAATAACCATCTTAATGATGTATTTCGCATTCGAATGACAAAAGCAGTAACTTTTACACCTGGAAGATCCAGTTTTAAGGTCAAATCACTGAGCTAGTCTGTAATATGCTGTCCGGCATTAAGTCGACTAGAGTAAAAAACTACCACCACCTACATTAAGGATCAGGCCTTAATGTAATTGCTTAAATTGCTGTGGTGGTTTGATACCACAAAACCTTTTCCTAGAGGAATAGAAAATGGATCCTAGACTGATCAATTTTTTCATTAAAATTTAAAAATGCTCACCTGTAAACCCCAGAGATGAAAGGAGGTTTTTACTTACCAGGTGCTCCAGTTTCCTTCTGCGAAGGGGTGGCTGCTCCATCAGCACAGAGTCTGCCAGGACGTTGAGTGTGACCTCAACATTGGCTAGCACAGACTGGAGAGGACTGTTGTCTCCACCTCCACCATTGAGGGCTGACTCCACATTCTCAGACCATGCAATCTGAGCTGACAGTACAACAAGCTGAGCCTGTGTAAACAAACCCTTATTAGATAGTTTTCCTTGCTGAAGTAACGAAGCTGCAGTGTATTAAGTGTTCCACATTAATACCTGGTATTTGTCAATCCAAGAGATGTAGACTGCTGGATCAATTGAAGTTGCTTTTCCAAAGATTTCTACTTCAGTAACAGACTCGGCAAGCAATTTAGCAAGGGTCACTCTCATTTCTTTTTCAACAAGAGTGAGCCACTCATTGATCTTGGGATGTTCTGTGATGGAGACAGGTGTTTTGAACAGCACCTGCAAGAATTAAAGGTTTAAGTCAGTCCACATTCACTTATTTTCAGAATTTTATTTAGAAAGAAATAGTGCAGCTATACCTCCTCTCCTTCACGTGAGGATATCCCAAGAACCACAGAATTGTCCTCATTGAGAATAATGCTAGAAACTCCAGCAAACATTTTCTTGAAGTGTTTCTGTAACTTAGCAACATTTTTGCTGTTTCCAATGATTTCAAGCAAGTCTTCATCACCAACAAAGTAGAACCTATTAATCACATAAAATTAGAAATATATCAGGACTCCAACTATCATTTTTATTTTATGATTTATGCTTCATCCATGGCCACTACTACACAGAAATAATTGTCAACCGTTTTCCCAACACTGCAAGACTGCACAAACCATAAACTTCCCAGCAGCTATACCTCAGTGCTACCATTAAGTTCAAATGGTCTGTACCATATGGAAGTGTATACACGTGCCATACTGTGGATCATTTTCTTTACTTATCCATCTCTGAAATACCCACAGTAGAGTTTGGGATTGAACTGTCTATCAGCCAGGGACAACTCCCACTCAGTACCTCCCTCACCCTTATTATCTCATGCTAAGTGACAAACTAGTTGAGGTAAGTCAAAATCAATGACCTAAATACTGGACTGTGACAATTCAGACACTGTCCTTCAATCAAATGGCAGAAGAAACTCTTAAGTTTATATTAATCAATTGCAATATTTCCTTAGACAATATCCACCTCCTGCAACCAGACACAGATGGGCAAGTAAGGGAAGTTTCAGTCCCACTTCCTGGGGGGAAGTAGCTCTAACTGAATTCTGTATATAGACAATACAGATTTAAATGGTCGTAACATCTCATACATATGCAATACAGAAGAATTGGCAGAGGCTTTACAGAGCAGTACACAAATTCCTGCACAAAAACATCAGATTACTTCAAGAGTCAACTTCTTACCGAGGGAAAGAGGATCTCTCCCTTTCCAAGTATTCTCCCAGTGCTTTCTGTATCTTCCCAAGTAAGTCTGCCAGTCTCTCTAATGATCTCTGCACACCTTGAATGTTAAGAACATCCATCACAAGTGGAGATTTGGACACCTTTTTCATGAGTGCCAAAAATTCAGTGCTGATGCTGCAAGTAAAATAACACAATGCATTAGTGCAAACTCGGTAACCTGCAGAACACTAAAGTTATTTATCTCTGAATGACCACTCCATCTCTAATGGCTGCAGCGGCTCTAGGGAACACAAGCCTAAATTCCCCAAATACCTCTTAAGATACCTCAAGCCCACAACAACTTGAAAGTTCTTTGCAGTGCTCAATCTACCAATTCCAGAGGGGAAGGTCTACTTTACTTCCTGAAGAGATGCATAAATCTGATTCTTTAATCTGACTGGAAGTGAGTGGAATGAGCAAGTGTGATCAGACCGACTTAAAAGAGAGGAAGTAAATAATGTTTAAACGGTTAAAGGTTGCAGCAACAGAAATCAGCCTGTTTGTCGCAGCCACAATGTCAAAAAAAGCCGTGAAATAGTTGACATGAACTAGCAAGAAAAACCACCTGAGTCCCAACCATCTTCTAAATATTATACATCAGCCTGTTTACTATAAACCTTTTTCTGTCATAGTTGCACCTCTTGGCTTGATGAACTTTTATCTACAGCAGCTGTAATCCAGCTGGACCAGGTAAGAATACAGCCAGTATTTCAACTCAGAGAGTGCTACAGTGAGTCATGAAATTTCAGGCTTGCCCACATGGTGCCCCAAGGGAGGCAAGAAAAGAACAAAACAATTAAGAAGTTACCTCTGGAACCGCTGGGTCTCCACAGGCAGTAAGTGCTTGATGTCTGCACTGCCAGTAAAGATACCCTCCAGGTAAACCCATCGCCTTTGGACATCTATCCAGACATCAAAGAGTGCCATGATACGGTTCAGCTTATCTTCCCAGCTGAGGGCATCTTCCTCAAACACCTGAAGTTTAAACACTGCATTAACATTCACTTAATATTATCAAGTGTTTGGCTACCAATAATTATTAGAGGAAGCAGTTTTTTGAGAGTTACAAAGTATGCATATACAATTAACAGTCTGTCAACTTTAAACAGTGAATGTGGTCCCTGCTGAACAAAAATATAAACTAAACAAAAGGGGAAGGCAGAAAAAAACCAAGAATTCTTTAGCTGTGCTCTCCATTTTACCTTGTAGTATGGTGACAGCTTCATAGCCGACACACTGTTAATGTGCTCCTTGACTTTGTTGAAAAGGTCATCCCATCCACGAATCAAACGACACTTGTTCTGGTAATTGACCAAGTCCAGTTCGTAAGTGTTCCACACTTCTCTTATCTAAAGAAAAAGATGTTTAAGGTATGACATCAATCATTTCTGCTCCAACATAGTTACGAAGTTGAAATGTATTAGAGTAATCAGATTTTATTTTTTTACCCAAAGATTCTGGGGTTACGCTCAAGCTTTTGTTAAAAATATTGAGACTATGATGCAGTTCAAGGTGCGGTCTTTGTAGTAACTACCAAGAACTGTTTTCCCCAAATAATGCAAGTTTCATCAGAGGAAGTTTCCATAGCTTTAAACTGCTCCCCAAAACAGAGCATTCCATGGAGCACTGGCACTTATTTCAACAGCATAGAGTGACTAGTTTACTACCCAAGTAGCCACTCAACAGCAACCCTCTGATTGGCTATTACATGCATACATACAAGAGCTGATACTAGCCTGTTTCAAGAACTCTTCCAAAGCCATCTCTCCCTGAGCCACAAGCAGAACATCTTTGACAATTGCTTCATTTCTCTGTAAATCGACATCCCAGATCTGGCCCAGGGTCAATTCTGAGACAACCCAGTTAACATGAAGCCTCTTCATCAGTTGTTTCCAGTGTCGGTCTTTAAGTGCCTCTGATTTTAGTTCGATAACTAACATGTTTATCTACAGAAGACAAGAAAGCAAGTTACATCTTTGAACTTGAATATAAAATACATGCATTTTAGAAATGAGTGTACCTTACCTTCATGTAACCCTTCAGAAGTCTCTGAACATACTCATAGGAGGCATACTGTCGCAAGCGGGCAGGGAAGTTTTTCAGTTGGTTCAGCAGACCATCCAAATTTTGTCGAAGCTGTCAGTAACATAAAAACAATGAAATCTTTCTCTACAAGTCCTGTGTGCACAACCAGACAAGTTGCCTACCTATTTGTTACAGAAAGCTGTCTCTAATGAGACATTAGGACAGGATGGCTCTTTTAAGTGTTGTCCGTATTTGCCTAAGATGTGGTTACTCTACAGCGGAGAATGTGATTTTACTGGTCTGATTGAGATTTATGACATAGTCTTGTCACAGGCAATTAGTTTACAGATTAGTGTTCTTTTTGCTCTTTACCTCCTGAGCACTGAACTAAAATTGATGGTGTTTACCCAACTGTATAATGAAGTTTCCCCAATGAGGTCCAACAGCCTATTTAAAAACAGCAGTTTCTTCTCTGTAGATGCAGTCCAATCTCAAAACTATGAAAACTTCATAAATCCCCTGCAAGATTACTTAAATTATGACGACCTGAGAATATTTTCTAGCTTAGCTTCAGAAGAAACATGCTCACAAGAAACTGAAGGTACCTAAACACTGATAATGATCCAGACTGACAACTGAGCACGTCTCTCTCAAGAGGTCTGATTTCTAATTTGCATATACTTGTGGCAGTTGTACTGTTCATGCACACAATAGTGAAGTACCTTGCGAGGCTGTACTGAGACCCAGGGTTGTTCTTTCATTTGATCGATCTGTTCCCACACCTTAGAGAGTTCAGACCAGACACCTTTGAGATCCTGCAGCTCTTCAAGGGCTACCTGTATTAAAGAATTCAAATATCAGCAGTTATTCCTAATTTCTTCAAAGTCATCATCATGGGTGAGTCAAACAAAATACTTCTAATCCATCAAAAACCTTCAGATAGCTTGCCAATTCAACAGAACAGCAACTGCAAGTGACCAAGATGAGATTTTTCCATCTCAGGTCACATAATAGTTTCAAAAGAGTAAGATAGTCGAGGAAGAGATCTGAAGTGTAGAAATAAGTGTAGAGATGGTGTCCTGGTATTAGTACAGCACACACTACAAGCCACTCTCCTGAGGGAGAAAACAATGGAACCGAAACATTTTTATCCCAAACTGCTGAGAAAGTGTGTGAGCAGGTTGTACCTGTACACGCTCTTCACTGCCACTGAGCAGTCCTGTATCTGTTAGTTCCAGAGCTTCCTTGGCCTTTGCACACTTCTCACGGTCATCCTTCAGCCGGCCAAATTTTCCTTCGTAAATGGTAAGAGCTTGAAGAGCCTCTTCTGGACGCAGATTTCCCTAAAGTTTACATGAGATACATTAATCTAATAATCCTACAGTTACGCTGAAGGCAAGTTAAAAACAAGGACTAAATATAAATGTTGCTTTGTCTCATAATTTTTCCATTTCCATTTTGCTGACAGTAAGACAACATACTAGTCCACAGTAAGTCTTTTTTAATTTTTACATGCTGTTTTTGGCTTTACTAAAATGCACTTCAGGGGAAAAAAAAAAGGCAAAAAGCAGCTTGCTTCTGAATCCTCCTACATGCAGACCTCTGACATATACTTTGTTTCAGACAAAGCTCTATTAGTCATTGAAGTAATTTACTTTTCTGCACCTAACAGAGGCCTATGTTTTAAGAGTAAATTTCCCTCTGCAACTATTGCCAAAAATCAACACACTAAGAGGTTATGTTAGAACCCTTAAGAAGAGTTCTACTATCTACTATTCTACTAAAATGAAAAACTGCAAAAAAAGCATAAAAACAAACTGCCTACTTCCTACTGAATGCAGAAAATCTACCTCATTCACTGAATATTAATAATCACTACTTACTGTTACAGGCTTTGTCTTCTCCCAGTCCGTCAGCAAGTCAGTTGTTCGGCTCTCCACTGCACGATCCTCTTGAACTATTTTCATCTGCAGATTTGCTACTTGTTGTTGAATGGCAGAATCCTTCCTACGCATAATGTCATTAAAGGCGCCCCATTCTCCTTCAATGTTGTCAATGTACAGCCAAGAGGAAGGAAATTGGAACCTTTGTTTCTCAAGCAAGCGCTGACCATTGCGATACAGCTGCAAGACACAGTGGTTTTAAGTTAAAAAGACAAAACTTAAGCTGCAAGACTAAACAAACATTCTTAAGTGCTCACTCTAAAGCTCACAGGATTTTTCAGTATATGAAGTTCGAGTCTTTTTAAGAGAACTTGAATATCATGAAGTTGCATCTTAAGAGCTAGGCCTGACATTTCCACAAGTCAGAATCATTAGCAAAAGACAACAAACATACCTCAACTTGCTTTTCAAACTGTTTGATTTTACGTTTCAAGGACTGCACGTATGTGATGAACGTCACAGCATCTGATGTGCTAGCAGTGTCCACGGAATGCTGCTCCAGCTCTTGACGGGACTGTTAAGGGCACAAATCACTGTTTTAGCATTCTACAACAGTTGATCTGAAAGTGAAAAACTGGAATTAGGACTCTTCTTACCTTAGAAATTTGTGAATGAAATTCTGTCATATTCTGACCAAGCATTTGGCCAAATTTGCTAAGCACTTCTTTGTGCCAGGAGTCATACTTCAAGTTCACCTTTGATTGTACCTACAAGCAAATAATGTCATATAAGAGTTATTTGTCACCCTTGCTATTTTCTGTTATACACCTAATTCTGAAATTCAATGCATTTATCACAAAAAATAATTACAACTTCTTACCTTGCCATAGTCTATGACAACAGGTCCAAACTCCTTTCTGGTTTCTGCATTGTCAAATGTTCCTCTTGCCTTTCTTATCTGAACTAAAAGGGCCTGCCACTTATTCAGGTCTTCTCCAAGACGGTTGTATATATTTTCAGCCTGCATATCCCACAGACACTGGTACTGCAGCCAAACCTAATGGAGGTATTTCACAATGTTCAGAACTTCTCCAGTATATTCCAAAACATGTGCTTCCCTCTAATCCCTAGGAAAATGCAAAGTCCCATATTCGTTTTAGCTGTACCATTACATCCTGTCACCCTCCTACCTTGACATACTGCTCCACTTCAGTCACAATTCCCATGACAGCTGAGTATGATTCCTCCAGAGCTGCAGGGCCATCAGGCATCCTTGTCAAGGCATTACGATAGAATTTTTCTTCCTCAGACAGTTCATAATGCACTCCAACCTAAGAAGCACAGTTATACTCGTGATATACATGAATTTCCAGAGCACTCAGGTTTGGTTTTAGAGCAACACATTAATATATTGAGGATAATTAATTACTAAGTGAAAGCAAATGCTCAGACTTAGATACAGCTTCATTACACTTACCTGGTATCTCTGACTTTGAATTCTTGGCAGTGACAGGATCACCATCTTCCAAGAAAACATTTCTTGGTAAAGTTTGTATCTACAGTCTTCAATTGGTGGATTCAAGTATATTACCTGGTTGGTTATTCTTAGTTCATGTACAATGTTCTGCAGAAACAGTAAAAACACCCAGTTTTATTGGTAGATACTGCTAAATATAGACAAGAATTTTGGATTTCAAGAAGCACCTTTCAAAAAGTCAACTTCCACTTAAATGGGAAGAGGAAAATATTTCCCCAAAACCAGATGCAGAATAAATATTTATCTTCCATATAAACCTCATAAATTATGCAGAAATTTCTGCATTAATTAATTAACAATAAGAAAAAAATCAACCAACTAACCAAAAAAATCTAATGCAAAAAAAAACCCCAAAACCCTACAGGAAAACTTACTTTGATCTTGGGTTCACCACCAGGCTTATGGCTCACTTGAGGAGCATCTGTATCCATGTCAACTTCTGCTTTGTCGTCTGCCTGTCCCAGAAGAACCTGGGTCCAGGCCCTCAGTCCAGCTTGCAAACGAACACCCAGGATTCTTTCAATCTAAAGAAAATAAGGCACATTGAAGGAAAAACCTGCAGATTCTCTGCATGAAGATCCCTGCTATCAATATATTCTGACACCAGGCACATTACAGCACCTCAAAGAACCAAGTACTCCTTTGCTAAACCATTCCAGCATCAGAAGGGGCTTACCAGAAGAGAGCTGGAGAGGGACTGTTCACTAGGGCTTGTAGCAATACAATAGGGGATAATGGCTTTAAATTGAAAGAGAGGAGGTTTCGATTAGGTATTAGGAAGAAATTCTTCACTGTGAGATTGGTGAGGCACGGGAACAGAGAAGTTGTGGATGCTCCATCCCTGAAGTGTTCGAGGCTAAGCTGGATGGGTCTTTGAACTCCTGAATCAGTGGCATCACTGCCCATGGCACAGGGGCTGCAACTACATGATCTTTAAGGTCTCTATCAACCCAAACTGTTCTCTGATTAAAGAGGTTTAGGAGTTTTGGTAGATTTTCACTGAATATAATTCAAAGCTTCTCCGCTCCTTATGGACTTCAATGTAATGAAACCATTTTAAGTGTATTGAAGGTGGCCAAATGACCAATAACCTGAAACTTAACAGGCAGAACCAAACAATATGATGGTAACAAGTCTTTACTACCAGGACAGAAAATTTTTACCACCCTTTATCTATCTTGCTCTCCAGTACCTTCTATGCAGTCAAGCTGTATCAAACCTTTTTCTTCAAAAGACAAAACTCCCCTTGAATTAAATGATCCCAAAAATCAAAGGTAAAAAAAATCCAACACAGGTCTTGCATCTTCTGCATACCAAAAGTACACTGAAATTTTCAGGGAATGAGAATTTTCCCCTGAGTAACTATAAAGAGAATAATCAAAATATATTTTGCACCTGAATAAAATGTTACCTCTAAACATACACTACTCCTCGATCTGAAACTTACCTCCATATCCAACTTATTGACCCAGATTGGCAAATTTGAGTATGAATGAAGATTTAAATCATCCACAGCTTTCTGAACTCTGTTCAAGATTTCGGAGAAAGTCTTGTGATCATACATGCATGTTTCCAAGGATCTGACTTCCAGGTCTATCTTCTCTTCAATAATGAGCAGATCATCCACCTGAGATAGTCCAGGAAAAATGGGATGTTTGACAGGTTAGATCAAGGAAACAATAATTATTCAGTAATGGTTAATCACGTGTCTTGATTTGGATGCAGTAAGCAATCAATTTTAGAAATATCAAACGAAAATAGTACTGCTAATAGCAATTTTAGCACTGCTAAAATATCCATCCAGTTGGCCAATTTGTGCTGACTCAATCAGCTACTTAACCCAAGAGCTGCAGAACTGGTTCTCAGCTGTCCAATGAAAGTTTTGGATAACCACACATTACTGAACTATAAATGTAAAAATTTTGCAGAATTTGAAAGATAACACAAACCTTTTCCTGGAAACTGAAGACAGTCTCGGCCAAGCGCTGTACATATGGATCAAGTTTGTATGATTCCCACACGAGTGCAATTCCCTCTGCAATCAAAGCCTGCACCTCTTTCTTCAAGCCAGCGACCAGCAGTGAGATAGTATTGCGCTCTTCTACCTTCTCACATGTTCGCTCGTACGTACGGACACTTTCAATGAGAGAAATAGCAAACGGATAGAGCTGGTTTGCTTGGTGAGCTTTGTTGACAATTGCTAGTGGGACGCGGAAACCAAGCCACTTCAGGTTTCGGACTTCTTTGGAAAGTGTAATTATTTCTGGGAGAAAGTTGACTTTCAGTTTTAGGACATTTCCAGTTCGACCTCGAACACGAGTGCTTTCAATGGTGAAAATGCGACCAGACACACCAAGGTTGCGTTGCTGAACTTTTCTTGCCCAGTCATCAAAGATCTCCTGAGTGTTGAGCTTCATACGGAAGCTATCTCCATCCTGCTTTAGCTTCTGACCTTCTACATGGTTCTCCCAGCCTTTGCCAAGGACATCCTCCACACGCTTCATGTAAGCGGTGAGCTGCCTGTCAATCTGTTTTGCCCAAATTATAGACCCAGACACAGGAGGCAAGTCACGAACGTGACTCATTTTACACGCTTGACTCTGTGGGTACTGTACTTTAAACTTGTCATGAAGAGACTCAATATCATCTTTCACACGCTGGATCAACTGTGTTTGGTATTCACGAATGGCACCACGAATGTGAGGTCTGACAAACAAGGCGTTAAAGCGAGAGAAGATTCTGAACATTTCATTGGCATTCTTTGCTGTACCGAGCTGGTCTCTCAAACGGGCTGTTATTCTTGTTTCAACTCTGTCAATTCTTTCATCATAGCGCTTCATTGCTGCCTCCCAGGCTTCTGTACCTTCTTTGGAAACATCTAATCCATCTACTTCCTTAACATTCTCATAAGCAAGATTGACTTCTTCAATTGCATTAGCATCTGCAGCATCAAAAAGGACTTCTGCTACTTTCATATCCTGTGGTTCAGGTACCTCTCCTTGATTTTGCTGGGCAACAGCAGTTACCTACATTAGAATCACAGTTTAGTGAATTGATACTTCAGAATTTCCCTCTAAGTAACAAAATGGTTCTAAAAAATGTTGCAAAAATCCCCTAACAATCAGTGATAAATTCTTAAGAAACTTTTGGTCATCTTTCAGATTTAACTTCCAGTAGGAATAGGGCAACACAGTTACTTTACAAACTTCCGTTACTGCGCAGAATAAGCTCATTTTCCACTGTGGTTTAGCCAAGTTCAAGGATTTAAACACTTATTAATCTCCTCTATGTTATGTCTAGACTTGTGTTTATTAACATGAGCATGTATTATGCAATGTAAGTCAGAATTAGAGCTAAGCCTATTAGCAAGGGTTCAAAATTGGTTTTGGAAGCAAACATGGAAAACAAACATTACATTACTATTGTGTTAGTAACCTCAAGTAATAGTAACACTCTTGAAGAAGCCACATAGATTTTCTGTTCGGTAACAGCCAAGATTACCTGAGGTCGCAAGAATAAAATAAATATAATACCATGCAGATTTTCTGTTCAGTATCAATCAATATTACCTGAGGTCGCAAGACTCTCACAATGACTGCCCTCAGCTGCTCATGCTGACGCCTAAATTTCCTCATTTGATCAAGACGACTTTGGAGTTTCCTGTGAGCAGGATTGATGCGCCACACCATCTTCAGGTTCTCTTCCCTTTTTCTTTTCACGATATCTCTCAGCAGAACTTGTAGCTTCTCATATTCATCATCCCAGGTTTGGAATACCTCAAAGCATGCAACCATTACCTGAAAAAAATTTTAGAACAGGAACTTTAGCTCTGGAATTAAATGCTTCCTGAAAGTCACCGTCCAATGCAAAAGCACAGCAACCAGTATCACAAAATCATGAACACACCTTTTCAAATTCTTCATAGGCAACATGCATCAGTTTTCTGGTGCCCAACACTTTAAGCAGCTGAGAGCTCAGATCTCTTGAAATAGCCTCCACTAAACGCAATGCCCTTTGGATTGGGTATTTTGTGTTTCTGATTTTTCTCAAATGGGTAAATATTGCAACAAGGGCCTGCCTGATTTTGTCCAACTCCGTAGCAGACAGCAAGTCATTCAGTGGAAAGTCTTTCATCAGTGGATTATAGTCATTCACGGTTTCCAGTGCCTGTTTTAGACCTAAATGGAAAAGATTTTGAATATAACTTTTCATTTCATTGACCAAAACCTGTATCTGTAACTAAGTCAAGGTTCCTCTAAACAGCATTGCTCTTTGTACCACAATGTTCAAATTTTGTAACAGCTTAATGTTCTGTAGGATGTTTTTCAAAAATCTTGTTGAATAAGTACGTTACCTGTGTCTGTATCAAAGCTGACAGTTGCATGAAAACGTTTGCCATGTTTTAGAATGTCCAGAGTCAGCAAAACTTCTGGGCTTTCACGTTTTTCCTGAATGCGGTACAGAGCTCGTTCCAAATTTAACCAGAAGCTTATCTCCTGTAATGCAGTGCCTGATGCAGGATCTCGATCTAATTTGGTCACCTTCAAAGTAATGGAGAGAAAGAGAAAGGAGGGAGAAAAGTGTTTAATTTATGTGTATCAGCTGTAAAAACTTTCTGTTACTAAATATGATTGAAACATGTAACAACCGCTAGGTTTTAATAATCCAACCTCAGAGTTTTGGCACTTATTCTTTGAAGAGTGTAGGAACTGCATGCAACATGTGACAAGTCTAAGTCCAGAGATCCTAAAGGTTGGTTTTAGGACCCTCATGCAATAATCTTCAGCATAGCCTAAAAATGTCACCTGCCTGCTTTTCTGAGCACTGTCTGTATTCTGGTTAATAGCAGATGAGCCAGGCAAGAAAACAAATGTTTTATGCTCTCAAGTAAGGAGAGACAACACTCTTCCATGAGTAATAGGTGTTTACTGTGCACACAGAGGCAAAGAACCCAGAGCAGTATCTGAAATGTTATTTTTGAGTAACAGCAGTTCTTTTGAAAAGTAACAGGCAGAAGTATGAGATTACAAGATGGGGCTGGAGCAACAATTGTGAAGTGGTTGTAGATGCACCAGGAGCAAATAACAAAACAAGTCAGTAAGATGTGTTCCTCTCTATCTGCTGTAAAGATCTGAAGAATAGTTACAAAATTCACAGGGTTACTGCCAGTTACTTGAGTCTATTCCAATATGTATAAAATAGTCATAGTCTTGGCTATCTGTGGAACAATTTACACTAGATTCCAAGTTTAAACTAGACTTAGCCTAATTTAGACCAGCGTCTCTGGTGACTGAGAAACCTGGTCTCAGATCTTCAGAGTATCCTGCACGAAGCTGCACTTTACCTGTTAAACTGTGAAGAAGGGAAGAAGATACACACTACTGCATAGAAGCTCTTATTACTTGTTGTTTTTTACCCCTGTTCTTTATTTGGATACCTTTTGTATTTCTCTAATCCAGCGGTTGACTCCAGACTGTAGCTGATTGAGGAACAATGGATCTTCAGCCTTCTCACCAAAATCTGTAACCTTTGGTTTTTCTCCACGTTCGTAACACTGCTTGGCAACATTAGTAATGGTCGCATGAATTGGTAGACTGATCTCTGGAATTTCAATATTCTGCTGCAAATGCAAGAGGCCCATTTCAAGCTCTGCAATCTTTTTCTCAACTGAAGGAGCCATCTTATCTCCATCCCTGAAAATGCACAGACATTTCCATATAAGAGAAACCAAAATCCATACATAATGCATTCAGACCTGAACTGCTTCCCCAGAGACAGCAACAGCATAATATGCATCTGTGTGCTTAAACAACTCAGGAGATTCACCCTGAAGAGTCACTGTTGTTTGGGATTTTTCTAAATTATTAAACACTTTACTTCATAAGCACAGAAATGTGGTATTTATACTGAATTACCTGTCTGCTTTGCCGGATTCTCGGATATAGGACTTGAAAAAAGGAGCAACAGCATTGCTAATGAAAGAGTGCAATGTTTCATACGGAGAATCTTCACTGAGAGTGAGCACTCTGAGCTGGGAAGACACTGGTTTGTCGGCATCAATCACTGCTGTACGTTTAATGAACGCCAGGCTACAGAACAGAGAAGAGAGTTACTAACTAATTATCTGAAACAATAGCTTTAATCTGACTGCAAGTTCGAGAGTCTAATGGCAACCTGTATCATCATACTTTACAATCTTTCTCCTAAGAGACTTGAATACAAGTCTTCCAAATCAATACATCTTTCCTGTTCAGCAATAAGCAGGCTGAGCTATCAATAAGGACTCTGAAGTAAGGGCACACTAAAGAAACACACATTTTACAAAGCTTCAGAGTCAAATATGCCTCAAGTGACAAATATGTAAGAGTCAGACATAACCGTTGCATACATGACAGTTGCATGTATGCCAAAATTAATAAAACTTTGTTTCTTTAACTGCAGAGATAGAAGTCCCAGATCCACTCCTTTCAGCCTCATGACACACCCATTTTCATGAGAGCCTCTACCTTGAAAAGCTACTGCCCCACTTGAATAAAAACAGTCTGAACATACTAGGTAAGCCAGAGGTAAATTTCTAGGTAAAATAGGTAAATCTGCTTGTGCAGGTTTTACATACATAGAGTAGAAATATCAAGATCTATTTTACTAATTCACCTGTTTGACTTTATTCCATAATGAATGTCAGTGCTGATACTGTAGGAAATGAACTCTTTTTCTTCTTCTCCTTCATCTCCCACATCCTCTGCAAAAAAATATACAATGTAAAAAATACTTAATTTCTAACACATCTGCCACTCCTTCTCAACCACCTTCTGCTATTACCAGGCTACTTCCTAACTTTTAGGTTGCATACTAACTTAATTAACTAAATTAGGTCAAATGTAGCTTTGCAATCTCTCAGATGCAGAATGGGTTCAGTCTTTTAACAAAACTCCATTAAGATTTAGGTGGCTATAAAAAATAAAAAAACATTAAGTAAGTGAATTTTAACTCACATTCTAAGAGAGAAATCTGCAATACAGACTGTGCATTTATTTGCTGAGATATGTTGCCAGGACAACTATGCTTCAGTGAAGACATTAAACAGTGTACCGGCTTGAGAGGCTGCTTTTATCTTTCAAAGGTGGCTTTCTATTTTCAGACTTCTACTTTGAAAATTATTTGGAAATTAAGTCTCTGAACAAAAAAAATCTCCTAACAGAATAAAAAGCAAAGCCATGGAAAGTACTCAGGCATTAGAACAGCCAGTGCATCACAGATGATGTAATTGCTGGGGATGCAGGCAGTGGTGCTGCAATGCAGTGATTTCAGTGCAGAAGGTTACTCCCTGTAGGGGGACACACTCTGACTGGACACACTACAGCAGACTCTGTCCTGCTCTGATTTCATTCAGCCCTTAGGAGATACAGCCTCAGGGTGTCACAACTGTGGCCTCAAGCACCAGAAGCCTGGTCACAGAACAACAGGGCACTTGCAACCACAGGAACCCGTATGAGAGCTGTTGGCAGGCGGGGGAGCTGGTGATACCAGAGAGCAGCTTTCCTTATGCAGAAATAAGGCTTCTGTTCTACTTGTAATCAGTAATCTACTTCATGCTATGCAATCCATGGACAAGCTTCAATAATAACAACATAGCTTTTAATAGTGTCAGAGCTCTCCATATGCTGCTGGACGTTTCAGATCTGTTAAGTTTGAACACCCGGGTGTCAATCATAAAATCCACTGTGCCCAAGTAACTGGTATTAAACCAAAAGACATGGACAGAAATGGCCTCTGTGCATCATAAATTAGTATTTGGCTTTTGAAACATGTAAGAGTCTCTCAATTTCTTTTTATGCATACATATATAATATCTATGTGACGAGCCTAAAGATAACTGATCACCACTATCTTTTATTACTTCCAACCTCAAATAGGGATAACCATTCTCATGATCGAGGCATAGCAAAAATGCAGAAATCATCTGCATTAATAATAGACGGTTTTCTTTAGAACTTATTGAACACCGCATCATGAATTCATAAAGACAGCTGTTCTTTTGTTCTCTTCTAGAAAATTAACCCTACTGAAAAAGAAGTCTCAAACTTTGGAAGGGAAAGAATGAGGATAATCAGTGGAAATAGGCAAAAAATAAACAAAGATGGGTTATTTTTAAGCAACATCTGAAGTTTACATGAATAAACAGTGAATGGAAGAACCTTCTTGATGTTTCTCTGTGTGTGCAGCAACTGCAGGGCATATATCAGGACGTTACACTGTTTTTGCTGACACGTTAAATAATGCAATATGAAGGATGACTTTATTAGGATTTGATATATACAGGAACAGAACCACCAGCACACATAGAGATCAAGAAGCTTAACACCAGAATTTTGCAAGCTCACGCTGGCAGGCAGGTAGCCATTTACAGACTGTAGGGGCTTGTTTAATAGTAAAAGCCTCCATTATTGATGAAACCTAGCTATATTTTGTCACTGTTCATTAGGCTGCATTCTGTGACAGTAAGAGCCTATTTAGCAACAGATTTGTTGACAAATCATTTTCAAAATAAACAGTCAGTAAAAGCAGCACGTAAGTAACAAAGACACTGAAGCCAGGGTCTCAGCTTAGCTGCGCTATTACATGCAGCATTTGATGCGGTTCCGAGCGCAAGCAGCACGACCACTAGGCTTTGATAACTAAACAAAGGGACGGCAAGGTCCACATCTTCGTTTGTCAACTACGGGAACTCCTTAATTAACCATTAAAAGACACTTTTTACAGGTCCATTCAGGCCGGGGATATTTTTTCCCCCTTTATCCGGAGTTTTGGCGCTTTTGTTCTGTTTCAGAGCGGCTATCTGCCTCGCCCAGAAGGTCACTTCCCCAGCAGCCTGGCTGCCGCAGGAGCGGTGCGACGGCCGACTGACGAAGCACTTTCCGTGCCTTCCCAAGTAGGACCGGCCGCGGCCGCAGCACGGCCGGATCTGCGCTCACAGCCAGCCCGCGGCCCCGCCACGCACCCGCCCGGGCCCCGGAACAAAGGCGGCGGGGGAGGTCGGGTCGGGCGGCGGCAGCCAGGGGGATCCGCCCGCCGCCCAGCCTGACAGCGAACCCGCGGTGCCTGGCCCGACGATTCCCGGTCGGGGCCGCGCTGAGGCGGAGCGCGGAGAGGGGCCGCGGCCACAGCGAAGGCGCGCCCCTCCCACCCGCGGCAGGGCGGCGGCTGCGGCCAGCAGCGGCCATTTTGCCACCGCGGCGGCTCCGCTCCCGTCTCACCTTTGAGCGTGGAGCGCTCCACCAGCACCGTGTGGACCTGCGGGTCGGAGAGGAACTTGCGCATATGCTCCACGGCGCCCTTCTCCTCCAGCGCCGCTTCCAGCG
>VZRF01010856.1:62617-143272 GCA_013396875.1 Vireo altiloquus
GGCCGCGCCGCGGGGGAGCCTGGGACGGGCGGCCCGGCCCGGCCCCCTCCGCTCCGCTCCTCCCCGCCGGCCCCGCCCGGGCGGCTGCCGCTCCCCGTCACCACATTATTCGTAGAATAATGGAGCGGTTTAGCTTGGAAGAGACCTTAAAAATCACCCAGTTCCAGCACGCCTGTTGGAGGCAGGAACAACTTCCACTAGACCAGGTTGCTCAGGGCTCCAACATGGCCTAGAGCACTGTCAGGGATGGGCATCCACAACTTCTCTGGGCAACCTGTTCCAGTGCTTCGCCATCCTCACTATAAAGAACTTCCTCCTAATACCTAATCTAAACCTACTCTCTTTCAGTTTGAATCCATTCCCCGTTGTTCTGCCACTACATGTTCTTGTAAAAAGCCCCTCTCCANACGCCTGTTGGAGGCAGGAACAACTTCCACTAGACCAGGTTGCTCAGGGCTCCAACATGGCCTAGAGCACTGTCAGGGATGGGCATCCACAACTTCTCTGGGCAACCTGTTCCAGTGCTTCGCCATCCTCACTATAAAGAACTTCCTCCTAATACCTAATCTAAACCTACTCTCTTTCAGTTTGAATCCATTCCCCGTTGTTCTGCCACTACATGTTCTTGTAAAAAGCCCCTCTCCATCTTTTTTGTAAGCTCTCTTCAGTTACTGAAGGGTTTCCCGCAGTAATCCCTTCCACAAGGGTTTTATCAGAGTGATTTATTCTGGAAGTAGAGGGCGGGATGTGAGCGGGAACGGGAAGGCAAAAGCCTTCCCTCACTGTGCCGTGGCAGCACCGCCCAGGCGAGATGTGCTCTGCTGCTGCTGCTGCCGCCTCGTTACCCGGAAGTAAAAGCAGACCCGAGGTTCATTTTCCAAAGAAAAAAAAAATGTTTATTTCATGTGAAAAATTAAACCAGAAGCCATAAGGTCAGGTGGCAAAAATGCCATATTCCCGTGAAGAAAGCAGCAGGCCAACTGCAAGGCTTCTTCCGTGCAGTATCTCTGGTGCTTTACAGAGCCCGGCCAGCCAGCTGTGCTAATTACCACTTAATAAATATGGCACCCAAACCATTAATCCAAGTCTTTTGTGAGACTGCTTCCCAAAAGCAAAGGACATAAAAGGAGACAGGGACTAAGAGTAAATCAGTGAGAAAGGAGATTTTTATTCAAAATGAAAGAATTAAAAAATTTCCTAACCATCTGTTACAGCAACCACATGCCAATGTATGTTTGACTGATCAAGGTATTAGATGAGCTGAGCTCACTGCTGCTGAGACAGACAATCCCATTTCTCCTTGCCCAAATTAGTCCCCCAGTCCAGGCTGGCATTTAGATGTGTCTGGGGAGAGGGCAGTGAAGTTCTAAAGCAACTCCACTGACTCCCCAAAAATACACCAGGGATACACAGACTAAAACTCCAGTTTTCGCCCATATGGAGGTAGAAAAAGGAATGTTGCCTCCAGAAGAAAAGCAAAGCAACCACACAAAACCACGTCTGAACCTCCCACACATTTCCTCAATAGATGCTCAGGGAAACACACAGAGACTCCCCAGGCCCAGAATCTGTTCAGATATACTGCCCAAGAAGTAAGGAAGCCAGGGTGGGATATCCTGCCTGGCAAAGGAAGACCTGATCTGTAAGCCTCTACATAAGTGTGACCAAGCATTAAAGTGTATATGTCCAGCTACGACACTAGAAATCTGGAAAGCCCACACACACATCCCAGCTCCTCCATTTCTACCAAGAGAAAAGGCATGCCATGCTCAGGCAGGCTCCTAAAGCACTTATGAGTCCAATTCAACTTTGAAAAAACAGATTTCTTAGGTAAAATCTCAAACATTCTTGTCTGGAAGAAAAACTATTTGTTCAGCAACCAAGTCTCAACTGCAAGCACCAAAACTAACAGAGGTGATTGTTTTTTGATGAATGTAACCTATTTAAACCCCTACCCCACTTAAAAGGAAGATGCAAATTACATTGAAGGAAATTGAAGCAGAGACAAGATAAATTTTTTGCACGAGTTCTCTTCTGCAGTCAAAGCCTATGGAGAGATAACAGGTTTCATCTTGCTCAATCTGGGTGAAAAATAATTTGCCTTGATCCGGCTCTAGTTAATTATGGATGTCCTTTTCTTGGGGACACAAAAGACCTGGCCCTTCTTACAGGTGTGAGAAGCCACTGAAATCAGCCATCCAAAGGCAAGATTGCCAATATGACACATTTCCCATATAATTTAACTAAAGATATGTATTTCAGAGAATCATAGTGAGAATAGGACTTGTCAAGACACAAGACTTGCTCCTAGGAAATGCCACACAATATACGTAGAATGAAAACCTTTTTCATAAGTTAGAAACAATTTCAGGGAAAAAAAAAGGATTTTTCCTATACTTAATATTAATTTGGTAGTATTTAAGACCAAAAACGAAGGGAAAAAACCCAACAAGTAACCATTAGTGCATCACTTCCTTTCCCATCTTTAATTCTATAGTGAGTGTACTAGCAAAATTACTACAGCAAGGTCTTCATGCTAGCTTGAACCCTTTCAGTGTGGTTTTCTGGATCACAAAACCACCTAAAATAGCTCAAGGCAATTCTGTGACTGCCCTCTCCCCTCCTCACCACAGGGTGACTGCTTATGAACTTTCCCATGTGTGTGCAGACCTCGCTGGGGTAGGAATGAACTCAGTCCCGGTGTGCCTGGCTCCAGGGAGAGCCAGCTGCAGTCTTGCTGCTCTTCCAATAGGTGAGGAAAGAATAATGCACTTCTTTAGCTCCACAGTAAATTCTCCCTTGGGAATTTCTTCATACAAAATGTTTAACTACATCAAAGTTTTATTTCATGAAGTAAAGACAGCTCAAGCCAAGTGTCCTCATAGAAAAGAAACTATAATCAAGGGAGACAGTGATATGGTAATTAGAATGGCAGTTCTTAATTAGCTATACACAGTCAGAGTCTCCACAATCACTGCGCACAGTAAGGACAAGATACAAGAGGCAGAAGTGCTCCACTTTTAGGTGGGTCACCCATGAAGGGATCCAGAACAGTGGGATAACCTGAAGTCCCAGCTACCTCCTGCAAGTACATCTGTGAGGTGCATAAAGTGAATGAACACCTCTCCAACACAAGCAATATGTGCTATACTAGCACCTTCCTTTCCAATTCTACAAAGCCAAACCATGAAGGCAATGCCAAAAAAGGCTGCTGGTCAAATCCCCAGAGTCTAATTCCCTTAGAAGGAAAGGATTAAAGTTCATATCCCGAACATGCTGGCAACTCACTAAGGCATTTATATAGAAAAAATGTCATTGCTGTCAGTATTTTAAAACATTGTATTTTGAGACATATTTAACCCTGATTTCAAGAAGAGAATAACTGGATCCTCAGTTGTTTCAGTATCTTGTTTTTCATTCATGATTTGATGAGTTTACTACTGAGCTCATGAAGAAAACTCTTTTTTTCACTACATAAAGACCTAACCTGTAACTCAAATCTTACATTTATAACTCAAGTCAGTAGTCAGCTCTTGATCTCAGGCTCAATGCCCCTGCCAACTCCCCAGTCACTGAAGGTCAGCTTTATCTGAGACATTTCCTTAGTTCTTTTGAAGATTTTTTTGGATTGCAGAGGGAAGACAACTCCTACTGCAGACTTCAGTTTTTCCCTTCACCCTTGCCACCTGATCATGTATCAACCACCACAATATAATCCCAGATTTTGTGGTTACTTTGCTTGAAGCCTGTCAATACAGAAATGTTACATGGGAAAATACTATGGTATGAAAGATGCATTTTTCCTAATTGTAGATTGGAGTATTACCAAACTCCTTTTAGTACTCATTGCTGGTCTACAAGTCAAGTCTGCTTTTTTTATTGAAATACCAATTATTCCTGTTTTTTTTTTTTTTTTTACTAATGGCCTTCCACTTTTTTTTTGCTTTTGAGAAATTTATGAAATTATTTCAATTTGTACAGCTGATTCTGCTAGCAGTGATGATCTGAACAAACCCCCAAACACCCTGTGTTAAATTTAGTTTCATGATGAGCAAGTAAAATTCACATGTTCTTTATTTGTCCATATAATACACCTTTTTTTTTTTTTTTAAAGTTTTAAAATTAGATAAAAGCATATTAAATGGCAGGTGTATGAAGTTTTTCAGAAACAATGCCAGAACAAAAAATTGAATTACAAAATGTTAAAAAATATGTAGGTACATTTCAACTTAACATTCCACTAACGTATAATGTTACAGATATTGTCTAATGAAAATAATTGTGCCACTTACCTATTTTTGCTGTTTCTAGGAACTTTTTATTCTGTACATAGGACGATTCTGTACAAAATATGAAGTCTACATTTTTATTACTTATTACCATAAAACAAGGTACAATGTATGTACAATATTAAAATGAAGCCATACTAAAGCCACACTAAAAAGACACTTGTAATATTACTTTTGACATTCCTGATGTACAGGTGTAATTTTGGAAAACGGGGGAAGGTATCAGACAGAACTTTATGAAGAACAACAGTCACCAAAATTCTACTTTAATTTTTCTTTTTATTTTGGATGTATTAGTTTTAGAATTGTTTAGTACAAGATTATACGAAATATATAAATATTGATAATGAACATGCTAAACCATTAGTGGTGATAAGACTTTGGAATATTGCCTAAGCAAATGTTCAATGGCCCAAAACTTCAAATATGCCTTTATAGAGAACTTGAAGTCTCTACCACAATACTTCCCTTTTTGGTGAGTGTTTATCTTCAATAAAGAATAAAAATAAAATCTAGACAGTGAAAGATGTTCTTATACGTTGAGTATCACACAATCAATCAAACATTGATATACAGCTGGGTTTTTTTCCCCCCCTTGGGTAACATAAGAATAATTCCTTTCAGCAATCTCTTGCACAGACATACTGAACACCCAAAATCAAAGGTAACTGATACTCTACCAGCTAAAGATGGAAGTTCAAACAATGGTATATCAAAATACATAGACGTTGCTTTACACAATTAAAAAAGCACCCTTTTTCCCTCAAAAGTAGAAGGCATCTTTAAACTGTTTTCATATAGTTTATCCTAATGGTAAAGCATTTTCTTTTTCAAGTTTTACAGGAAATGTTTTCAGACACAGTGGACATTCCACTTAAAGGTTGGGTTGGTCTTTAAATTTAGTTGTTGTAAGCCAATATTTACCACTCACAATTTTCTTCCAATAGACAACATAACAAATATTGGAAATTGAATGTTAAATGCAACCAACAAACAGCAGGCACTACATCTGCACAAGGTTACTATGAATGTCTGCTTTGAGCAATATTTTTTTTTATGGATGCAGGAGATGTTATACTTCCTTAAAAAATAAAACAAAACTATTTTTAAAGAAGCCACTTTTTTATCTCTCTATGCATCAAGACATTAAACATTAAGTTATATCATGTTACTGCCAGAGACAAAAGAAACTAATCACCCATTTAGAATAGCAGAACACATTTCAAACAGCTTGTAAGCAGGATAAGTAAGTCAAAATACTGGCCACCCTGAGAGAAATCAAATATTGAAGACAAAGCACTATATTTTTAAAGAGATTTTCCTCCCGTGCTTTTCCATCTACAACAAAAAGCTCATTACATGCAAGTAATCTTGTGGAATATATAGCAGCATTTGAAGATCATCAGCAACTCAGATGCATTTTCAGTTCACTTGTGAGGTGTATTTGCAGCACATGTGCTCTTTACAACAACAACAAAAATATTTTCACGGTAAAATTATGGTCACTATCTCCTCAGCTCTTAGACTCATTTAAAAAGAAGCAGAATGGAATTCAAGAGTCTGTTCCTTTTTTTTTAAATATTTAAAAAAAATTTTAATAAGCTTATGATGTTGTGCTACCTGAAAGGTTTTTTCATCTTTCAGATAAAAATTGATGCAACTGAAACCACACTTAGTATCTGCCACAGAATATTGAACTCGTAGAGCCCAGGAAAAAATGCTGAGTATTAAAAGCTCAGATAAGGGAGAAAACAGTGAAAGAGTTACTTTATTGACTTGAAAAAACTTAAAATGAAATTTTATATTCGGTCTATTCCCAGTCATAGTAAACAAATTTTCATTTGAGGAAAAATTCTTCTACCAGTTCATATCTGGAATACTGGTGCCATATTATACACTAAAGACTGGAAGATATGGCTTTAAATCTACATAAAGTATTAGGATGTGGTATATATAGATATATGTATCTTTACCCTAAGTAAAAGAGAAATGAATTTACAGAATTCTTAGAAAGGAATGATGACTGAGGATTGTCATGAAGGTTACCAGTTTGTAAGCCATGTTTTGTAATACGAAAGAATAACTGTATTTTCAAAACTGCTGGTATATTACAAGACAGCAATAATGTGGAAACAACTGTAAAGCTGAGAAATCCTAGAAAAGGTTTAATACTTATATTTTAAATAATTTCACTTTTGAAAACACACATTTATCATTAGTACCAACTATTGGTCATTCACTTATTTAGATGGAAAGATTTTATAGAACGCTTTTCTCAAATACTACTATAAAAACTGCATATTATCAGCCAGCTGGTACTATGACAACACCTCCAGGAAATTGTGTCCACTTGATTATAGTCAACCCAATATTCTGCAAATGGAACTGGGTAATTTACCATTGTTTGAACTACTAATCTTGAGCTGCATACTCTATTAAGTTATTGCCTACAGAACTGGGTTGAAGAAAGCTTTGACTTTGTGTGTAACTGATTGGTATGGCACAAAAAATTAAGTTCTACTGTAGAACTGAGTCCAGAAAAAAAACTTTTCCTCCAAAATAATATTTCACTGTAATAGTTTAATGCCCATCATGTGATATTAATTCATCAGCTCTGCAATGTGATTCCAAGGCTTTCATGGTATAGATATCCTGAGGCAGTTCTGACTTGCGTCGCACAAGAGGACGATCTTTTTTCTGATCTTTTTGTGCCTGAAATAAAAATAGAACAAAGTTAGCCAAACATACTAATTACTAAACATTACTTAAGAGTACTTCTTGCACATCAGTACGTTCACTTACAGGAAAAGAAAAAAAAATATATGGAAAAAAGTTTATACTTTCTCCTCTTTACCCTACCAGCTATGCAGTGTCAAGTATTAAAACCAATTTTTTTGGTAAGAGGAAAATTAAACAGCTATGAAATTCTAAGCTATTAACAATCATGACATCACTACCATTTTACCAATGCTTTCTCAAAACCAGACAATATTCCTATGAAAGTATCTTTACATTTTATAATGCTGTTTTTACGTAGTTCCAATGTCTGAATCACCTACCCTAATTTGCTTGATTATTCATGTTTTTCTGTAAACAAGTCCGTATTAAAAATCTGCCTGGCTTTTACCTAGCCACTGTTTTATTGGCATATTCAAAGTTAAAAAGTCACAGTGGTCTAATTTTGTTGTGGCAGAATATTCACTAAAAATGTTTGCATAAGTCTGGTATAGGAAAAAATTCCTGATCTACTTTCCTCAGTCAGTCTAGCACCTCTTCAGTAGGGACATTCTACTGTATTGCCAACTTCCAGCATAAACCTTAGGTTCTAATTTCTGAAGTTTAATTTAAAAAACAAAGCTGTCCTTTGGACAGCTTTGTCCCTTTTTTTTCCTCAATAGATAACTGTAGTAGCTCTTGTTGTAACATCAACTGCTGATGGTACTTAGCAAGGGATATCTAACTGTCTGTTCAGTGTCCTCTCACAGACTGATGCAGGAATGCTGCCTAGCCTGCTTTCTGCAATACCCTAACCCATAATCAATTCTTTTCCTGCCTGGTGATCCAAACTTATCCATCCTCTTGCAGGCTTAGTTTTTCTAATAAAGAATTCCCAATTAAAACCAATCTATTAGCTCTGCTAGGACAGGATCTTTCTCCTTGAAAACTGAGCTTATAATCTTTTAGACATCTCATTTCTTGCACACCTTGTGAGCAAGGAAAGGGAAGAAGGCATGCGCTTGGAGAGTTGGCTGAGGAATGCTTAAGCAGTTCCAACCCAAGTTTCAGAATTTTGTTTAGTTTACAATTTGTTTATTTTCCATTAGTGTAGTTTCTTTAAATCTCCACCCTTTCTTACAGTTGTGGGTGGTGGCAAATCAAGCTCGTTCATAGGGATATGATGCACTCGTTTTCCAGCTGGAATGCTACCAATGAAGCTGCATATAGGCCAAACTTTACAGCACATGAAGTTGAATTCTTTGTAGAAAAGAAGGTAACACTTAGATTAGAGTCCCTGGTTTTAATCTGGGCTGACATTACTGTTTCTGCATTTTATATGGTATAATACTGGCCCAAATCTTTAAATTCTTCCAGTAGCTGAGAATTTTGTTTTTAGCTGCTTGTCCCAACTACTAGCATAGAATCCTACTCTGGCCACTTTTCTTCTAGAACTGATGTTGGAGCATTCAGGAAATAGGAATTTTAATGCCCTCTGGCAGGATAGAAAGTGAACCAAGGTCTCATAAACCCTGAGAAAATAGTTGAGTGTTAGGACATAGCACAGTCAAAGATGGACATTATGATTAACATAACTTTAAAATTAAGTAGCACTCATTTTTCTAAATAATTTTATATGCACCTTTCTCTACTAGGACTGGTTCTAGGCTCTGAAGTGAGTGAAAGGAGGCCCCTTTCTCCCTCCTGTGGGCCTGGCTAAGCTACCCAAGGTATGAAGAAAAGCAGAGGTTTAGGAACTTTAATAAGCCCAGAGCTCCTCACTGACTAGCTCTAACCATCATTCCCATTCGGGAGAATGCTACTCTTGTTCATTGCCCCGGAGAGGGATGTAATTCCACTAAGATTTACATGTAATGCACAGGGATCCACAACAGACATAAGTGTTTATAAAATGGCAATCCTTGAGTGTGTCTTAGCATTCCAGCATTTCTTTTAATTCCAACCTTCATCCAAAATGCCATGTAACAAAATAATAAATAAAATATAATCTTGCAGGATAATGACACCTGAATTTTAAGACAGTTACTCAGCAGGTTAGGTTGACTACACACTTATTTTTATTAAATGTCTTACTGGATACATTGGTTCAAATTAACAGAATTTATCTCCGCATTGAACTGTTTTTTCTGGCTCCATTTCTCCAGTCTTAGACTGTGCTGGATTTAGACAGATTTATAGTATCATATAGTACATATTCCTACCAGAAATCATAGTGATACTGCAATGCTACCTGGCATCTCTCCATTTTCAACCAGCTCCAAGTTGAAATCTCTAGTTTAAACATTGGTATTCTAATTCCACTTAACTGATGTTAAATTTAAAAGACATGAATATTACTGAGCATTACCTACAGACAAAAGGATGGAAATGACCTTGAGAGTCCTTGCCCTGCATGGGGTAATGGAACCTGACAGATGGTGGACTGAGGAAGAAGAGCATGAGTGGGCAAGACACAGACCTTACATATTTTTTTCAAAGCACAAGAGCTTTAGCCACTAAGAAGTCTCTGAATATCAAACAAAAATGTATGAAATATAGTCAGATTCTAGTACTGACAAGATTTTCTTATGAAAAATCAAAACCATTATATAGAGACAAGACTAGAACATGATGTCATAGATTTTAGCTATAGTTTTCACTGTCCTTAAAGCATAATCATTGTTTAATGACACAAAAAGCTATTCCAAAGTGAAAATTAAAGTTTCTGTAGAAGAAACCTTAAAAGACACTATATAGCAGATTCACAGGCATTAGAAACATAACACTATTTCTGGCTGCTACACTATCACTTGAAAGTAACAGCTCTGATGAAGAGTATTACTCATGAATAAATGGTTACAGGGCTGAAAATACAACCCAAGTTTATGATTAACAGTCACTTAATTAAATTCATAAACTGGAGTACTTTGCTATCTTCACAAGGCTTTACCTGACAAGCCTCTTCTTTCACTGTCTTTTTCAGCGTCTGCAAATCTTCAATTAAAGGCCCATCTGTTTCCATTGCAACAGGACTGTTCAGCAAACTCGTGTCACTATATGTTGGGTACTAATAAAATGCAAAGTGTTAACAATCATTCTTAGTAGTAATAGCTAAATACTAAGAGTGTATTTGAGTATTTGAATGATATGACTAGTTATTTGAGATAAACTTAGACATATTATGCTTCCAGGGACTAAGTAATAAATTTTAGAATGGAACTCCAATACTTTCACTTGGCAGAAATATCCTGCTGCAAAATACAGTCAGCATAGAAAGAAAAGATGGTTTGATTATCTGAGACTCAATTTTAAAATACTCAGATTTTGTCAGTATTGTCAGTCTTCTCTGGCAATCAGTTACCTGAAACCTTTTTAATACATTGTTAAGTGATCTGTGAACAGTGTAGTAATCCAAACACAATCATTTTATTTGCTGGCGCAATGTTGTGTTTGAAGAGAAAATACACTGTTAAAAGACTAAATATACCTAACATACATTTAATATAATTTCAAACCAAAATAATAAACTTTTATGTCTTCAGAAAGTAAAAGTTACAAAAGAAATTAAAGAAAAATTAAAATCTTTGTTGTCCAGTAATCTCAATACTTCAGATCTTATTTTAATTCAGATGAGGTGTATATAGTTTTAAATTCAGAACTTATTTATGTGCAGACATAGAATTTTTCAGTTTTTCCTCATAAATATTTTAAAGTCTGAGTGTACCAACAATTTATTGCAGATGAGAAAAAAAAACCCCAAAAAAACCAAACCCTAACAGCAAGGACTTAACAAATAGAATTATAGTGATATAAAATCTTAAACTGTATTTTTGTGTCATGCAGAGTGAGGAACAGCTCTGAATGACAAGAATCATCAGTCATTAGTCAAATGAAAAAGTTCACAGAAATTCCAGGAAAAAAGAAATCCCTAAAAATCCATTATCTAGAGCACTAAAAGCATTTATATCCTTATGCCAATTCGGTGGAGCATTCAGTATTAAAATTAGTAATTTTTATTTTAAATTGATTCCAATTATTAGCTTTCTTCAAACAGCCTATGCAGAACATATGGAATACACGTGGTGTTAACCGGTATCAGAAAATGTACTTACAAAAAGTTGCTTGGAAAGAAAAGGAAATTGATACTGTAGAACTCAGAATATTCTACAACTCAATCCACTCATTTAGTCAAACAATAGCAATAGCTCAACATTTGTAATAGCAAATGACCATGTATATCAAGTATTCTTCAAGCAAGGCTTTTGTATGACTTATGTCATTAGAGAAATGTTTTGCCACTGAAAGTCAATCATTGCTTTCATAAGAATAGTCCTTTTTGATTAATTGATCTGTTGTCAACTGAAATTTTACTAATTTTAATAGATTTTATTTAAGCAGTTTAATAATTGTTCTCTGATAAATGACCCAAGAGGAAAACGACATTTACAAAATTCCTCTTCTTAGAGAAATAGATTACCTCATACTTCCTATTTTAAAATAGCACTGAGATCAGAAAGTGTCCCACTTCTGTTTACAGAGTACCATTTCTCCCTCCTCCACCATTTTAAACTCAGCTAGATGATGCTGGAAATATACAGTACATTAAGTTTCTTGCTACAGTATAATAAAATTCTGTCTGCAAAGAAATTTAAATGTTTGGAGGTTTTTTGCTCATAGCAGCAAACCCTATGATTGAGATAAAGGAAAACTGGCAGCATTCTCCAAACAAATCAAGGAGATGGGGAACCCAAGCTGAACCACTCCCTTCTCCCATAATTTCAAAATATAATGAATATTCTAAAGGACCTTTATTTCTCTATCACAATTTGAGTTTGATCAAGTAATGCTGGACAGGATGTTTTCCTTCAGGAAAGGCCTGAGGAGGAGGTTCACCAGCAGACTGGCCCAGCGCAAGCACGAAAACAAATTCAGCAGATGGGAACATACAATGTTACTTTAATCCATTTGACACAAAGGAAAACTGAGCAGTCATAACTCACAGTTTGCAGAAAGATCTCTTTTGTAATATATTGTTTGCAAAACAGCTTTTCAAGAGAAACCAATTATGGCCTCTCTATATTTTTCCACAATTTTGCACAATAACTTTTCAAACCTCAATATGGTATAAGTCCTATTATAAGAAAAGGAAAAAGTACTTCGTATCATACTTTTCAGAAACCTTTTTATAAAAAATAATTACTTGCACAAGAGAAAGGTTACAAATTTGAAAAGTACTTTTATTGTGTATCTTTCATAATACAATTTGTGAAATTCCTTTATTTCCATGATCAGTCAGACCTGCTTTCCCCACTGATATCTAACAAAACTAGAGTATTTAAACATGATCATGTTAATCTTTTCTAAATACCTGGGGATTTGATTTGGCTAGATTTTCTATTTTAACCCATGCTTCTTCCCGTTCCTTCAATTTTAGCTTCTCTCTGAAAAAAAAAACCATACAGAAGTAAAAGAATTCAAAAGAATAAAATATTTAGCTATACCAGTTTGAGTCAATGCCCAAAATACCACCATTGACAGATGGATAATTTGCATCGTATTAATACCCCATGATCCCAAATCAACATTAAAAGGGAAAATACTCAAGATTTTCTCATGAAAGTAATTAACTGGCTGATACCAGTTTATCTTTAGTATGTGCACACTGTTAAAAGTTAAAATTAAAACAGGAAAGTTTTTATCTAGGCTGAAAACATGTTTGTGTTTTATTTATAATATTAAAATTCTATATTGATAAATAAGAAATCAATAACTGACCATGAAAAGGGCAGAGATTTTTACAGTCAGCCCAATGGCTTCAGGTAATAGGTTAAAGGAAAAGGCACGGAGACATTTTCAATTGAATTCTAAGAGAGAAGTACCCAACAAAACCATGCTCATTCTATGGAGTAGTAAGCCCAGAGGAATGACATAAATGCTTTTTTTTTTTAATAGAGTAGAAAAGGTTTGTTTTCTTATGCCTAATGCAATTTGAAATTGTAAAACGTAGGGTTTGTTTTCCTTTCTTTCTTACAAACATCTTGCAGAGACTAGAATAATCACCTGTCTTTGAAGGCTGGTAGAATTTAAAAGACCTCTGAACTAGGAGTGCTAAAAATGCTCTCGGGCTTCAATGCACAGAGCAGATGATCCAAATGTCAAGAAAAAAACTGGAAGAGCAGCCATATCCAAGCACATACACAATTTCCCTCCAGCTCTCAATCAAGTTAAGATGGGAAGTAGGAACCCTTTAACCATTCCCCTTTTCAGTTCTTATGTGGTAGGAGATTTTTTGTTTTGGTTTTGTATTGCTACCACATTGTTCAGCACTCTGCATGCTTTAATCAATACTCAGAACACCACCCTAAAAACTTCTAAAAATCAGCAAAGAAAAGATTTGATTTCTCATTTAAAAGATTTTCACTTACTTGCAATCAGGGAAAAAAGAATTACAGTCTGTTTTTTGAAGATAATGCTCATATTTTGTCATCTATAAACACACACACCTTAAGAATTTGTTACAGTACAAGCTCATTTCTACTTGAATTGTAATAACGAACTTCTAAACTCAGACAAATCAATCTACATTGAGAATCTGTACTACTTCCAATATATCAGTTCAAAATAGGTGTATAATCGGAACCACTATTTGGAGAATCCCTGTTTACTTTGAAATTTAAAATAAAATTAAAATCCAGGTATTTTCAGTACCCACTGTCCAACTGCTTCCAGCCCCTAAAATGAGACCTAAACTATTAATACTTCAGAGTTCTCTATCTCATTTTAGCAGGATTCTTCTGTCAAATAAAATCTGTACTACAGACCTGTACTACAAAAGAGTAACAACTTGATTTCAGGTAACTTTTATAGAAATATGAAGATATGCTCACACATAATGCAATGCTGAAAAATACTGGGAAAATATTTTGGGGGAAACTGAGTGACAACATGAAAGGAAATAACACTGGGTAAATAAAGCATGCAAAAATAAACACAGGATGTGACCTGAACTGTTTAACAGATCCTCTACACTATGGACTCTACGTGGGCTCTACGATTAGCAGTGTCCTTCTGAAAAACTTAATTTTTAGGAAGATGGTGACTCCAGAAGTATTAGGTCTAAGCCTACAAGAGACACCTTATTGTTAAGAAGATTTACAGTTCACACATAAACAAGAAGTTTCAGCAAGTCAACTTTGAGACTGCTGTACTGGAATCAAATGGGCAACTTTCCACTAATGACACAGTGGTTTTTCAGAGCTAAAGCACTCTGAACAAATTACTCAGGAACAGACAGACACACTGACATGAAAACTTACTTCAGTTTTTCTGCTTTAAATTGCTGTGTGCAGTCATCGAACAGTTTTTGGTTCATCTCCATGAAGAGTTTCAGAGCATTGTATATCAAGCCATGTATTGTCCTATAAGTAAAACTTCTGGTTGAAACTCAGAGTACTTTAAACTTTGAAATCTAGTTTTCTGGTCAACAGTAGCCAATAGCCTACATAACTGGAAAATTACATCATTTCAGAATAAGTGGAAACAGAATTAATTAGTGGAAGTTTCAATTTACCCACAAGAGGCCTAACACAAACACTAAAATTACCAACTTTGAATGCAGTTTTCTTACACTGTAGTACCACTCATCACTTGCACTTCTGACGTTTGAACTTCACTCTTAATATTACATGTATCAATACAGGATTAGTTGTGAAATTTAGTAGCTGACACTAATTCCATTAGGGTTATTAGAGAAAAAGCAAGATGACATTAAAGATCTTGATGTAAGTAACTTACTGGCAACTGATAAATTCAAGAAAAAACAAGTTAGTGATTAAAAGGAGTGTAGAAAAGGACACCATTCATTTTGAAAACTGCCACACAGCAACAGCACTCTCTTCAACACAATTATGCCAGGACTCTTTAGAAATGTGTTAGAAAAGTAAAGTTGAAAACCGATCGGCTTTATAAGGCATTTTTATAGATTAATTTACAGTTCCAGGCTATAATGTACTGCTGCTCCAAAAGCAATTGGTTAAATGATTACTTTGTATTATATATGGAGTTACAAGTAAGAGTGCAGCTGTAGTGGGTAGCATGACTTTTGCTCAGAATAAAATGAATGCATGACCTTGAAAGTCAGAAAAAACCAATCAACAGAAACCCACATTTACTATGTACAATTGCATCACGGAATCGGAATTTTATTAATGAGTACATTATTTGTTACTGCTTGCACCCAGCGACAGTAAGCAACCACTAACATCATTTTACTTTCCGTTTCTTTCCCAGTGTTTAATTGCAGACTGATTACTCATTCTTGGCCAGCCCATCAGCAGTCCTCAATTCACAGCTAGAACCAGACTGGGATATTGTCACCATCCCAGCAGTTGCACAATAGTGCAAACAAAGAGGCACTTTACAATGGAGCAGCTGCAGAAGGGAGCTGACCAGGACTGTTTTCATGCGTAAGTACTACGTTATTGTGGGGAAAAAAGTGAAAATAATCAATGGAGAAAGAAGAAAAAAAAATAAAAAGAAAATGAAAGGAAAAAATGATCTGATCTATGAGATATTTCACTACAAAGCAGAAGAAATGCAAATCAGCAAAGAGGTTAGTGATCAGAAATCAAAGTTAGTCTTTAGAAGTATCTGAACTACAGATGAATGCCGAATTTGCTTCATATTTATAGAAGAATGTAATGGATTAGATGCACTAAAACACTCTTTCTGTTTAACAAAAAAAGGAAAAGCTATCTTCCTCAATTCTTAATACTTTCTAAAAATTGACAACAATAGTCTCTTTATCCACCAACTTCAAAGTCATAGAATAAACAGTTCAAGACATTGTTAAACTAGTAACTCACAGATCTGAACTCTTAAGCCTAGAACTACACAAAAGTGAAGTAGCAGAAATTTGTTCAAGTGTTTCTTACTTATTCCAATGCGTCTTTGAATTCCGGTACAAGGATGGAAACATGATGGGTAAAATCTTTGCTGCATTATCACTAATTAAACTCATAATATATTCATTATTCCAGTAGTATAATGCTCGTTCTGCGACCTAAGACAACATGAAAAAAGGAACACTTTAATCTCTTACAGAGCAAATAATTATAACATTTGGCAAATATAAGGGAAAGGTAATAAAAGTTGCAACTCAGATTTGGATTTTTTAGTGCAAATGAGAGTCATGAACCTGATGGAGAGAGAGATGGAAAAACTGCTTTTTTGCTTGATAAGGACATGATTCAATCTATAACCCATGAACTCTGAAATTCAAGCAAAGAAATACTTTCCAAAAGAATGAGTATTTGTAGAACTCTATTACAAGCAATGAAAAGCAAACACTGTACTGAAAGGGTTCAGGTACTTCTGAAAACACTGAGTTTTTCAGCTTTTCTGTGTTAAGCATAACACTGAAGTGAATCACCCAACACGAGTGCACATATTGCACTCTTGAAAAGAAACAGTAAAATTAATGTTTGGATCTCTGAAACTTGACACAGAATTGAAGACTTCTTTGCAACAAATAAAATTCACTATGATGAATAATACCACATTACAAGTCTGCTTTACAAAAATTCTGATATCATTGTACATGCAGTAAATACAGACCTGAAAGTGTGGACTGGACACACATTTGGCTAGCTGTCTGAAGAGAGGCTCCATAACTTTTACAAATTCAGATGGTTCAATAACATCTAAAATTTCTTCTAGTTCATTTAAAAACATGACTTCTTTTGGACTGTGAGTCTTTGGCCAGTATTTCAACAGTGCCATTACCACCTGTAGAGACAAAGATAAAATGATTTCATGATAATTTCACTTTACCTTGAGCTGAAATATAATGCATTAATAAGTCAGTTATTTTAAGCACAACACAAAACTGGTGATTTCTTGTCCCATGTAACAGTAGTGATCAGACATGGTTCAGCATCACAGAAATAACTGTCAATAGGTCTAAACCCACTTCTTCAGAAAACAAACTTATATGTCTAAAAGATATGTTCAAAAATGATAATCAAAATACGAGAGAAAAAAACTTAACATCTGACTTAATATGATCAAAGTGCAAATTTGCTACTACATTATCAGGAAAATTACCTGCCACTTAAGTGACAGCAGCTTTAAACCTCTACCTTCTTGGGGACGTACTCCAAAACTCAAGCCATTAAGTTCTGTCAATATATTTTAACGAAATATTTACTATAAATTCCTTAATTGATAGGTGACCAACTACTCTAGCTATGTTGCTCTTAGAGTTTGACTATCTTACTAAAATCTTAGTCTTAACTTTCTTCATGATTAATAAATTATTTACCCAGCTTGCTTACCTAGCAAAACATAAACATTCAAAACACCGTTTATGATTTTTAAATATAAAAGCTGTAAGTAATATTTAATATCATCACTGGTAAAACAACTCTCAGAAATAAGTGCATTGATCACGTATATATTATTTCATTGGGAAAGCAGTATGTCCAGTATGTCCTCAATGAAGCCTTGGTTAATATATGCAGATTTTTGAAAAAAGAAATGTCAAAAAGTCTCACATGGCAATTAAAAGGGGGAGCAAAGCATTTAAATTTGAAAGGACCAGAATCTTTTGAAGAGGAACTTAGTACTTTGCTGATATAACTGCTAATTTTTAAAAGAATGTAATCGTGTACTAATTTGGGATCAAAAAAAGGAAACAAACTTGGTTGCATGTTAGTTCAGATTTCTACTAGGAAATATGCAATATCCCATCTGGTGTCTGGAAGAAAGCTAAGAATTCAAGATCTCAAATAGTACAAATGATACAATGTTTGACATTTGCTACCTTAATAAATATTAAAAGCTCCATCTAGAAGACAACTCTTGCTCAGGTGCATACTTTCATTTGTTGCAAGAAATCCAGTTTCCCATTTTACAATGGAAATGGCCATAATCTAATAATATGCACTTTTGTTATTAGCACTTGTTTCACTGATCTACTGATTAAACAGACTAGTTCTTACTTACTTGATCCTGGGTGTAATGAGGCAAACCACTAGGTACTACAGAGGACAGTTAAAATTATTCATCTATGCAATTATGTGCAGCCAGACTAAAGTCTGATTTTGTTCAAAGCTGGTACACATGAACAGGATCTGACTCAAAAGCCTTGCACCAATAGGTAGCTGTCAGAAATCTGTGTTCCATCGTAACATCCATCTCTCAATAGAGCACAGTTAAGGCAAGCTAATTTCTGACTAAACTGCTTCTGGATCCACCATCTCCTATCTGCTCAGTCAGAACAAAATAAGCAGAATAAAATCTGGTCTTTTTTTAAGACCTATGCTATTTATGTTGTTTTAATCCATTTTATATATCTCAAAGGACTATTGGAAAAAATTGTATTTGATAGATCAAAATAGTTAAATATTTGACTCAAATATAAACGATTACATATAAATACTTTGTTCCCCAAACCTCCTTAAACATTCTAAGATGTTAGGTATATTAGTAGTTCAAAATATGTAATAATAGCAAGAGAAACTTACTGGTTCTGTAAGTGTGCTGTCCTTTTCTAAAAATTGAACTACACAGTACGCCAGCTACAGTAAAAGAAAAAGAGTTTTATTAATTTTCACTATGAAACTGAACGCATTTTGGGATCACTTGCATAAGTCAAGAATAACTCTGAATTCTTCAAATAAAAACAAGTTTCTTCTGTAATTTAAAAAAAAAACCCCAACATATTTGGCAGACAATATAAACAGAAGGGTAAATAGGCTTTAACAATTCATTCCAACCTTCTCCAGTCTGTCCTCACCTTTTTCTCTTATAGACACACATAACTTGATGACTTTTATAATACAGACACACACAACTTTTTAGATGCAGTACTTTGCATTTCATCACACTTCATATTTTCAAATATAGGATTTAAAAATCATGATCTTGTCCTCTAGAGTGCTTTCCACTCACTAACATTTTGTAGTCCCGTGCTGATTTAGTAAATATTTTCTATTTCATAACCTAAGTTAGATAAAAGTGCATTGAACAGCTGTAATCTTATGACAACTGAAGATAACTATGCCTATCAATGTAAGTTGATGCAACCTGAGGCTGAATTACAATATTTATCAACTGCAATGCTGAGAATGAGACTGTCCATTTGCGACTGAATAGTGAACTATTACATCCCTTTCACTCCATGGGCCAACAGTCCCAAAGTAAATGGGGAGATCACTGCACACCTCACAAACTGTTTAACCATCTTCCTAAAGTCTCTCCATTTACTGAAGTTCAGCTGATGACTCAACTCCTTTCCTTTGATGATTCCTGCCAAGAATGCCTCATGATAATTTGAGGAATGCACCAAGATTACTACAGCTACTGTTCTTCCCTATTCTAAAGTAAATTTAACACAGAAATTAACTTTCTCTGTGTATATATTTGGAAGCAAATCCTTCTGAGTATCTGCCACTGTTTCAATGTGAATTTTTATGGGTTTACTGTGGTGTTTTACACACTAAACTCACTTGAAGTACTTTCCCATTTCATTCAGCAGGAAGGCATCCCTATGTCACCAGCCTGTTTTTACTGATGCTGGAAAGCAATGCAAGTCAGCTGAAGGTTTTGGAGAATTAGTTTGGGATTTAAGGGGAACATATAAAGATACGTCTCAGGTCAGTAGAAAAGCTGGTGATCACAGACATCTCCACTAGCTGAGATTATAAAAAAGGCCTTGCTGTACACACCCCCAACAGGTATTATTCATGACATTAGGAAATAAAAAATAAATTTTGAAATGGGACGTGTTTTAGCCTACTACTTCAATATCAACTGATGGAAGCTCCTGAAAACAAGACCCAAAGCAAATGCTTATAAGCATCTCCAATTGCTAGAGAATTGTAATTATACAAATGGTATTCTTAAAAATAAAAGCTGTCAGTAATTTTATTTGAAGAAATGGTACTTAGAACTTGGAGTACTCAAACTACATAGTAAATACTGAACTTTCAAATTGAAACCCCAAAAGTTGTGTAACAATCTCTCAAAGGGAAAAATTCAGCATATCACAACAATATTGTATTTTCTCTCACTCTGTATGATTTCCCACTCCTCTATAAATTCTGAACGGAACTAAATTTAGCACAGAAAAGATACAGCTCAGAAGCTCCCTTTTTTCTGTGTACTTCTAAAAAGATATATTGAATTAAAAAAAGATGTCCTAGTAAATTCCTAATTCCTTTCAAAACATCAACAAACTGAATTCAGCTGAATTCCTTAATGTAATTTAGAATAAAGTGTTTATAGATGACATTCACTAAAACTATACGTTTCTGCATTTTTTTGAACATTAGAGACAAGAAGATAAAAAATTCTGTGTGGATAAATACTAAGAACTCTCATATTAACCAACTACTACAAGTGTTTCATTGATAAACACTAAAGTGCTTTTAAAAAACAAGGTATTACTGTGTACACACATGTTTTCTTTTTAATTTTTCTATCAACAAGTGAAGCTTTAGAGGCATATGTGTTAAATAATTTCCCCAAGGCTGGTTAGCAGGTAAGTTTTGGAGCTTAGAACTGAACTCACAGCAGACTTACTTGGGCCCTCCAACCTCTTCAAGCAAGCTTACTTTAACTTTAGTATGAAAAGCGCCGAGCAAAACCTACCTGTGGGTGGTAGACACTGAGTGATTTCACTTTGTGCAATGGTAACAAAACCTTCAATAGGAATATTTTGTGCTCTTCTTTTAATGGTAAGGCAAATCCATTAATGATGCTGCCACGGAAGAAATTTGAAAATAAAGATCAGTAATTATATATTAGTCTGCACTGATGTACAGGATATACAAAAAACCTTGATCTTAGCACTTGCTTTCTAATATTTACAAATGAATAGAACAGTCAAATCAACCTCTGTCTATCCCTAACCCAAGTTTTTCTGAAGTCTCAAATTCTTCTTCCAAGTTGCACACAACTGTACCTATAGTTCAGACTTCACCCTTCACTATGAACTATTCATTGTTTCAAAGCTTTGAATACATCTCTCTTCCAGCATCTTTATGGTATTAACAAGTGAAACAGAGACTGGAAGTAGGAGATGTAATGCAGGACAGCATATTAGGCGAAACATGGCTTCTACTTAACTATTATTATTTCTGCAAGGCCCTAGAATACAACCAAACAGCATCTCAACACAAGACATTCCAGTTACAGCTGAGTGAAGATGGAGCTCAGCACTGGATCAATGGGACCTTTACCTAAACCTGCAGTACTAGAACAAGAAGCTCTGTGTCAACAACATCATGCTGGGTGAAACTTCTAATGGACTGGATGAATAACCAATACAGAACAGTTACTGTTCTGTAACTGCCTCTGGAGCCTCACTGGGCTCCCAGAAATTTTGATTTGGAAGCCTGAGGGGGGGTAAAAAAATCCCCAAACCAAACCAACAACCTCACTTTTAAATTTGTATACTTGAGGCTAACCTAACAAAACCAAGAAGGAAAAAGCTGGTGACTCAACAATGGTTTTGATGATTTAGCTCCATAATGTAATACTTAAGCTTTAGAGTTTCCAGTATGTCTTGATGGGCATTACTTGAGTATAGTGTGTTCAAGTAATGATGGACAAGTAACTTCTTTAATCACTGAATGTTTAATAGAAAATTAAGGGACTGTTCTGGGCAGGCATATAGACCTAGGAAATTTTAAAATATCTTTCCAATTTCAACAGCATTCTGGGCTGCATTAGGAACAGCATTGTCAGTAAGTTGAGGTGAGTAAGTGATCCTTCACCTCTGCTCAGCCCTGGTGAGACGTCTGGCATCTGTGTCCAGGACAAGAAGGATACAGAGATACTGGAGAGAGTCCAGTAAAGCACAATGAAGAGACTGAAGCATCTAACATACTTAGAGAGGCTGAAAAAGTTGTTTAGTCTGAAGCAGAGAAAGTTCATGGGGATCTCACCAACATGTACAAATACATAAAGGGACAGTGTGAAGAGTGAGACTTCTTAATGATGTGTGTTGAAAGGGCAAGAGACAAATTGAAATGTGAGACACGTTTCAATGCATAATTCATTAATTATACATGTTTCATGCATAATTCAAAGACAAGAAAAAACTTTTTATTGTGAGTGTGGTCAAACATTTCCCAAAAGGTTGTGGGGGGGTCTTCATCCTTGGAGATATACAAAGCCTGACCAGACACAACCCTGAGCAATCTGCTCCTGCTGACCTTCCATGTACAAAGATATGGAAATACCATGAAGTAAACCTAACGAGGCTTTTGCAGTGTATTCATGTATAAAAAAATGTCAGAAGCTTGCACGTGGATTACAAAAATCAGTTAATAAAAACCCTCACTAGTTTCATGGAGGCTATCAGCTTTAAGTTGCAACATTTTAGTGTCGAGAGCTTATAGATACATCACTGAGGTCTGAAAAATGATGGGGTAGCAAAATGAGGTTTCTGAAGTCTCATAACCTGTGCTTCCTTGATTTATCCACTATGTAATCAGTGATGTTGAAGAATTGTTAATAAATTTCAACTCGCTACATTTTACTGGTAGTTGCTTTACAACTAATGTTAATTAGAAGGATCCTAAGCAGAAAATAAGAACTTAAAAACAGGATTTAAAAAACTGTCCAAAAACATAGCCATAAGGTTCAAGTTTCTTCTGTGTTTTTACAATATTACACAAAACACCCTTGATTTTTGAAGTCTACTCTTAAAACCAAGTGAGTTTAATTAAACAAAACCTACAACTTACCTTCCCAGTATTTCCAGTAATTCTGCTATGCCATTGTGATGTTCTGTTTCATAAATAAACCTAAATAAAGGAAACATTTTATTGGGTCACTGCTGAAGAGAGATACAGATCTAATACCAAGATCCCCATCTAACATTACAGGTAGCCTTATCCCCAATATTTCAGTCACTCAGTAAAAGGAAAGCAGACATAATGGAAAAGAAACTTTGTGGAAACAGAAATCAGTAGTACACCAAGCTGCTTTCAACCTTCACACCTGCTTGCTCTTTTCCCCCATATTTAACAAAGCAGCCTACACTAGAGCTTTTCCCAATACTCATATTTTATGCCATTTTAATAATGCAAAACCGAACACGGCAAACAATGTTTCAAATATTAAAATAACACAAGACTATCTGGCATAATTAAATGCCATGACTCAACCTTCCATAGCAAATGCAAGCACAAGGTGTTCAAACAGTTACTACTTCTGAATCTAAAAAGCTCTCTGGCATTACAGATCTCTGTGCATACAAAAGGCTTGTAATGAACAGAGGAAGTCACATTTTCCTGAATCTTCTTTTGACAGAGCACTGTAATTTACTAGGCACTCACCTTTCCATCCTCTTTCACCTGAGTGTAAATTTACAAAGTTCTCTGCATGGCTTCAGGTAATTTGCAGAGTTACAAAAATTTACACTTAGGAGAAAATAATTCCACTAATTCAAAAGCATTTTTTAATTTGAAAATTTGTCATAGGCTGACATATTAACAGCTATTTTCAATCTGAAATATTTGAAGTGACAGTTTTTAATCCTTAAAGACCTTTTCCATATAATTCAGGACAATTCCAAGCAAAATGAAAGACACTGATACAAAAAGGTTTGGATTGAATTAATAGGCACATACAGGTTTAATAATTTTTTTAAAAAGTATTTTACTTCTGGGAAAAAAAATAGATTAATGCACTATGGGGAAAGAATTAACGTAATTCTGGTCAATGACTAAAAGACAAATGAAAGCCACACATTTCTGAGGTAAACACAGTATTAAACTGACAACTTGCAGGTAAAAGTATACTAAAATGACATATTTTTAAAATTATAAACATAGTTTAAGAGTTTACGCTCAATACACTAATTCAAGACAGAAGCTGGAACTACTTCCCTCCTTGGTGATTGTATCCAAGTGCACCAGTTTACGTTTGCAAAATTTTTAGACTTCGAGCTCCTAAATATTATACAGCTAAGTGTGCTTTTCTGTAAGTTTGTGGTTGGTTTTTCCTCTTCCTCCCACAACTTTGTAGCTGTACAAATTATATAATTTCCCCCACACATATCAGATTGAGAACTTTCTTATACAAACTATACGACGTTTATCTAATGACCAGATAATTTCTAAGTCTTTCAAAAACTTAGCACCAGAACTATCTGTCTTTGAAGACCTTGCTTCCATTATTCCTGAAAGCAAAGTGGCAAATAAAACCACTTCAGAAGTGCACTGCGACACTGTCTTACCATCTAGTTCTGACAGGTGACCAAATTACGCACTTTGGATTTAATTTACTAAAATCCATGCGTGGGGAACAAAAATCTCCATCTTTAAGATCCACCTGTACTTTTTCCTTGGGATATACTGGCTCTTCACACATCCTGCCCGGAGCAGTTGACAAGACAGTAGAGTCTCACTAATTATTTTAAAGTAGCTCCTCTGTATCTTTTCTAAAGGCTTAGTTGTTGACACAGGCAGGGAAGATCAGCTCCCTCTACAGCTGGTACTGCCGGGTGCCATTCATGAGATGGCACTGAGGGCCTGCCAGCTTTTTGTTATTTTCTTTAAGAGGTAGCACCACACACTCATATTGGGATGAAAACAGTGGTAGAGAAAAAGGAAAGTATGATGGAAAGAGTGTAAAACTGATATACGACATAATTATTTGTAGAAAAGAGAAGAATATCAAAATGAAGAAATTGAAACAGGCACTATTATCTTGCATTCACACTGGACAGCACAGCAGTAAAAACACACTTCCAAAGACTTTTGGTAATACAGGAGATTAATTTTTCATCTTCCTTTTTTTTTTTGTATCAGTGATAATACTGCAGCTCATTCTATGGTGATAAACAAAGACTTCACAAAAACCCAACTCAGAGAAATTCTGAGGAAAAAAGAGGCAGCAAATGTTCTTTCAAGCAAGTTACAGATCTCTCAGACATTCAATTCCAGACCATTTTCTGCATTATGAAGAATGACACCTTATAAAGGCATTATTGTAATAGAAACACTACAACCCAATAAGAAAAAAAAGCCTCCCACGAAGATACTAAACCACCCACTAAATCATATACTAACTCAAATTTCAGTTGCCAGATTTACACCATGTGCAAGACTGCCCTAATTTAAATCTCCCAGAGTGGTATTAATTATTGTTAGATGTAGCAATATTTAATATAAACATATTAAGAATTAAAAAATTTGCTAGCAGTGTCTTGGAGTGTTTTAATTGCATACCTGATCACATGTACCACAATACAAAGATGCTGACATACCTATAAAATATATTATTAATTTGTTTCCGGATGTAAGCTCTTAAGCCTAAGAATTTCCCATATATTCTGTGAAGAGTTGTTTTAAGAAAATCTCTTTCACGAGGATCTTCACTGTCAAAGAGCTCTAAAAGCTGCAAAGAGGGAAAAAAGATGCACTTTAACTGAATCTAATGCATTGTACAAACAATTCAGAGCTTGCAGTTAAATTTTTTTTTACCTCACCTGTAATACAAACTTCTGATCAATATATTTCTTAGCTATATTAGGTTGAAAATCTGGAGATTCTAAAAACCTTAAGAAAAATTCATAAACAAGCTGGAAAAAATAAACAACAAAGAAACCAGTATTAGTCTTTTAAACAAGAATCATTTTATAAGCATCACATTACTAAAACTGATAATTAGCTGCTCAGAACTGCAAACCATTTTTAGCTATATTTATCTATATAACATGCAGTAAATGCTTTGCTCTTGCTCTCCTGACAAATTACAAGAACTTGAGGTTCTTTAAACTGCTAGAATTCTGCAGAGCCCCATCACTACTCTTTACTCAAATGACACACAGTAATCTAATATTTATCAGCCCCAGAAGTACATGTTCTAAGAATTCTCTGTTCTCCTCTGCTTGTCAAGGCACCTCTAAAGCTAAGGCTTGCCAGAGCCAGATCAAAGCATTCATAGTGACAAACAGAAGCTCATTTAAAATCTCAGCAGTAATGTCCCTACCACAAGAAACAATGAGCCTTTAACCTGTAACAACTGATTTCTCTTTTTAAAGATTATCAGTTTTTATCCAAGAAACACATTTTTAGAATTACATTGAAAAGTAATTTAATTGAGATAAACACATAACCTAAACAATTTAGAACAGACAAACAATGAATTTAATGCCAAAATTTTGTTACAGACTGTTTGTTCAGTCTCCATGAAGTACCTGCAGATGAGGCCATGCAGCTTCTAAGGTTGGTTCATCTTCCTCTGGATCAAATTCTGCTCCCGTTGGATTGGAAGATGGTGGTAATGTTCGAAACATATTAACTGCAAACTGAAATTACATGTGCCTTTAAGAACTCTGACACAAGTGAATGACTAAAAAAAAAAAACTTCAAAGATGGTTTTAACTAAGAATTCTTTATACGAACTATTTCAATTAACATTTTCAAAAATATAAACTATATAATGCAGTATTTTAAACAGTGAGGAACTGTTTGAAAGACTTCTAACTTGGAGAACACTTTTCCCCACAGTAAGTACTCTTTAAAGCACAAAACTACTGTCAGGATGTGTTTTATGAGGATACTGTCCTGATCTCTCTACATACAGACACGTATGTAAGCAAAAGTATGTAAAATGTTTACACAAACATTTTAATATATACACACTTTATAAGGCCTTGCAGCAACCTGCAAAAGTATAAGTCAGGAGCAGAGATGCAAACCAAAGGTTACTCACATCTGTTCTTCTCTGTAAAATATTATTAATTTCACATAGTGGCTACACACATATGGGAACACTTCGAAAGCAAATTCCACAACACCACCATTCCCAGAGGTATTTCTCTTAAACCATGTCCATAATGTCCATATACCTCACATTACAGAGCATTGAGAAGGGAGAAATAGACACCCTAATGCCTTCAATATTTCACTGTCTGAATTCTGAACTCCCTGAAAACCATTTCCATCCTCATAGAAGCGGATCAGTCTACAAACATGAACTGCTTTTCAAGTTGTTGATACACATGTGTTTTAGTGTTTGCTTGTCTAGATACAAATTCATACTATGCAGGAATCAAAGAAGCACTCTTCACAAAACCCTTAAGCATGAGGAAAGTTTACAAGTCCATAATAAAGTAAAAAAATCCCCATTCCCTGACACTCAGCATGAAAACTTTTTTCTAAGAGGTCCTATTCTAGACAAAACTACCTTATCACTAAATGCATGTAACTCGATTTTTTAAAAAATAAAAATACATAATCTGAAATAATCATGTTTATATTAATTCATACAATGCATATAAACACAAATGCAAAGTAAGAAGAATTCGTTGGCTGAACAAACAAACAATCTTATATCATTTTTTGGGAATAAATTTAACATGCATTCGCAAGAGTAACCTTACCTAGAATGGTGCAAAGATTAAAAAAGGTCTGTAGTATCCCAAATTCTCCAAATGTAAGGACAGCTAGCAAAAACAGCTGGCTTCCTTGTGGATAAGAACAGAATAGCTAGCTAGGGATTAACACCCTGAGGAGTTAATTAAAACTTCACTGTGTGTGCAAGTTGGAGGTTTATTGTGCAAGTGTAAGGCTTGTGAGTATTTCCAAGAAGGAAACATGAGAAAGCCTTTATCTGTATATGCAGGACAGCTATGGCTGTCAGTACTGCAAAGAGGTGAATTCCTTAACTCCACTTGCAATCCAGAATGTTCAGTAGGGCAGACACTGGAATGAGACAACCGAATTGCTCAGCAAGTAGAAAAAGGTCGTTTATTTAGCATTGCGAGTGTGCTCAATAGAGACTTTCTTGTTCTGTTTTGTTGCTTACTCATCATCAATCCAGTACTAAGCAGTCTAAACTTATTTTCCCACAGAGCAAAAAAACTCAGAGATCAATTCAAATAGTATATGGTCCAAAACTGCCTCTGCTACTTCAGAATGATCCTTTAAGACAAATGCCTCATCCCTCAGCAGCTTGAACACATTGCAGAAGCAAGGAGAAGACTGTCAAAACAAATCCACAGTGGTGGATTATCCCAAACCTTCATTATAACTGAGCATACCAGGCTCCATAAGGAAATTCTGTTCCAATTCCATTTCTCCTTACAAGACTAAAGTGAATTCTGTAATACACAGATCATTTTGTGCTTAAAAAGTACTAATATATTTAAAAATAAATTTTGGTAAACATTTGTTCATGATGAGAATGGTGACTACACTGAACAGAGAGCTATATCCTATGCCAAACTGATTTATCAAATCGACTGCAGTTGGCTGCGTGGGGCTTCAGTATAAGGCATAGAGAGGCTCCATCCTAAATATGCACCACAAGTACTGGCAAGAGTTAACCTACACATTGTTATTGATACCCTATTGCTGTAACAGATTGGAGGTGTCTTTCTGCAGGTATTTAGAAGAAAATTTGAGACTACTTTTCCTAAGTCTGGCCAAGTAAGAGACAACAGGGCAAGGAAGCTGATTTGCCAGGAAACAGAAAATTATTTGCAGAAGGCGACATCACCAGGAATAGTAGAAACATTTACAGAGCCTTTTTGCAAGAAAATCAGTATTTGACTCAGCAAACATGCCAGTACAGGACATCTCCAGGACCAGTTAGAAAGAAGATAAAAGATGCCTCCCCTGGCACTTGCACTATTGACTTATTTGAGGATGAAATAAATAAAACGTTCTTTAGCATCAGTTCAAAGGTTCCTACGCTTTCAACAAGTACAGATCAATTTAAGGAAAAAAATTTAAATCCCACAAGTTTGAGCTTACTTACAATGTAGCTATTCAGAATGAAAGGTCTACTCCAACGTCACATTTAAAATCTATTCTTTATGCCACAATTTCAGTCTTTACGAATGTTCAAATTCCACCATAGATAATAAAAATATGTGCCAAATGCACATTTTTACTGTTTTCTCAGGTTTTACTGAACTGGGTTTTTTTCTTTTTGTTGGTTGTTTTTTGTTCTTTTTTTAAAATAGCACCAAACAAAGCTCTTTTGTTGATCACTTATGTTTACTAGAAAGCTTTGACAGATTAAGTTGTCTCACTTTAAAAATGCTTCTTTGCAGAGGTATACATTTCACCCATCTTTGGGGGGATTCTGGGAAAAGCAACAGAATGCCATGTTTCCCTCTTCACATTCTGACTTCTTCTCATTAACACCTCCATTCCCAGTTTAAAATAATGCTTTGAATTACCTATTAACTGGCAGAGCCAAGGAGCATATGCGTGTGCTGTCCTGCCATCTCACATCTGACAGATGGCTGAGCAGACAGTGGGAGGCAGTATCAAACTGCATCAGCTAAATCCGCAAGGCTTACGTTATATTCCCATGAGGGAAAAGTCATCCTGACGCTCTGTTTTTCTTCATAATATTCCTTCATTCCAGCAACTGAGACTAAGTCTGATACCCACCAAGACTGACATGTCAGAGTAACTACTACTTCAGAGAACTAAAAGCACAGCTGATAGATCTTTATGTTCCCCTTTTTAAAAGCACGGACATCAAGTGATTAACCACCTGTGACCTTTGTTTAAAAAACATGGTGAAAATTTGCAATAATTAGTGGTCTTCCAAGAAAACAAATCCAGGAAGACTGGACTTGAAATTCAAAACTTGCCAAGGTTGTTAAACAAATGGAAGAACAACCTTATCTAAAGAATTAAAGTCTCAGGCTCTCACTATAAAAAAGAAAATCTGGGTCTTATCAGGTGTTAGCAACAAAGTTTTGTACTTTGTATTTTGAAAAACAGCAAATTTAAAACCTAGAGAGTACTTTTTTCTATGAGAAATGAGTGAAGTCTGATGGGATCTGTTTTGCATTTTATATCCTTGATCAACAGAATACAGATCTGCTCAAATCAAGCTGCAGGATCTTGTACTGAAAGCACAAATCTGAAGCTCTCTTGTCTATTAAGCCACTGAGGTTTAGGAAAATTAACAAGGAATTAATATCAGTGAGTCCTTTACCCATCAAATGGCTGATCTTTTTTCCAACTTCTCAGTCTTTTGACCAAACACACAAGACACAGTCTGCAAAGCCTGATTTCCTCTAAGGCCAATTTCCCACAGAAATATAAGTGAACACAGCATAACTGAAAACCATTCCACTGCCCAGCTTCTCCCCCCAACAACAAAATTCCACAAGCCTCCCCAAACTTATGAAATTAAAAGTCTTTAGGAACACTGGCCTAGTGCGCCAAAATTCTGTCTGTGCTGTCAGCTATATCAACACCTGACTTCAAAGGACATAGCAGAAGATGGGAGAACAAAAAAGGAAAAGAAAACAACCTGAATTTTCACCGGTTCAGGGGCATTTGCTGTAATTGTAGTCATAAACCCTGCTTTTCTCATGGCCCACTTCATACAACAAGAGAGTATTTTCAAGCAAGTAGGCATCAGAGATATTACACATTTTCTCCCTCCTTCTGCTGAGCAGCCTGAGTGAAACCTGACAGCAACAGCTCTGAATAAAGAGCCATATAAAATCAAAGTCTTTGCCTTCTGCATTTATATGAACAAAGCCAATCTAACAGTTAATAGAGCAAGAAGTAGCAAACTTCCAATCACAGCAATTCCTCTTATTCTAGACCAAAGGCAGAAAACACCACACCTGCAATGCCCCTTCAGAAACAAAACCAAATAAAAGAACTGAACAAAAAATCACTGAAAAACTCAAGTTCACATGGGAATAACTGAGTATGTAGTTTTAATTATGCATGAAAAGCTGCAGTGGAAACCACTTCAGTTTCTGAACAGAACTAGAGCTGCTCCTATATATAGTATCAATTTAAAAAATGTAGTACTACCTTATGTGCTAGTGCACAATAGAATATTCTCACAAAACCCTGCTTTCTTCAAAAGCCAAGTTAAAAAAAGGCATATATAATTTTCTAAGAACGAACCTGCAATGGATGCTTTTAATCACAAAACCCTAAATATATCGTGTACATTTAAAAAATTTACTCAGACATTTGCCTACACACTTTATAGTTTTGAGAAGAGGTACTTAACTATATTATACCTATGAAATGGAACTTGTATAACCAGTAGCTAATGAAACATTTCCTTTTTCATCACATCTTTGCTAAGAAATATAAAACAAATTTGAAGGACATATCAGCTGGCTCTTTCAGGAAGAAAGACAAAACACTCTTGAATCCACTCTGAAGAAGAACATTAAATCCATTTTAGAAATTAATTTCTCATATCTTTTGAAAAAAAGACTTAGGCTTAACATTAAATTATTAGCTAAGCCACTAGATGAACACATAGCTTAAAGAAAAGATCTTGCTATAATTTAGTTATATTAAAAGAAGGGTGGAATGGATAGACATGACAGGAGCACTAAGGATTATGAAGAATAAGGAAGAATCAGATTATAAAGAAGATGTTTCTTTTATCAGAGATAAAGAAAGTTTGAAGCTATGGAAAAGGAAACATTATTTTATTTCTATTAAACAGATAACCTATGAAATTCAATGCCCTAAGTGACTGGCCTAAATAATTTAACACCACCAAACAGAACTTGGACACACACACACATATCTAGCATGTACACAAGTGCATACACAAACAAGTGACCTCCAAACTCTGAAGTCTGACAGAATGGCATAGCAAAATCCCAATTTCCCTACCAACTGCCAACTCCACAAACTTTCTAAATTGAGAACCATTCTTAAATCTGAGTATTTCTTGATCCTCACAACCCTCAGCTTTATTGAAAATGCTATTCCTTATTAATATAATTCAGTGGCAGTAGCAGCACCTAACTTATCATTGTTTCTTGGAAGAGTTTTGAAGTACATGAAGACATTACATTAATCTTCCTGAAATGTGCCACAATTGACTAAGATATATAGTTAGAATTTAGCAAATGTACATGACAATCTATACATACATGCCTGAAGGAAAGACCATAACACTACTGGAGAAAGAATACAGTTGTTTCAACAAATGATCAGAGGAAAAAAAACCTATGTGAATTTAACCTCAAAATGCCAGTCCAGGTGCCTTCATTGACTGTCTCTCATAGTGCTGTGTAAAACCTATGCAAGGAAACCCCACACCCTTTAAATCCTTGCACACAAAAAGGATTTTAAATTCACTGGAAGAATTTCTGGACACTGAATGCTACCAGCATAACCCTGGCAATCCAGATAGCAGCCAAATTCTACTGCAAGATTTGTTCAACTGACCAAAATACAGACTTGATTACCATTGGGCTGCATCTGAAAGCCAAGGAAGTCTAAGTTCTCCTCAGTCAAATGTACTCTGGCCATAACTGTTTGATGGAGGAAGATAATGCAGGCATAGAAAGCACAAGTGATGAAAATATGGGCAGTTAAGAATTCTTGCACAGAGCAAACACCAATGTCTGACACTGGTATTCAAGAACTCATCATGAACTCCATTTTATCCAAAGAAAGTCTCAGCAAGCTTATTCTCTTTCATGTCTCTCCTTTCAACAGTGTCAAGTATTCCAAAACAAGAAATCAATTAGAAAAAACCCAGAGATACAATTAAGTTACCAAAACACAGGGAAAGCCATGATCTCCCATCTCATTAACCATCCTCAATGCTTCAGGTACATGTTTGACATCCAGAGTTATGCGTAATCCTCATATAATCAGAAGTTCTCATGAAAATAACTTCTGTATCAGTAAAAAGACTTTGTTTTTACCAACTTAAACCATCATCTAATTCTGTTTCATATATTTGTCTAGTTTCTATCTTACAAAGAAGAAAAACAACCTTGGCAATAAAATTTCAAAGCCCTCTTATTCTTTTGCAGGTGTGCAAACATAGTTGATCTTTTTTTAAGATTTCAGCAAAATTTCTTAAGAGAAAGTGATGCAGCTGAAGAAGAACATTGAATTATAAAACAGAGAGTTCTCAGTGTTAAATCACTTACCATATGTACTACTTCAGGGTAAATAGGTTCTGTAATCACATTGCGATTGTGTGTGATATATTCTACCATTTCACTTAAAGCTGCTCGTTTTACTTCCTTCCACTTTAGGTCACTTAGTGGATCAGAAACAAAGTCAAAAAGTACACAACATTGTCGTAACTTCTGGATAAAAAGCTTTTCTTGATCCGCTGGAGGAACATCTGAAAAGTGAAAATAATTATACAATATTTAAATTATATTGTAGTGGATTTCACTCCTCTCCCCATTTTTACTTTGTGAAACACAGGTATAGAAGGTTTAAGACGACAAACAAACTTTCTAAATCCTCACACAACTTTCAGGAATGTAATGTTCCTGAGTATGAACCCCACTGAAATACTTTGTACATGTCAGGGTGATTAAAAAAATTGCAACAGTGATGGATAACTTGCCTTTGCCAGAAACAGACACTGCATGGAAAAAATACATACTTGAAAAAATGCCTGCATGTGCTTTGTGTTTTGCTTAAGTAATTCCATGAGCCTTTAAAAAGATGGATATATGCGAGATTACAAATTATATACAGCAAAAGCTTCCAGAACCAGGACTTAAATATTTAGGAAATAGTAGATAACTCGTCAGAGGTGAAGAAAGCAGTACCATGTTTTGACTGCAGCAAAAACTCTTGCTGAATTAAAACGGCCACAACTACGCCACAAAGCTTAAGACATGAAATGTGAACACACTACAGAGAGTCTGCAAAAGTTTATACCATAACACATTTTATGTTTCTGCATAATGACTTTTTTATTTTTTGATATGAACTACTAAGACAGTAATAGCATGTTAAAAAATAGGACTAGATTTGACTTTGTAAATAGTTCTGCAATTTACTCCCACTTCTTCCAGGTGATGACTTTTTCCTTAGAGTATCATAAAATGCTAAAATTTTCATATACAAAGAAGATGGTAGCAAGAGCTACCATCCAAGTATTTCAAGTGGTATTACTGAATACAAGCACATCTAAATAACTGAATGTACAATGTATTTACAGCAGTCCAGTTTAAATATGAGTTCATCCCCTTATAAGTGCCTGAAAAACTTTTTATGATAACAAAGCTGGAATAGCTCTGCTCTCTCGAAGAGAAGTTGCTTTTAAAAGTATTTTTGTTATAATAAACCTGGAAGACTTATTTGGTCTAAAACAGTTGGCAATTTCTTTAAAGTTACATGTGCCTAATTGCTCTGATGAGTAATTCCAGTAAAAAAACCTCTATATAGTAATAGCCCTGAAGAACATACAGTATAAAACTGTAGCATTCATGAGAGAAACCAGAACCAGTTAGACTTCAGTGTCACTAAGACATCTAAGACAGTGAAGAATTCTAGAAGTAGAAAGAAGGTGCTAGACAACAGCTGTCTCTACGCAGAGCAACAACTTTCTGACAATAAACCAAAATTCCTGTCCAGTGCTGTGAACAAAGCCACACAAATTTTGTATCTGAATACCTATGCTTTTGTTTATTTGAATTAAAAATTATAGTAATGAATAATTTCTCCTGAGAAAACATCAAAAAAGTAATTAATTGAGCAGTTTGCATACTGAAAGCCAGCCAAATTTACAACCTGAATGTAAAAAGTCTCAGACATACAAAGTGGTTGGAGAGGTTACCTTTTCCCAATTAACTGGAAAATGGTTCAACCCGAAGCATAACAGTTACACTCAGGGATACTGTGCTATGAACACATACGCCACAAAATCCAAAGCCTAGGTACAGACTATAATTACACAAGTAATGGACATACAATTACAGTGATTACAGTACACTAACCCTAAAGGAGAGGAAGCATTAAAAATGTAATTACCACTAACAGTAAAAGTTAAAGACTGACAACTAAGTGGGTCAAGAAACACCCTCAACTAGGCAAGCCACCTCCCTTGCCATTTATACTGATGTGGCTTAACTATTTTAAGTACCTCAGTCATCCTCATTATTTGAGAGATCTTCTTTATATAGACTGAGAACCACACACATTCCTAATGAACTGTGTTTTGTTTATTGGGTGAGACACAACCCCCTCCTTTAGGACTGTTCATCCACAGCTTTCAAGTATCTGGACCTCACATCTCTTCTAGTACTAGGTCTGGAGTAGTTGCCGTGAAACCAGGATCACCTCTACTTTTAAGGTTTGAAAGGATGACTTCAGCATGACACCAAGCAGAAGGTAGTTAAGAAGTTGACTTAAGTAGCCCATAGTTTTTGTGCACAGCACGTGTGCACACCTGGAGAGCACCTCTGGGACACTCAACAAGTCATTTATCCTCAGCCATGTGCCAGGGACTATTCAGGTTATGTTCTTTCAGTCAACTGCATGTCGATTTCTAAATCGCCTTCCGCTTCAATTAAGCGATAACCCCTCACTTCCATTTGCTTAATTAACTGGCATATTTGAAGAGAATGCCATTAGGGAAAAAAATTCCCTACTTGTGCAACTCTAGTATTCCATTCCCCAATGACCGTGGGAAGGTCATAATTATTTAGAAGCTACTCCTTAAAATTACACCAGAACTGATACTTAGTGCTATTCACTGAGCAATGTTTTAAAAAAAAAACAAAAAAAACCAAACACCATCACTCTCAATTAAATCAAACCAAAACCCCATGTATTCTGCTTCCTTCCCCCAATTGGTGGCAACTATTCATAGGAATAACGCAAAAATAAACCAGAAAACACTGAAGTTCATGTTTTCAGTGCCTGAGCTTATGTTCAATATTCTATGACACACAAATATTTTTGTCTTGTAGGACTGCAGAGATCTTACTGTTTTCTCAATTATAATTTTTATATTCCTTCAAATCTAAAAATTATATTGTTAGTTCAGTGTTGTAATTTTGACATCACTGGGCACTAATGATCGATCCATCCCCTAACGTTTTCATTGAAGCCCATTTTTCTGTGACAACAGTGTAACATAATAGCTCCTGAATGGAGGACAAAAGGCAAGGCAGGGTAAGTGGGTGACCCAGAGCTGTCACATAAAACAGCTTATTTCTAGTACAGATTGGAACCGAAATAAAGGTAAATTTTCAAGTTTTAGGTCATGCCCTGACAAAGAGAAGAGTTGATGCAATTCCTATCACAAAACACAATTTGTGGCCAGTAAAACTCACTGTGTTACATCATTTTAAAAGCTGAAAACAAGAGACATGGTTGACAATTTGCAAAAAATACATTCAGAACACAAAATTCATCTCAGTTGCGTGAATACTTTTTTACTCACATATAAAAGCTTAGCAGAGGTACCAGATTTGGTTGGCTGACAGGTCCCTATTTCATTGAAAGAAAAGCAGCTCTTTTTCCTTTAAAACTATCAGATACCCACAGCCACCAGTCAGGACTATGTGCACACAGTAAATAAAGCTCCTCTCATTTTAGATGGACAGCTAGATTTTTTTTTTTCATACAGAAGCCCATACAGAAGTTTAAGCCAAAGAATATCATCACACAAAGCAGAAGAAGCATGTGCAAAAACAAGGTCACAGAAAAAAAGTGAAACTAAAAACCATATGCTGAAAGTAACTGCTTCTTTAATACACTGGTATAGAGCGAAAGCCCAAGCATGCAGGATGACTCCTGCTTGCAGGTAGTCTCATGAAATGTGTCTGCAAGCCTAATGAAGGACTAGAATTGTTAACTATTTGGAAAAACAACACTTAATTGTCAAGCAGGGTGCGACTCAGAAGATATCCCTAAATTTACTGGACACATGGTCCTTTCTGCTGGTCAGAAGTATCAGTACATTTCAAATTTGATGTTCATTGGCAAAAAAAGCAGCATTAAATCTTTAGTGAAGCTTTGTAATATGTTCTATATAGTTGTACTTCAACAAGAGGAGCCTAGGATCTTGCAGTGTTCTCTTAAAACACTTCAGCTGACGATACCACGACAGCATTTTTTCAAAGAACAGAGTTCAGTGCCTTGAGTAAGAGACATGGAAATTCCCAGATACGAAGGCAGAGGAACTACACAGTATGGAAAGAACATTATCTGTCAAAACATGGGTTTCCCAGAACTAGCACTTTTTCCAGAACTAGTGATCAAGTCCTTAGAAATGAGAAGAATTAGAAAAAAAATTAGAAAGAATATTACAAAAGCTGAACTAATATTTGATAAAATTTCATTTAAAATATTTACCTTATTTTGAAATGGTTTAATTACCATCCTAATTCAAAGCAAGAAATACTATTCTGGAATGATTTTTATTGCATTTCTATTATGTGACAAACTCTTTATAGTTTTCAGCAATTTTATTGAAATCATGATGACAATAATTAACACTAATTAAAGATTACAGTCTTCTGTTAACAGAATTCTGTCCTAACACATGATATTGGAAATAACTAGGTGGCACATGGAAGAAAACTTCCAATTCATGCATGGGCAAATTTAATTAAAGCTATTACTTCTAGTAGCATATAAAAATAAACTCAAGGAATGCAAAAAAGTCCTATAATTATACACAATACATTTTATACTATAACTAGCAACTCTAGTAGTGGGCGTTTGGCTGCAGATAACTCAAAGCAGACAAGATGTTGTATAGACACACTGGACTTACAAATACATAGAAAATACTGCTGTTTATATTGTTTTATTTACTGACCCTGTAGAAATATTTCTTTGCCAAAAGAAATGTTTAAAAGAAGAAAAATGACCATAGTGACCAAAGCCACAGGAACACTCATGGAAAAACAGAGTGCTAGTACTAAGCTCAAGAGAGCACCACATACAAACATTTTAAGAGGCACAGAAGAGGAACAAACTTCCGTTCTTTATCTCGTTATTGAAGATAAAGGGATGTACATGTCAGTGCTGTAAAAGTGTCATAAAGAATACAGGCTACTCTAAAAGAATTGAGCTATAAGTTTAATGTCCTTCTCCGATTACCGCATATGAGACTTGTAAACATTCCTGTGGTTTTTTTTTTGAAACACTTAACACATATCCCATCAGAAACAGGTCACTGAGGAGTAGATAGACTTTGTCTCATCTACAATAAGCTCATGACTCCCAAACAACTCCTGATCAGTAATCAAAAATATTTTACAGGTGCTAAGAGCTTCCGTAAGGATTACAAGCAAACATTTAAGTTTCCAACCAGTTATTATCATAGTAAAGTTATTTTGTTCAAGGCCAGTTAGAAGGTGAGCTGGGAAGAGTAGGTGGATGCACAAAGGAAGTTTCCAGTCTCAGGCAGTACTTAAGACAGGGAACTGACACTTCCAAAGTGCATCCTTCATCTGCATCAGTTGCCCTGATGCAGCCCCGTGATGTTCAGTACCTGTGCAGGTACTCCACAGACAGGAGAATGAGAACCAGCTGCAATTACAGCTGCTAATGCCAACTCCTCTGCATTCAAGGAACTGAGGAAATACCTTTCGGTATTTAACAGAAATTTGTAACTGGAAAAACCCCTGCCTTTCATTTCCCTGTATTTGGAGAAATTACACTGTTCCTATCTGCCACTGTTTCACACTTTCACCCGAAAAGCTGACACCCAAAATGTGATAGACACACAAAATATAATAACTACTTTCCTAAATACTGACAGAAAACAAGATTTAAAAACAATAGTTAAAATTATAGATATGTGGCACATTTTCTACCTAAAATTCAAAAGCAAGCTGCCTTTTCCTTTTCAAATAGTTCAATTTCTTGGACATTGAGGTACTACATCTTATTTAAAGATGTCTTCTTTCCATCAAACAAGTTCTGTGTAGTAATACACAGTCAAGCTTTATATTTTAATAAAGCAACATCACTGACATTGTTTCTATGCCAATCTTCAGCCTGGACGAAGCTGTAACTTCACTTACAATAAAAAATTTATTTCACCTATGACAGCTCGTGTGTGAAAATAGTCTTAATCATGTGTCCAGCTCCAGCGTCCCTGACACAGGAAGGACAGGGACCTGCTGGAGTGAGTCCAGAGAAGGGTGATGAAGATGCTCAGAGGGCTGTAACACCTCATCTGAAGACAGGATGTGGGAGCTGGGGTTCTTCTAGATATAAGAGTCTACGAAGACCTTATAGCACCTTCCAGTATGTAAAGAGGCTACAAGGGAGCTGGAGAGGGACTTTTGACAAGGGAGTGGAGTGACAGGACAAGGGGTAATGGCTTTAAACTGACAGAGGGCAGGTTTAGTTTAGATATTAGAAAGATATTCTTTACTGTGAGAGTGGTGAGGCACTGGAACAGGCTGGGCTGAGAAGCTGTGCATGCCCATCCCTGGAGGTGTTCAAGGCCAGGTTAGATGGGGTTCTGAGCAACCTGGTCTGGTGGAAGGTGCCCCAGCCCATGGCAGTGGGCTTGGAACTGGATGTTCTTTAAGGTTCCTTCTAATCCGAATAATTTTATGATATAATTCTATTATACGGGAGGGGGAGGCAAGAGCAACATGTTGGAATTCATTAAGGTACATAGCATTAAACACTTTTGGTTTTTAAACATTTTTTACATGAAGAAATCTCTTGGCTAAATTATAATTGGCTTTTCATTTGATTATGACGCTTTTAATGTAATATATTTTTCCATGTAATGTAAAAAAAGAAGGGTTGTTAGAATCAAATGAGCTATAACCAGACTAATTAAACAGCAACTGGAAAAAAGAAAGAGAAAAAAGAAAAAAAAAAAAGACAACACCTCAAGAACTCCATAACTTAAAAGAGCCTGGAAGGAATGGGAAGAACATGTTTTGTCAGTCCCAGAGTGAAGCTCAAAGCAGGTGCTTTACAACACTAATCCCCTCTGAAAGCTCTAGTCCTTGGGGAATCCAGAACTAGTGGCAGCTATCTCCTAACTGCGAGATTACACCATGGTTTTGAGGATAGAGGAACTAAGTAATGACATTTAACTGTCAAAGATTTAAGATAGGAGATTTTAAGGACTGATTGATAATGAAATAGGAAAAAATGTCTGCTGTCAATTTAAACTATATGGCATAATTTTTGCATATTAAGCAACCTGAGGCACTGAAATTGCCTTTTTCCAGGTGTACATCACAAGTCTGATGATGATAAAAGTAGAGCAACAGTGAATAATATGCACACCAAATTATCTAATGATTTTTCAAAAGTGGAACAACGACACACTGAACCAAGCTCTTGCTTTACAAAGAGTTATATCAGATGTCAACTGTTTTATTAGAAGCCATGTGAAAATTTAAAAATCCTTAAGAAGATATTTGTAATAACAGTTAAGAGAAATAAAGATTTTTACACTATATTAAAATGTTTAAAAACAGAAAGTGAAAAGTAAAAGTGATAACTGTGTAAGTATTTCAAAAGCAATGCAGCATAAAGAGGAAAACAGGAATGCTTATACAGAAAATGACATGTGAAACAAGCCGAAATGGGCTTGAGCTAATGAAATGGAAATTCTACCCGAAAATTAGGGAGAAAAATGGCAAGGAGGATAATCAAATAGACAATGGAAGAAAAAATGTGTCTTAACAGGGAGAGAAACCAAACAGACAAAGAACTCTCAATAAAGCTTTTTGGCACACATACAGTTAATGACAGCAAATCTAACTTTTATATACAAAACACTAGGAGAAAACCCCTCAATTTCATAGCCACTAGAGTGTGCTTGAATCCATTCTCATGGAGTACAAACCAAGTTATCCAACACCTTTGAATGCGTTTGAAAATTTTAAAATTATTTTTAAATATATGTAACAGCTTCTCTGAGAAAATTAAGCACTGCTGTGGTGAGGCCAGACCAGAATTGCTCTGTATCATAACCGAAGTGCATGGTGCAACTCAGAAGAAGATTTATATTAAGTAAACTGAAGAAACACATGAACAACTGAATAAACTCTGCCGCTTTGGACACTTGGAAGAAATAAGTATCAGCTAATCAAGCCTAGCCATCTGCTATAAGCAAATGGGCTGTTTCCTTAAGCACATCCAAACTCCACACACCAACCTCTAATTCTAGCCAGAGACTGCTCTGAGTTTGAGTAACTTGTCAATCAACAGTACCTGTCACACATCCATGATAAATACAATTCAGACAACATTCAACCGGCAAAATGTAAAGTAACTTTATTCCTTCTCCAGAGCCTGTCAAGCCTGCCTCCCCCTCTCCTTGCTCCCTGAAGATTTGCTAAACCTGGGGGCTACTGCTTGCTTTCTGTTGGATGCTTCTGAATGACAAAATAGGTGAATTTCATGATGACACTTAGAATAATCATTAACAGATATCACAAGCTGGGTCATGTGTAGGCTTAGGAATAGATGACACAATAATTTACAGAGCAGGAAGAAAAGCCCCCCTCCCGGATTTTCTGTGATCAGATGTATTTCACACTCCAATGCAACCTGAAGCAAATGCCCAGTCCCCATGCAGGAACTCTGTTTAAGTTATAAGCACTTCCATGCTTGTCTAAAGCAAACATTTATTTTGAAATTAACAAAAACTTTCATAAATCTTCCTTGATTAGAACTCTGATTTAGTTTTCTAAATTCTCTACTCTATTTAAAATTAGAAATAGGAAGGGTAAGTCCTTTTCCATAGGAACAGTTTAAACAGCACAGGTCACATCAAGCTTGAGATGCAAACTAAGGTCCTGAATGGCTGAATGACCAACATTTAACATCATCCCAAATTGTCACACATCATTTTGTAATGATATGCAAGAGTGTTTTCACCACAAATCAACAGGGCTTTCGCGGTTTTCTTGAGATCAATTTCTTAATAGATTTCGATAGACCATAAGTCTATCTTTAGTACAGTAGTGGTTTTTGTTTGTTTGGTTTGTTTTCTTGTTTGATTGTTTGGGGGGGGCTCGTTTGGGTTTTTTTTGTTTATCCATTGAAAAAAGCCCTATTTTTCAATTCAGTGCATAGTTTTCCTCATTTTTTGGCATTAACAACCCCTTCTTAGTTCTTAGCCCTGTGAAATTTCGTTGCCTTGTGTAAGGTGATACAGGTAAAAGAAGTGATCAAGCCACATAGCAACAACGATGTGGCAAAAAAATAAAGAAATATATTTAGAACTAGGTCAGTAACCAGCTTAGAGGTCAATGCTGGCCATGTCAAATGCTAAGATTAATTATGAGTAGTTCCCTGTTAGGAAATAAAAATTACTTTCCAGCAAGTAAAGTTTTGACTCAAATGAAGTAGAAAGCTAATTATGCCCATTTAAAAATCTGCTGAAATACATGCTTTCAACATTTAAGAAGATTAAAGACTCAATATACCTGCAGATTTGTCAGGAATTAAGTGTGCAATAATTTCCCATTTAACCCAAAAATTATTCCTGCGCAATCCAACATTATTTTCCTCATATCCTATTTGTCTGAAAACATACAAATTTGATTCAAGAGATGTCTTCAGTTTCTGGTCAAACTAATCTCCAGTCTTACAAAGGAATTCAGTAAGAACTGAAAATGTACCAAATAGCAACAGTGTCCCTAATATTGTTTAGCTGCCAGAAAAGCTGACATTCTGCTGATAATTTCCACCAAATTTTCACCCCTCTCACACAGCAGAAAGAATGAACTGCAGTATGGAATACATTTAAATTGGAGCCTCTGAGAAATCTGTAAATTTACAGAGCACAAACAAGCTGATTGGCTGTTATTAGCTACGAATCCAAGACTGACTCCCTATTACATGCCCAGAAGTCCTGCACATGTTAAGACATTTCAATTCAGCACATTTCCCCAAATACTCATTATTCTATTTACATTTTCACTTTTTAACAAAAGATTTAATGTGCAATGAAAGCAACTTGTTCTAATTTTTTCCACTTAGCTACAAACTTTAGAATGCTTTATTCTTTAAGATACATTAATGATTACTGAATTTCCAACAATATGAAGTGAGAAAAGTTATGCAGTGAAATACACATTCAAAATTTTGCCTTTGAGATGATGTGTTATATTCTGATTCGAAAGTCAGTAAAATCTTAATTTTGTACTGGAATAAGAACAACTTGGTTTTTATAGTACACAAATAACTTTAAGATTGTCCTCAAAAAAATCCTGTGCATCAATTTTTGGATTTTAAGACAGTTTATACAGAAGATTAGATGTAACAGGAGCAAAAGATACAAAAATATTCTGGGAGTAGGTCAGAAGAAAGATTCTAATGTTAAGAGTAGTTTGTTTGGAAAATTTTTTTGAAGAAAAACTTATCGCATCCAAAGAACAGACACTACATTTTTTTTGCAGGGTTTGATAATTTTGTCCAAGTCTTCTTTCCAACATTACTTGAATGAACAGAGGACACCTTTGAAATACCACTGACATTGTTATGCATTCACATTAAATATAAAAGCAGCAACAGAATTTGGTTCTAGAGGCTGTGTGAAGCCACACAGCTTTAATCCAAAATGCAAATTAAAAACCTTCCAAAAAAATCCCTAAAATGAAAAAGTGCTTAAAATTAATAGACTACTACAAAACAACTAGAAAAGTCACAAATGAACAATTTTAAAATTAGTTTTTAAATTTTACATTTCATGTATAATTTTTTCTTTGAGCAACTTACAAAGAAAATATTTACTTCATAAAATTCTTATCACTCTTAGTAACAAGAGCAATTAGGAAAATTGACACAAAACTGTCACTTCCACTACTGACAACAACCCAGACTCAGACCTCACCCCTAAGTTTAACTATACTCTTATAAAAGAAAGCTTAATTGGCAAGTTATAGCAGAAATGGTGCCACATGATTTATATGTGCATTAAGTGGAATTGATTAGAGGATGTGTGGATGTGGCTTTAAAACACCATGCACTCAACATGCCATTTATCTCAGTTTTATCACTTGAGACAGGATGGTGCACACAGAGGGCAGGCATTGGCTCCGTGAGGCTGCTGAGACTCTGCTTTCACTGGTACGAGGTGTCTGCCTCCGGCATAAAGGTTAGAGCATAAAAGCCACATCCCTCAGATGAATATCTTGTCTGCTTATAATGCAATATGCAAATTAACCCGTATCTACTGAATATTGCCAGTGCTCACTTAATCTGTGTGGTTCACAGTGCAGTTTCAGTAGCTAACAGTATTTGATAGCACATGGTAATGCCTTAGGTTTGGAGAATTAACCCTGATATGCAAATGGACCAAACTTAGAAAAGTATGAAAAACCTGTGATCCAATGTCCATCTTGGGTGGAGGCTTTTGACTGCCCAAGGTGTACCTTTGAAGGCCCTTCAGACAAATACCTGCTTTTATTCTCTTAATTTTGTCTAGCCTCTGTTTTCAGGTAGCCACTTCAAGGCATCATTTCAATAAATTAGCTGACTTTACCGAAGTCTCAATTAATTATTAGAAGCTTCAAACAGAAACGGAAATAGAAGTTTTCCAGAAACAGATGATACTTAACTTTAACCTTAAAATGTATTTCACAGCAACCATCACAAACCAGTATGAATAAAAATTTGAGGGAATACATTTTTGCTTCCTTGAAAGGGCAGGCACATTACTCCATGAGTCAGTAAATGTAATGTAAAAATTCCAGCTGACTATCTTCCTATAATTTCATGGTATTTTTAGCTCAACAAAAAGTCCCCTCTAGTGACATTTTACATGTAGCGTGAAAGCTTAACATCCTCATTGTTTCCAGCAGAAGAACCTATACACGCACTCTTCATATGGGCAAGGGGTCTATACGAAGGTAAAAAAAACCCAACAAAGTCAAGAAAGGAGGAGTGACAGAGAACAAAGAGCAAAAGCAGTAGCCAGGTAAAATACACTCTGATAGAAAGAGATCCATGGTGAAGAGTTAATACGCATATCACCATGTTAAAGGCACCAGGAATAACAACTAAGCAACTTTCTTTAAATGTGTTCTTGGTCAAGTATTAGAAACATTCCCCATGAGTTTCTTCTGTAGATACATTAAAAACCCACTAGTATATGTCTGGCAATGTCTGAATGTCTTTCCAAAAGATCTAGCAAAACAGTACAAGAATATTAACAGAGACATTTGTACCAATATTAGTCCTTTGATAATTCAGGTGATTATATAATACTAATAGATGAAACTTTTCATAATTTTATATATACAAGAGGCCTACGCTTATTAAGAATAGAACTAACCTTGCTTAAGGTGGCCTTGCTTCTCCTTTTTGAGGCACCACTTTTAGAAAGAAACAGTGGATGGTTTTCAAAGCTAACAATTAAGTGTATAAATCATTAAGCAATGTAAAGAGCAGCAGTGGTTGAGAATTTTCTATGAGAAATCGGAAACTTTTGGCAAGATGGATGTCTATGAGCTCCAGGAGTCAGGCCATGTACCAATGGAATCCAGGAAAGTAACAGCCCAAACACAAAGTTGATACCTGTTCTCATCCCTTGAGGTTACCAAATTATAATTGGCTAATGGAGGAGAAAAGGGAAGAACAAGCATTTTCATCTCCTTTAAATCTCAACTGAGGTTTATCCAAGTTATATGAGCTCTTAGATCCAAACCCAACAACAACTATGACACACAAAGCAGGATAGAAGACATGTGCTGACCGTGGGAAATCCCATTTATTGGACTGGTAGGGCTAAAAAAAGTTTAGAAGGTCTTTTGCATGGAAATATTTCCGCAAAGGTACAAACAAGACTACCATTTTAAAATTTAAATTCACTCAAAGAGAATTAACACAATTCATCACTACTATGGAAGCATCTCTTGAAGAAAATTAAGATGTCTCCTCTGTGTACCTTTCCTGCCAGGAAGACTGCTCACTTCTCACAACAAAGAGCGACCTTTTACCTTAAATGTTTAAATGTGCTAAAGAATTAAAGAAAATTAAGATTTAAATAAACATACATCCTCAGACCGAATAAGTTCATCATCCTAAAAATACCTACTTATGTGAAAAATGCAAGATGCATTCTCAGGTGAATATTACAGTTACACAGAAAATACAGAAGGAATAAACCAGATTCATTTCCTGCAGCAGAATATACTAAGAGGAAAAAAACAGTATCATGAAAGGTGATTTTGCGATTTTTAGGTATGCTTTTACAATCAACATAGGCCAGTTTCAGAGTATAATAAAATATTAATACCGCCCAAGAGGCAAACTCAGCACAGATAAAGAAAATGATCCTTGAAATGTATGAAGTTCTTGGAAAGTATTAGAAAGTTGGTAAGTGACGATTATCCTAGGACTTTTACATTTTTAACATGATGTTGTTATAATGCAGGAAGATTACTACAAGCATGTTGTAAGGATGTGTTAGAAATGACACTGTTCAACATTTTCATAAACACCACAGAAGATGAACAGCAAGGTCATACAGTTTGTTAAAAGCTGTATTCATTGTCAGTTCAAACTTGTTAAAAAAGGCTAGAGAAAAATCTTACAATAGTGAGCAAATTATTCAATCTATTAGATCTTTCCAAAAGCTAATAAATGTAAAGAAATGTGGGTGAAATAGGTGACTGTGTATATTTATTAATTTTATCTTATTCAGAAGAGTTATGGACTGCTGTTGAGCGCCTGACCATTTAAAAATGAATAAAACATCCTTTTAGCATGCCAATATTTTTAATACTGCATGCAGTTCCAGTCACCCATCTAAAACATGGTAAGAATAATTTAAAACACCATTAACACCAAAACCTGAGAGTTAACAGAGGTAAAAGTACTACTAATAGGCATGCTAGCACCAAACATATTAAAGTCTGACTTAGTAACTAAAGAGAAAAGACAAGGGGAAAAGTGAAAGTTTACAATAACAATATTGCTCTTTGAACTTAAAAAAAAAAAAGTACATTAAAATTGATATTGCAATATTTTAAGTTACAGCAAGACCAGTCATTTTTTGGTCCCCCAAGCACCAAAGAAGGACGGAACCATAGAATTCTTCACCAGAAGGGACAGTCATTTCCACCGGTCTAATCCCCCACTATATAAACCCAGCTGCTCTCAGCATTGTCCAGTCAAACCATCTTCAAGTACAGAGATTTCACAGCCCCTTTTGGAATCTTGTTCCAGCTTTTAACCAATGCTATGGTGAAAATATTTTCACCTTGTGTACAACTGCAATCTCCAGTGTTTGCAACTCATACTGGTTATTTCTCGTTGATTTACTGTGGATCTCTGAGAAGAGCCTGGCTCTGTGCTCTACAACCTCCCACCAGTTAGTCAAAGATCAAATCTCCCCTTAACCTTCCTTCTTCCTTCCTTCCTTCAGGCCAAACAAATCCAGTTCTTTCAGCCTCCTTTGTACATCATGAGGTAAATGGTTACTGTTTTGCATGCTGAGTTTGGTCTGTACTACTGAAGTATGAGCCTTGGGCTCTGCTTCCCATTTAATTACAAATGGATAATTTTTTATCCTTCTTTTAGCTCAGATACAATTCCTGCAAAGCAACAGTCTAGCAACAGCTTTTAGCAAGCATGGTTAGACAGAAGTATCTTCAGGTCAATTATTTTTCAAGACAAGGAAATACACGATGGATTCTTTCTAAAATGAAAGCCTTTTTCCTTTAAGATATAATTGCTCAACTCAGCAATGATCTTTCACCACATTTGAGGAACATGCACATTTCTACCTAAATACTCAGATATTTACATCACAACAACACTACCACTAACATTTTTTGTCCTGAAGAACACTACGTAAAGATGGAATCTGAACTACCTTCCATGATCCCTCACTCAAGATGAATACATGAAAGGAACACAGAAAAAATGTACCAAGTTAACATCAGATCACCTTTGAAAAAAAGTCAAAACATCTTCCACAAAATCTAAAGTAACTTAAATAATGACAAGTCAAATCTGTCAAAAACATTCGCCACTCTGGATGGCAGAGGAGAAGGATGGACAATGAGATATCTGAAACAGGTTACAGGAAGCATCAGTTTGAGTTAACATAGTATCAGGGTGTTCTCACCCTTCTTCCCACACAACTTTCAGTATGTCTTGCAAAACGTCTTGAAAATGATTTTTGAAAAGCATGAACAGACACTACCAGTTCCAGCCAGTCAACAACTAAGCCATTAAGGTAACCTTTACATTCTCCCAATTCTGCCATTATAGATCAGGACAGAGTTTTATATTTATTTTGTTCAAATATGTGTCTTGAGTCCATGAAAATATTGGCATCTGGGCTACTTCTACGCTCTGCTAAAACTGTATTAAGAGATTCTTCTTATCAACACTGAACTCTATTCCTAATGAAAAATGTCTGCTCCTCTCTGAATATCCATATTCCACCTATAGAATTAATTACTATTATTTTCTACCTGTTACTGCACCCTGTACTACGAGTTAAGGTTTCAAGCAGGACAACACTCAACAGTAAACATGAGTTGGTAACTCTGAAGTCTAGTGACAAATGTTTACTGTTCGTCCTAATCCATGCTGCTTTTACAGTTACTTCCTCTGCTTGAAGTGCTGAGATGGAAATCAAAATGTTTACTTTCCCCAAGCCTCACCTTGTTTATGTGGCTCCCCCCGTTAGGGCCTTGAATGCAGTTCCACAACCATAGGGGCTTAGCTGCCAGAAGAGCTCCATAAGGAGGGACACATCCTGAAAACTCTACTTCCCTCCTTGCTGTAAAAATGCTAAATTCATAATGCCTATTAACCCTCTGTGCTGTCTTAATGTCATCTTGATTGCTAGTGGCCTGTTGATGCATACAGATCCTAAAGGATCTCTCCATACAAATATCCCATGATGAGTTCCTTTAGCTACATTTGTTTCACAAGGTCAAGTCTTTATCCAAGATCACAAACCACAGTGGTTATTCCATGGCTGTAACAGCTCCTCAAACTGAAATTGTAATTTTCCTCGAAGCTTTATATCATTCATTTATCAGTCTTCAGTTCATGATGATAATCAGTGACAATCAACTCAATACAGAGCGTTCAGCTACCTTTGTACTCTAGAAAGACCAATGCAGCAACAGCATAACTTGGATTCCCAGGAAAGCCTGTTGCAGGTGGAAGGACCAAAGACTCACTAACCCAGCAGGCCAACCACTCTCACTGGGCCAGTGTTTTCAGCACAAGCAACCAATATACAGCAACGCTGCCACACTACTTACATTAAGTGTGGATTAGGCTCTTTTGGTGCTTGTTTTTTTCCAACAATGGAAATGGGTCAAAAGTCACCTTCTGCATTTCTGATTTCTACACACTGCTCTTGAACAACTGCCAACAGTATACAGTTGTGGCAAAGGGCATAGTCTCTCAGTACCTGAATGCAGAAAGGAGAGCAGCTATACTGACACCGAGCAGGGGCAGCCGACAGTCCCGTGGTTGCTGAACAAGTGCAGTGAAGAGGGACACACCCAGCTGGGTGGCCAACACATCGGGATCCAGATCAGCGAGGCACATGACAAGACAACCACATGGCTGCAACCCAGCTGAGGCAACAATCAAGGCCATGGGCCTGAGCTTAAAGACAGCTCCTTAATGAAAGGGGAACCCCAACAAGACTCACAGCTCTTTCCACAGCAGTCTGAGTCAGGATTACATGGCTGCACCATAACCAAGATGATTGAGCACCGGCAACCAAATGAAGTGCTGGAGGATGGGGTACTTGCGGCCGTGACACCTCCTATCCTACATGTACCTACTGTTCCTTCTTTTGGTGATGTTGCAGATACCAGTGTCAGCAATGGCAGTCAATAAAATCCTGACATTCTTATTTCCTATTCACAAGTCTTTATTATTTAAAAAAAACACCTGCATCTGTTTTTCCAATTGTGTTGTTTTGGCAAAGCTGTAAGCAACCCAGATAACAAAGTTGCCTACAGTTCAGGATGCACAGGAGAAAGGTTCTGACCTGGCACAACATCAGAGCTAGCTGAAAATTTCCTTTTTATTCTGAAATATTACATTCTGCAAACATTACAGATAGAGAAAGTGCTTTGGAATTAACTTTAAAAGTAAGATCGCAATTTTTATTTTCAAAGAAGTAGTAACAGTGTAGTCCACAAGGCTTCCTATATTTTTTGAGAAGCAGGATCGAGTTCAAATATGGTAGTTACACCATCTTAAAATTTTAAAGATTACATGAAACTGGTGCTTAAGAAACACATTTTCTATTTCAACAAGATGTATCTGTGACAAGCACCCAAGGGGCTTATGGCCCTACCCCCTGTTCCTGACCTTGAAGTTTTAGCTCCTACAGCTGCCAAGAGGAGCAATTCTACTAGAAATTTAACCCTATATTACAATAGATGATGCAAAAGGACAGCTGTAAAAGCAGCATGCATTGGGACAAACAGTAATAATGTGTCATTAGCCTTCGGAATTACCAGTTAATTTTTACTGCCATTAATTTGGTATGTATTTTTCTGATAGGCTTCATTTTGGAAGCATCAGTGCTGGTGGTGCATCAGTGCGGCTGGTGACATGAGGTACACACAAAAAGCCCAAAGGAACTTCTGCACACATGTATGTATGTATGTAAGAGATGCTTTTCCCTCCCAGTGTCAAGAAACTCTCTGGGCTATAATACCAGAGACCTATTTTATTTCCTGCCACCTGAAAAATGAAAAACAATCTCCCACTTATTCTTTAATTGCTTACAAGAAAGTCTACTCTCATGATGCATAAAAAAGCTGAAACCAACCAAACAGAAAAAACCCATACCACCCCATAAAAGCCCTAGACTACAAAACCCTTTAACCTCTTTACTCAATGCACCAAAAATGTAGGTCTTGGGAAAGTAAATTTCAGAATAGTTTCTCAAAATCCATTGTTTCCACAATTATGTATTTCACTGGAGCAAAGGCAGGATAGGAAGTTCAATGACAAGAACCTTGTTATATTGAGACAAAAGATTAAGGACAATCATTGCAGTATTTCATCATTCTGATGCCAATCTTGGTTTGCTTTCCTAACCTCCATCTTTAAAAACTGGTGATTTTCCCCTTCCAAAAGGCAGCATCTAACTGAAAATTAAGATGATTTGTGCAGAGTGAAAAGGCTTGTCCACAGGTCAGGCAGTTCCATTTACATTCCCTTGACAACAAGCATAGTCCCTATTCAAAATCGAGGGAATTTGATTGCATTTTCTCCCCATTCACAGGTCAAAATTAGTTTTCTAGAATTCATTCATTGACACTTCAGACAGAGAAGGATATGGCTCTTCTAACAGGTAAAGAGAAATCATGATTTTTAAATACCTGAACACCCATGTTCCTACTTAAAGGAACACACTTCTGAACAGTTGGGGATTTTTAAACTTCCAAAGCAAATTTTTTTCAATATATGGAGTATTAACAGCAAAAAAAAATTCTTTCCAGTACTAACATCTAGCCTACACCAGTGAAAGCTGAGATGCAATGGTAATTAAGAATGGTATCAGCTATGTTTCTTGCATATAAATACCATTGTTCAAGGTGTGCTCATCCCAGCTAATACGTGTTCTGCCTTCATAAAGTTCTAAACCAGAATCACCCTAAGGAAGATATTTTTTAAAAAAGCACTGTTTGGTTAAGAGCCAGGTAAAAAAATACACCAAAAATCCCCATCACAATGCAAAATTTTACTAAGTAAAAAATACAGAACAAGAGATACATGCTCAGTATTATACAGAAGTGTCACAATTTTCTAATTCTATAAAATGTAATTCGCAACGCACTAATTCTATAAACCCAAAAGAACATATTATGTGAAGAAACTGAACATTCAGAACTGCACAACACAGTAGGCACATAAAAGCTCGCTTGTTAAAGCCAAACCACATCTTTTCTAGGAAATGCTTTCTAAATACATAAAGGATATTTTCATAGTAAGCGTCACATCTCTTCCCCCTCCTTCCTCTCCGACAACACTTCCAATTCTTTTACAAGCTGCAGTGCACTTTAAAGGAGGTCTATCTGAACAAAAGAAGGCTTTGAAGCACACCAAAGGTTCGCCCTTATTCTATAGAAACGGTATAGGGATAACTTGACTCTTCCCTCCCCCCTCAGCACCTTTCTGGGGTAGTGACTTCACATCCTTTGACATCAGCACAGCTTGGAAGGGGGATGGGAGAGTTACGGCAGAAAGCTGTAAAACCTGCTTTTAACTATGTATGCAATGCCTTCACGAATTCTTAAATCTTCCCTAAACACATTTAAAAGAAAATGGGTTTTGCTCTTTGCTGGTTTTACTGCGGCTGTAACAAACCGAGAGGGACTGAGCTACAAAGGACTTCCTGCTCCCCTTCTCCGAGCTCCACAATAGCCATTTATTCGCTCGTCAGAGGGTCGCGATTCACTCTCACACGCACAATAACTCACCTCTAATATGCAAAAGGGCCACGGGCTGGAACGGCCCATTGGAATTGGCTGCGTCAACCACCATCCTGCTGCCAGCTCTGTTACATGTCAACATCTAGGCTCCAGCAGGAACGGCACTGTATTCCTTAAGGCAAGAAACCAGCCTCCATTTTAGTTTAAAAAAAGACAGAAACTGAAGCGTTCTGCAGCTGGAGGGAACTGGCTGGGGAGTGATGTCAGCGGGCGGGAGGAGCCCCATTGGCCGATGGCAGCAACTTCAAATGACACCGAGGAGGCCGCGAATGAGCGCGGCCGGTGCGGGGCTCCCCCCGCACCCGCACCGGCCCCGGCCCCGCGCCGCCCGCGGCAGGGGCGGAGCGGCTGCGGAGATGACGGGTCTGCTGCGTTTGGGTTTCTTATTATTACCAGGATGATCTCATTGCTGCTGTTGTACCCCCGCCCCCTCAATAATATTCAGTAGCACCTGCTAGAAAGAGTGCATGCATTTTTTTTTTTCCTCTTTCCTTAGCCTTTCCTTCGGTAAGGTTTCTCAGGATTACCAAACCGATGTTCAATTTAACCGTGGAAAAAAACAGCATTGACGGTAACATTTACAACTTTGGCTTCCACGGGCCATAAAAAAAGGTAGTTAGCTCACAATAAGATACAGGTTCTTGGATTATTATTGGTGATTTAGAAATATAAAACCTCATAAGCATCCATGAACTGCTTTATCACTGGTTGCTAATATGAACAGTACAAATAAAAATACATACATTTGACAAGCAGATGAAAACTTCATGTTTCATGCTGAATATTTCTTTCAATCTAGAAATGGACCTGAATACTTCTTTTCATCTAGAAATGGATCTGCCTTCAGTTTACATTAATGTTTCTAAATTTGGATATTGCAAAATACTGGTCTTCCTTTCTAAAAAGATCAGTAATTATAAAAAACTTTTAAAACTATTACTGAAAAGTAAAGGACTAAGAAGCAACATATAGGCATATGAAAACAGTTTTGCTGCATAATCTCAGAAGTATAATAATAAAAGCACAGCATAACAATTCCTGAAGTATTACTTCGATTATTTAAGGTATTTACAAGAAATACTGTGAGCAGCCTTTTCTTTGTCTTATGAGACTTGCACACTTATTTTTACAATGAGCTATTTGAAGGACCATTTTGTCTGCTGGGAGTGATGTTCATAGAAACTGGCACTGTTACTTGTTATTTACTACTCTCCACATCTGTCCTTCTCCCCAAATACTATATGTCACATATAGTGCAAATAAGTATGTAGATTACTTATCTATGACACTGTCCTAACTTATATCTGCTCAAAAAAAAAAAAAAGAAAAGAAAAAGTGCACACGAGAAGAGACTTTTCCATTAGGTAATTTGCTGATGAAAATTTGAAATAAAAACATGTATGTGTACCTGGCTAGAAAAATTACATCACACTACAATAATACACTATGAAAGGTGAGTTAGTGCTGTAATGAATATTATTCGATTGGTGAAGGGAAAAGACTAACTGGGATATAAAAAAGAAGAATATCATCCATAAGAAATCAATTGGATTTAGTGATTGCTGACAAGGCCCAATTTAAAGTAGTATCTCCTGGATGTAAACCTGATGAGAAAGCCCAAAGACAACAAATCTGTAAAATATTACTTGGTTAAAAAAAACCCTCCTCTGTTTGATGTGGTGTGGGTAGTTTGTTTGTTTGTTGTTGTTTGGTTTGTTTTTTAAATAAATTTTAAAAACTTGACTGAGAATATCCAAGTACTTTAAAGAATAATTATGGGGGTGGAAGGAATTAATTATTCTACATTCACTACAAACAGTAAATGCATCCTACCTCAAGGAAGATTAGGTGAGAAATTAAATGAAATCCCCTCACAATAAGCACACTGAAACAAAAGACTTCAAGCTTTCTAATAATTTTAAAAATTACCAAACATCATGTTCAACATAAAATGTAGTTGATCCTGCTTTTGGCAACACCAAAATGAACCACATGAACTATTTAAACCTTTTCTCTAAGACTACAGAGATTCAAATCCATTATCCTTACAATCTAAGCAAAACCAGGGAAGGTGTATCCTCAAAAACATCATGTTTTTTATCTATACATCCCTTGAGTATACCTTATAATCACAAAATCATCAAGGTTGGAAAAGACTTTTAAAATCACCAAGTTCAATGTGAGTTTTAGCCTTATAAAACAAAAAGCTACCATAGAGATATGCCTTTTAAAAAGCTAGATTGAAAAATGAAACCAAGACTGACCTCAAACAAGGTTTTCTGTAAGATTTTGACGGATGAAGGAAAAAACTAAACAACTTGGGTAATTTTAAAAAATATTTTCTATTTTCAATAGGATCTTGTAACAAATTCTGGGTTTTTCCTCATCTTAAAGCAGAATTCGATTATTTTATACTAACAAAGCGCAGTATGAAGCAGCAAAAATTAGGTTTAAAATTCCAGTTTATCTGGTAACCAAACATTTAAGAACAGCTGCTCTATCACTCCTCCTCTCTACTCATGTCTTTGCTTTCTTTAACAGTCAGCTGCTGCTTCTGTCTCTCTGAAACTCCTTGCAAATATTAAATGGCCAGGAAGGCTGCTGGTCCCGAGAGACACAATTTAACAACAGAGCAAAAAGGGAACATTACTGAAGTTACACTGCCATTTCCCAATTTATACATAAGCATGGCTTTCATAGTTGAAGGTTCATTAGCAAATTTTAGGTAATGGTTTAAGAGTCAAGCCCTCTAGAAAGTTCTTCATTAGAGAGAGTAAATGTGACATTCACAGCGCTAGCAGTCCTATTGGCAGAACACTCAGTCACATTCAATAAGTTTTCTCTTGCAGAAAACACATACCCTGTTCTCATTTTTTCCTCTTTGCTGGACTCTGTTAGGTCTGAGTGCAGTACTTAGTAAACCACTGAGAAACTGGTTAAAACAGCCATAATTCAGTGTATTTCTGGTGTAATTCTGACAGGGCACTAGTGGAACTGAAGTACTTCGATTTACATAAGACCTTTTACTCGTTAACAACATCTGCAGTCTTCTCACCATGGAACAGATTGAGAGTACGTTCTGCTCAGGAGGTTTGTATACCCTGCCTTTGTTTCAGTCCTAAAATATTTGATTTTCCACCAAAGGAAAGTATTCACTTAAGCTGAATTATTTTGAGCAACTTTATTTGGGAAAAAAATTGCAAAGAAAATTGAGTTAGGAATTGACTTCCTAATGGAAGGGAAAGAATATTAGTGCAAGTGGAACAGAGCTAATGAATATCAATGGGAGGAAGAAGAGCTTACTTTAACAAATTTATGAAGACATTTCTGTTGCAAAAAAATGAAGAATAGTATTAACTTCAGCTATCCATTTTTAGAATTAAATTAATAAAAAACCATATTGATGGTGTAGTGAAACTGTAGCTATTACAGGTTTCCTCTGAACTCTGCTCATCACTTCTAACTTTCCAATGAAGTAAAAATCCTATAAACTTCTCAGAATATAACTGTGTAACTTTTTAGAATTATAGAATGGTTTTGGTTGGAAGTAAGCTTAAAGGTCATTTAGTCATAGGTCAGCACTACAGATGATGAATACTCTCTACACTTGGAGGTGATGTACCACGTTTTCAAAAACAAACACTCTGTTTGGGTTATTGATTTTAAAAGCAACCACCCACCCCGCTTCTCACCCCTCACAACACACGCAGCAAATTCACCTGCCCAAAGGTTGCCTTTATTTCCATTCTACACCACCTACTATTCTAACTGATAGTGACAGAATCAACAACATAAGATAATTAAAATTGCACAAACTTCTATTGACATGAAGACACTTGCGTCGGTTACCTCTCAGACTATATGAGTTTTCATTTTTTGATTGAGAGAGGAAGAGAGTGTATTTAGCCTGAGCTCCAAGGTTACTAAAGGCATAATTCCACAGCTGCTGAAATTGCTGTTCCTGATGAACCTAAGTCAGCCTTGTTGCAGACTGCTTCAGGCCTCTTCCTGCACTCCTCTCTGCTTTACATTTGAAAATATTTTGCTCTCATCTGCTTCAGTTGTCATGAGACCCACAGCTGAGTTGGTGTAGTCCCCTAAGCCAACAGAAAGGCACTTTATTGTCAGGCTAGTTTGCTGCTTAGACTGTGTTCCATGGCAGTCTAAGCTGAGCTAAACCTATAGGAGCTACTGCTGCAATCCCATCTCTTCTGAGGCACAGGTGCCCAACTGTCTGAAATTCTGAAATTGCTGTACAGGGTTTGTGCAGCTGCATGGCTGAACCAGATTAGGAAACTGAGCAGAGTTAAAATGAGAAAAGGGTGAGTTTGAGCCATGTTGATTCCATTATCTGGCCCACCAGACAGATACCCAAAAAAATGACAGGAATAAACATGACTTGCTTTTTCTGGTAGGAGCAATGTAGTTTACTTTCCCCTCCCTCCAATTATAGCCTACCCAAAACCTACTGTTCTCATAAATGATGTCAAAGAAAATGTGGGTCTCATCACAACCCTGAACAATGAGTTACTCAAAGACAGTAACTTTGTTTTAGAGGAGGAAAGGTACTGGATACTACACGTTCTGGAGGAGAAACCATAGCAGTAGGAAGAATATTGGCTTCTCGTATTACGTTCTGACTCAATTCCAAAGGACAGCCAAGAGGAAATTCTTCAAGGAAACAGAGGCTGTGAACACCACGTTAATACCTAGCTATCAAAAGAAATACAGAGATAAGAAAAAAATCCTTACCTGGATAAATGAAAGGGATATGAACTACCATGCAGCTCTGTTAAAAAATTCCTGAGACTGAAGCATGGCAAAAGACAATTCCTCATTGAAAAACTGATAATATTTACTCCTTCTAGTACAGCAAAAATTGGTTAAAAGAGAAATTGGTAAACGTCTGCTTGTGACTGGATTTCACAAGGTTCACAGGTTCAACAGCGCCAAGTTTTCCTTCAACCAATCTTGCATACCCAAGAAGTTTTGTTAGTGGGGGTAGGGAGAAAAACCAGTAGATATTGGGTGAGCTCAGAAAGCTGTAGAACACAAAATCATTACCTTAAAAGAAATCTATTTTAAAAATAGCAGCTGGTACCAAAACGTGATCCTAGGGCAGATTGCAGAAACTCATTTCAAACACTGGCACACTATTTTAATCAAGCCCTGTGCAGAATCCACCAAAATAACACCAAACTCAGTGCTGTCTGTGGCCTTATTACATAGGTCACACATACCACTTTTAAGAAATGAAGTGTAAAAATTACATTTAAGAGTAAAACTTTGAGACCATGCTACTTATCCAACAAACACTGATTTACATGTGTAAGTTCTATGTTTGATCTGTAGAGGTCTACAGAAGAAAGAAGTTCACTGCAGCAGCAAAAATGTGTAGGTCTGATTATAATGAGGATTTATGTAATGGAACAAAATGTTCCTTTTGTAAATGAGGGCATAATAAAAGACATTTTAAGAGATCTAAATTGAATTCAGAGACAGGTTAGAATCTAGAAAATAAGACAATACCACATTTTAAATCCTATTTTTATGGATTCTATCCAAGCTTCAGTGGAAACAAGTTTGGTAGGAAATGCTGCCAGTGACAGATGTAGTGCATTCTTCTAACACTTTCAGCTGCTGACTAATGAGTAGGTGTTTGATAGGGCAGTTGAAATGAAAAACGGCTCATTAATCCAAGCCTATGATTTAATGTAAAACTAGCCGAAGGAAAAAAATTCACACACTCAAGCAAAGTATTTTTCTCTACTACCTTTTTTTTTTCAGTAGTTCTTCATTCACTGGCTATCATGTTTCTTAATCTTTAAAGTGCTACATAGCAATTCAGACTGGATAATTTATAAATATTTTAGTATTAATTATTTTATAACCATTAAAATATTTATTCATTTGATAGATCGTATTTTCCTGTATGAACACCAAACAATTGCTAGCTTTTGGTTTAAGAAATGTATGTGTTTAGCACACACATTTTAATAATTATTTTAAACATTTAAAAGCAAAAATCAGTACAGGAAGTCTGTTTACGCAATACTGATAATTTTTTTAAGATCAAAGTTCAAGGACAAAGTTGCTAAAGTTCCTTCACATAATACAATACATACATTCACTAACACAATCATACTGACATAGGAAAGACAAGCTTTTGCAGTATTTTCCATGATGGACTTTTTGTTTCAATAAATTAAGTACAACATTGGGCTGCCAAAAAACCCTATAAAACAATGAACACAGTCAAGACCAGAAGGACAGCATTTAGCATACTCAGTTACTCCACCGTAAGTCACATACAAGGGAGAAGAGAACGATCTGTTTCACAAAACTGCATGCATTGATGTTTCACATGAGATTTGTTTTGTCTCAGTGTTTTGCCTTTCAAATGAATTATGTATTAGGGCAAATTATATTTTATGGCAGCATTATCTTGTTTAATCTACCATCTTACTTTGCATAACATACTTCTAGCTAAACAGCGATGCTACCACCTTGCAGCCGGACACAATTCCTTAATTGCATAAGAAATACAATTAAACTGGAAAGGCCAAAGTACTGCATATTTGTTCTCTACATAAATTACAAGTGGCAGGAGTAGGTTTCTGCAATAAAAGTGATCTTAAACTCTGAGATCTCAAACTTCAGCAGCTTATAAGAAAAATGCTCCTCAAAACCCCAAAGCAGTCCATTAGCACCATGATTCTTGCAAATTCAATTATGTTGCACATGTCCAGTCAGTCTCTTCTCTATCACAAAAATAGATGCTAGTTTTAAATGAACAGATAACAACACACTCCGCTTAAGTTTAAACTTAAGTATTCCAATAAGAGTTCATAGAAATTATCAACATACATGGTTGAATTTCTCTGCAGTATCAAGAACAAGACTTGCTTTCTCATTTACTTGAGATCAGTTTTGCTTACTTATCTGTACTCTGCAGTTGAGAAAAATGCACAATAAGTTTACATTTCTGACCTCTAGAGAAATTCTCACTTTTTCCTCCTTTCTAATGGTTTCAACAGTTTTATCAATCAAAATTTGGTACTATTGGTTTTTTAGGTATCAGACTCAAACTAGAATCACCTCTTCCGCAATTTTGATTCATCAAACTTTAATATTGCAGAGACAATGAAAACAGAGCTATCTCCTAGGCAGCCATTTACAACTTAAAAACATTAGGAAAGCTTTAATAATGCTTGCCTCCCTATCAGTCCTGTATCAGTGGCAGACAAGTTCAGACACCACCCTGATGTTCTCTTACACAGAACAGAGTCAGAATTTGGCAGAGCTCTGAAGTCTCTGCTTGAAAAAAACAAGAACCATGTTCTCTGCATGAAATGTGCTCAGAAAAATGACCTGTCATGTTCATTTCTTTTCCACCCCCCGACTTTTATAGGGTGGGTTTTTTTGCTTGTTTTTGGGTTTTTCAAATAGATATGACTAATAGTACTTCTGATGTTGAAACCATGCTAAAGCAGAAACCGACATCACCAGAAAATCAAACCCTGACTGATTAAACTTCAACAGCAAAATACCAGAATCTGTTTAATCCTATCACATGCAGATAGTCTACATTTAAAAACCAATTCTATACTTCTCAGCACTAAAAGTTAGTACATATGTCCACAGCTGTCAATGTAGTTCATTTCTTCCTACCTTGATAAAAACCTTTATAAAAATCTTGTATCCATATTTTTGAGATCAAAAGTCCAACTCCAAGATGTAAATAGTAACTTTTAAAATAAATTCAGAACTATATTTGAAAAGAAAAGCTGATGTCCAATCTCTAAGAGCATATCAAACTTTTATCTGAAAAAAACCCCAAAACCCCAAATAAAACCAGCAAAAAACCCCAATCCCAAACCCACAAGCTACATCATGACACTGCATCCCAAGAGGCCTTTATATGGCTATAAAAGGATTTACCCAGCTTTTAAAAAGTATATACAGAAATGTTACAAAAAAGCATATTTTTGAATCGTGCCCAAATTTACATAGGCATGACTAACATATGTTCATTGGGAAAGTTTGCAATATTTCAGAATATTAAGTAGTACTGACTTATTTTTTCAAATTTGTTATTCTAGAACTGACATAGAACATTCTTTTAATGAGTATTACTTGAAGGTTAAAGTTAGATTTGTGACACAACTCTATTTGACAGTGCATAAAACATTTTAGCCTAGTCAGAGTGTTTTAATATTATTTTTAAAAATTCTCATTGCAACATTTTCTAACATATTGTAAAGATCAAAAAAATCCTTAAAAATCCTTAAAAATCTCACCACTTTGTAAAAAGTTACCTCTATTTTACAGTTTACTAAAATCAGCACATTCTTGCGAAAGAATGTGTACAAATACAAGTACATTAACTTGTCTGCACAGTTAAAAATCTCATTTATCATGAAAAAATTACTCATAGTGTAACAATGAATTTAAGCTTCTTGCATAAAGCTGAAATGAGCAGCTGCAAAGAACAAACTCCTTCAGCGTGTCAGTGGTCAGGTATGCACAAGCTTGGATACGCTACTTTTAAAGTATATTTACATAATAATACTGAAGACTTATGTTTCACACAAAACATATTTTTAAAGTTTTAAACCATTTTAACAATTTATATAATAGTAATCATTTATATTTAATATACTTGTTTTAACATATCCTAAATTACAAACTGCTTTCTTAGGAAACCAAAAATGTAGAAACTGGTTTCTGAAGGCTAAAGCATCCTTTGCCATTTATATTTGATGTAATCAAAGCACTAATCTGCAAGCTTTCAAACCTCAATAAAATAAAATACACCTTTAAGTCCAGTAAGTAATTTTTTCCCAATAAATAACTTAGAGCAAAAATCAATTTTCTGTAACTTAAGTATCTGTACTACCAATGGAACTGCATAATCAGAAATCAACACTGCACAAGTTTGCTGGCACAGAATTTTTCTTTTTTTAGTGAAAATAGGTAAAATCTTTTCAATATGTTTGACACTGAAGGCACTTCTCCAGAGATACTTATGGGTTATCTGTGGGCAGACAAGGTACCTGTTCTACCCAACTAAATCACGTTGCACTGTGCTGCAGGGAGCTTCACTAGCTTGCAGCTCTGCTAATATACAGATCTTGATGTTCCACAAACCAATTACATCAGAGACTTCTCTTTTCTACGTTCAGCTCTATTCTTAGAGCCTCTTAATTCATAATCTATTTCCTTTTCTTTGTGCATTATCTGAGCTGTTCTGCTCCTCCATTTCCTGGATAATCTGAGGGTGCGTAACACTAATCGTAAGTTGCTCCAATGAACACAAATCATACCACACTAATACAAGTCACCAGGGCAAATACGCTGGTATTTCCAGAAGCTTATCATCAGCACTTTTGTGCAACGCCCAAGAGAAAGTCTGCAGCATGCCTGAAGATCAAAAAGTATTTCTTAAATAAGAAATCTTGATGAAAAACCACCTTGGCAGCTCCTCATTTCCCTCCCACTATTTCAAGTGATCTGCTGACCTCATCTCCAAATCCACAGTGCAGAAGAAAGGTCATTATCTCACCAATACCACAGGTCATTTAAAACTTACCAGTTACAAGCTTCCACATATCTAATATAGACCTTTAAGTATGCAAAAACCCCATTCTTTATTTTGTGCTTAAAATACAGTCTCATGTAAAGTACATCACAACATACAGTAGTCAATGCAACACTGGTAAGAAAAGACATGACTCTTCCTCTACTAGAGACAAAAGAAAGGTTCCCCAGGTACGGTAGCCATAGAAATACAGCCACCTGTTATGAGTAACAGGAGTGTGAAAGCTGGTTAAGCACAGCTAACCTGAAGGAACACTATGTTCTTCTCAGCACTTCATAGAAGTCAAACCTGTCTTAATCATTTCAGTCCTTTAAATTACACAATACCAGTCCAATTTGACTCCTGTCCAGACACAGACATTAAACAATACACTTAAATATGTCCAAAAAGAAAGCTTCCCAGATTCACTTGACCCACTAAATGCACATTAAGTCAAGTATCTCAGTATCTTTTAGAGGAACAGTGTGACTGGCCAACAGTATTCTCAGCAACCCTAACAGGCTGGAATTACATCAGGAGTAAGCACATGCAGTGAGCACTGCCATTACACAGATACCTGATATGATCCATGAGACTCGGTACAGATTTATACTAAAGCTATTACTACCTTTAGTAATAAAAGTTGGCAATTACTACCCCTCACTAGATCAACAATTGCACCAGTGTTCCATAACAAAGTTTGGCCCTTGACAGCCTGGGGACGTACACACAGCATCAGGCATCCACCAGGGAGAAGCTCAACATCTTGTCATTCCTTTCACCTGAGGGTGGGGGCACTGATTGCAGACTCAAGGCAATTACAGTGCACAATATCCCTACCATTTCTTCACATCAAGGTACACTGTGTCAAAAAGTGCTAGAATGTTCTGAGAAAATACCTCAGATAGTTTTTAAGGTGTTTTTTTTTTTTTAAGTCCTGCCTCTTCCAAGTACAAGCAAGCATTTTTCTACTCTTCATTGGCCTCCTGGTTTAAACTGCAACACAGCCAAGGTGGAAACAGATATTAAACTTCACCTTCACCACTGTAAGATGGATTCACTCTCCCCTCTCCCATCTGCACTCATTATTTCCATTTCCAGCTCTCTGTCCATGCTGTTTCTAATTGCATGCTCAGTTCTGGTATCCCTGAGCTGCAGTACCAAGCACTACCAGAACCATTGTATTTAAAATAGGACCAAGAAATAAATGTTTTTATTTGTGGCTGAATTGTTGAACAAAAGGTTATGCCAGTCAATGTGGCTGTATGCATAACTTCTTATAAAAAAATCACTACTTTAATTCACTGTCTTTTGCTTATGTCACTCATGCCCTGGATGTCACAACTTGTCCATGAACCTTCTATGTCAGTTTAAAAGACAGAAGACATTATTCATAATCTGTGGTGCTAAATATTTTTATTAAAAAATGTAATAAATAGATTGAAATTAACTAACTAAGCAGTAGTTTAGTCTTGAAATATTTTCAACAGCATCTTGTATATAGAGTACTATACTAGCATAATGGAGCATATACTAGTATTTCTGATTCCTTTTGTAAAAACGGTATCTGTGTGAAGAGAAGAATCTTGGAATCTAATTTGATCTGTATGAAATCGAGTGTAATTCACACAGGCTGAGAAGCAGAGTTTTATTTTCAAGAAACACTAATACATTATGTTAAGAAAACAATGACTGGAGGAAAGAATCTAGTAACTTCACCTTGCCTACACCAGTACTTCTCAACATTTCAACGATCCATTAGACTTTCACTGCCAATCTTGGAACACTGAAAAGTAGTACACACTGCACTTCAAAATTACTTTTTTTTTGTTTCCTCTAAATAAGCCTTCAGAGCAAATAAAGATGAAAAAAGCTGGGCTAGTAAGAGAAGATGCATCAGTTATCATCATCTTTTTGCCACAGATGGCAATAAATATAAATTTAAAAGGTAACAAAGCCTTAAGATCAACAAAGGAAAAACTCATATGCACGAAAAAGACAGCACTCTGACCCATGCTCAGGAAAAACAGACCCATAAATAGTGACAGACCAGGTCTTCTAACAATGTCAAGAGAAATTTAAGTACAAACAAAGCGTGGCTTGAGCACACTGCACTGAGGACAGATGCTTAATATTTTGCACAGAGAGCCCAAATTCTGCTTTTATACGAGATGAGCAAGTATACTGTCACACAGAAATTGCCTATAGTGATTGCCAAGAAGACAACATACCGGAAGTCCTCAAATACAGATAAAACTAAATGAAAAACTGCCCAGTGCAAGTATATGCAGTTTACATATGTGCATAGTCGATATATTATGTATGCTGTCCAGATATCAGAAGTATGATAGCTGAGATGCTTCTCAGTATCATGCCCAAATTTCCCCATAAGAGTAATTTTACTTTGGAAAGACGTACCTTTTAAAGCTGGCAGTTTTTGAAGCTCCCTATTATTGCTAACATTAAACCTTGAAGAACTCTGACGCTTTTCCTTCTTCACTACTGTCTGTGGTGCTGGTACTTTGATTTTAGACAGTTGTGCTGGAGGAGGAGCGCTATTCGATTTTTTGTTTGACACCTGTTTCAAAAGAAATCAAAACAGTTAATTGCAGCTGAAATTAGAGAGAAAAATCTTCTAAAAAGACATTTTAGTCACAGAAATAAATAACTGAAAATGAATACACTTTTAATTAAACTATTGTATCCATCATCCTCTGAATGTATTGCCATCTATTCTGCTCATCTTTTCAGCTTTCATTTCTGTACCACAGCCCTCATACATTTGGGAATGTATCACCTTGGTACATGCAGTAGTTGCATTTATTTGAAGTTGCCAGACAAAAGAAAAGAAATTTTCAAATAATGCAGTTCCTCAGCTACTCTCCCTACTTTTCCCCCTCTGAGAAGTCCAGGTCTCCAAGGTATTTAAGTTACTCTTCAAAGGGATCAGAGAAACTTGTCTATTTACAGCAGGGGAACCTTTCGTTCCCTGTGTATTCATCCTGTGCCTTGCTGCCAGAGTCCTAAGCTTGCCCAGGACATTCAGGCTTTGATATAAAGTTAAAAGAGTGAGTCTTACTACTGTAGTAGCTTTAACAGCTTCTAAAACATACATTAAGATTTGTAGTGGCTTACTGCCTACTCAAAGCAAGTTGCTTTTACTGTAATAATCCTTATCAGACTGTCACTGTACCTCTGCATGAAGTTTATAACATAAAGTTAGAAAAATGGTTCCCACTATAGGTTTCCAGTCTGCTGTTTTTTCCCTGACTACACTTGACAGTGCTCTATCTCAAGCTGAATAAATTGCATCCTTAACAAAAGCCTGTCAGAACTTGTGGTGCAGCCTTTCTCACTCCTTTTATTTTGAAGGAGGAAAAGCAGGTTTAAAGGAGGCAATACTTAACTTTTAAAATATGAATAATTTAATGATATTCATTAGAAGAATAATAAAACATCTAGGAGTGATCTATACTAAAAATACAGAACCAGCTTACACGGACCTCTTGCTGCAATATTGTAATTCATTTTAAAGGCCCTTAATTCACTGTAGAAATTTGTAGAAGTCTCTCAAATTTGCAAACTAGAAGCACACACATCTTGAAATATACCTTGGCACTTTTCTCTTACAGAAAAGACCACATTCTTCTCAGAAAGTGTCTATAAGATAAGAAACGGGAAAAAAAAATCAGATGGGAATGGGATTCATAATGGAAATCAACTTGTAACACTGGTACTTGGGGGGTTTGACTTGATTTAATTACAATTTTGTTATGTACAGTAGGCATGAAAGCAGCTTCATTCCTCCAGGAAATAATATCAGTGACATTTTCATAGAGCTATTGCTAAAACAAGAGAAACCAATTTTCTTCAAGTTCTGAAAAGTATTCCCACAAATATTCATCAACAGTTTGCATAGTCTTGTAGCGTATACATTCAGTGTGTATGGAAATGTTACCATACATAAATATCTACCTTTTGAGTCTCCAAGACAGTAATTTCATTCAAATTTTGTTCGAGTAGCATAACTAGGAAAGAATGTATGCTTCAAGAACAGATTAACAATTGTATTATATTATATATGCAGTACTTAATATATGAAAGATGACTGAAAGCAACACGTAGTTTTCATTAAACACATTTAAGGGGACCATTTTGCAAATTTAATATTATAAAAGAAAAACCCCTTATACAAATTTATAGAACAAATAAGGGGAGACAGTACCGTGAATATCAGAAGCCTCAGTTACCAAAAACACTCTAGAACTTGTTCCAGTAAAAATGGAATACATCAGCAAGTTGAAAGCATTTATGTACAAGTAATACCTGTTACATTGCATTTCTCAGACTATTTACCTTCTTAATCTCAAACACTAAATGCTTAAAAATGCTTATGCTTAAATAGAAGTGATCTGCAAGGCAATTTCTATCCATTAACTGAAATTTTAAAAAGCATTACAAACAAAAATATTAATAGACCAAGCTAAAAGAAAAGCAGCACTGAGAATTAGGAAGCAATGACTTACCGTGTATTAAGCAATAAATGCTAATTAAAATGCATTATAAACATTATTACTGCACAGGATTCTGTACTTTCAATATTGTTCTTAAGCCTAATGGTGGTTTTCTGAACTGGCTACTTTCCATTGCCACCTGTATTCTTTCATTGGAACAGGAAAAGCCATTTTCCTGTTTCTTCTATTCCCAAACAAATTCTCCATTTCAAATTAACAGATGCTCTCATGTGTCTGCACACACTATAATACCCTAAGGTAGCACACACCTCAGGGAATCAAGTATTCAAAATTGCACAAAAACTCTAAAATTAGCCAAAAGTGGTTATTTAAGAGGATGGGTAACATTTCTAACTAGAAATGTTGAAAGAAAGCATTTTTTGTTGCTATGGCAACTTCCCATCTAGAAGTGATGACTCCAGAGTAATTCTAGCCCTGAATCACTGGACCATTTATCCTACAGATTTCCTCCTCCTTCCTACCATCAAGCATGATCACCCCTGCTTTTCAGCCATGCTCCAAGTCAGCCAGCACATACCAGAATGCTGACAGAATAATCTCTAAAACATTATTTCAGTGCCACACAGCTGTCCCCAATGACCTCTGCAACTGGCACTATGGTGCTACCACGAAAGATCTGGCCTCCAGAGCTTACAGACAGTATTGGATAGAAGGGCACCTGGAGAAAGTGAGTTAGCTTAAGCCACAAAGCTCAGCAATTTTAACCACATCTCTTTAAAAAAGGCAAACAAATTCAGACTAACAATTCTGTGTATCCATCTGCTAAAGATTTCAAGGTAACACACTTTCTATGAAAGCACAGTGCTTGTTAGTTCAGATCAAAGAGCCAAGCTCAGATTCTTCCTCCCAGGAACAAACCAAACTACCACAGACACCACAGCTCCCAGGAGTAAGTGAAGAACATCACTTACAGTTTACATCAGTGAACAGTTCAATGTATTTGACACCATATCTTTTTATCAGTTCTCTTCCTATGACTAGAATAAGAAATACCTATTCTTCCCCTTGTTCTGGCAAATGGCTCCCTCCTACCCAAATGTTTATATAGATAGACACATTCAGTTCCAAAAGTGCTGATACACATCTAAAACTGTGCACAAATGACTCTGAAAAATGTCAGATTGAGAATGTGTTTCTTCAAATCATAATTAAACCACAGCCTTCAGACAATCAGCTAAAGTGTGATTTCAATTTTTAAATTCCGATTTTAACAACAGAAAGTATACAGTTTATGTTCCTCAGTGCTCTTGACTGAGCACTTGACTCTTGATCAAGAGAGTGAAAGGTGGGGAGGAGAGACGGTTTCTTGCCAGTCACAACAGTTCAAGGTAGATAGTCCTTGCATCCCTTCATCCCTTGAGTCCTGCATCAAGTAGGATGTGGTACATTTCTTGTCTTAACATCACTCTTTTCTCTGTTGAGAAAAGTTGGATCTTTCACCCCTCTGACATTACACAGGCAGGTATAGATCAGAACACAACACTATGTTTGCAACCAGGGAAAGAAAGATATGAGTAGACCAAGCACATCTACAGCTACAGCCAGTTTTTCTTTTTAAATTAAACTGATCATCATCAAGCATCCCACAATGCAACTTTTACTTCTGGACAACTAAGATATAAGAGAGAGCATAGAGGGACCTGGAAGGAGGATCCACCCTGCATCCCACGTACATCAATAAGTCTTTCAGAAGATCCTATTCTTCCTGTTCTGACAGTCTCCCAAAAATGCTATTCAAGCTACCTTGACAAACAAGGGCAACCAGAAGAACTCTGTCTGACCTTGCCTTTCAAAGCACACTCACTAGTAACTGAATTAGACCAAAGGACACAAAGCCTTCTGATCCACAAAATCAAAGGCCAAACCAAACCAAGCCTAGAGTGGTGTCAACTCTGTAACAATGCAGCAAGCTTGCACACTGCTTTATAAGATAAACTTATAAAGCAGTGTGCTTTATAAGGTCAGGGTGAGGATTTGAAAATGACAGTAAAATCACCTTGATGCATCCATCATTAAAAGATTTAAAAAACTGGATGGCTTACTAGTGACAAAAATCAGATCTCCTAAGCACAAGGCAAAGGAGATTCTCCGCCTGAAGAAACACAGTGCTGGGCAGCACCCTCTATGGTGTTTCTTGACATACATCAGTCTAACACTAATCTGCAAATTTCTGCCTTCCAATAAGTATCACCACTGAACTCAAGTTTGTATCGGTGTGCATTCCCCAATGGCAGCAGTGAAACTTTGAGAAAAAACTCTGGACTATGAAATCTGGATAAGTGAATCCTGTACCAATTCACACATGATCAAGGTTCCCTGTGAAATACAAGGACACAGAGTAAAAACCACAGAACACTTTAAAAGAATCATCAGTCTGAATCTGAAACAGAGGGAAATACTTATTTTAATGCAGAATTAATCCCTTCCCTCTTTTCCTTTTGGTACAGTAAGCAGCCTCCGTGGACTTATTTTTCATTAAGATAAACAGAGGTCTGATCTACAGCACCCAGAAGAGCTCATTTCTTGCCAAGGCAGCCTCAGAATGCTATGAAAGTATTTTGGATTACATCTAAAACATACTTACAATGAAATTGAAATACAGGTTACTGAAACTAAACAAAGATTATCACAAAATATGAAAAGGACATTAACAACTTGATTTTCAAAACCGTATGAGGGCCCAGTGTGTAACCAAAATAATTTGGCTAACAGGTTGAGGCTTTTTACATAATCAATGTCATTAGGTTGAGAAGCTGAATTTAATTCAATCTCTTGAGATGAGAACTGAAGTCAAAGATCAAGGAGTCAAAATGGGTGGAGAGCAGTTAAAGAGCCTTCCATGTAGTATTTTCCCCTCTGTAGTAACTTCTAGGTAGTGTGAAAATCTCTGAACACTCCAGGAATCTTGAACACTACCACAGAGCTCTCCCCTTTGCACATCTTCATTTACTGGTTTGGGGGTGGGAATAAGGACAGACTGTATCTGGCAAATGGCCCAGCTGCCATCAACCTGGTAAATATATCCACACCGTACCTGCAGGAAGTGGGCTGGTGATGTGACATCAGCAGCTGGGGCCAAGGCAAGTTGTTCAAGACAACACACTGGCAGGAGAGCAATATTTGCTAGCTGATTTCAATTCTGTGTTGCTAACAGCAGCAATTCGGCATGCCTTCCAGGAGGATAACATCAGAATAAACTCTTTATTAATTGTATTAAAGATAAGGCCTGACAGAGCTATCCAGACAGTCTGCAGTAATTCTAGTTCATGCAAGTAGTGCCCAATCACTGGCAAAGAGTTTATTACGGAGCAAGTAGCTATCATTTTTAACATCAATATTTTCAATCTACAGAGAATCAGTACAAACTATACAAAGCTTGATATGGAATCCACTGGATACATAAAAGGAAGCACTGAAGGAAGCACACGATAAACAACACAGTTAAAACAGCAGGGAAACAACACGTTTGCTGGGTACCATTTTGGACTGCAGATGTTTCCAAAGTTCTTTGTTGAAGATTCTTGCTACTATGCCATTATTGTTTACTAGTTTTACCACCACAAGCCAGTTTTGACAGACAACTTACAGAGGAGTCTCTGGAGCGGCAGCTTAGGTGCTGAAGGCTTTGGGTGGTTTCATGCAGATGGCCATTTAGATGTCTATTGTTTTTCCTCAACAAAATCATTTGCCAGAATGATATCTGGATTAGCTGCTAGAATGATCTTTGCAGCTGCCTTTCTAGCAAATATGCTTATTATAGTTAAAGAGTCTCACTAGCAGAGATTACTATCCAGGGTATCTCAGCATAACTTACGATGTTTTTATTATAGCAAGAGGTGCATCCTAAAGCTTTGAGGATCCATGCTGTTATAACGATAAGCAAAAAGGTTAACTTCTCAACAGGACAGTGATTACAAAGTTTATATATTTTAGCACTCATGGATTTCTGTTGTAGTACTTGTTTAACAACCACAATTTTGCATTTACATGCATCAGTGCTACTGCTGGCTATTCTCAATGTCTGACTATGGAGTTCCATTAGTGTTTTGCCAGAGACAGCATGGAGTCTGTTGAATTGCATCAGTGACTGGGATGTTTCCTACAAGCAGTGAAGGCCATCTGGCCCTCTTCGCTGTGGAGGCGTGCCCACAACAAACTTTACAGTCACAAATCACTTTGGAAGACTGAGCCACAACTTGCTGAAGCTCTTCCATCTTTCTCGTTGCTGTTTATTTCTCACAACACAAAGCATTGCTTGTATTTCCTGTTCACTGCTTATAGACTGCTCAAATTTTATCTTCTAAAGAATTGTATCATCACAGCTTTGTGAACAGATTTGACTTGCAACACACTGAGCTAAGACATCAAGACACTTGATTTCTCAGCTCAGTGTGCTGCATCCTTGACATTAATACACTATAATTTTACATTCACAATTAAATATCAGTATAAATAAATTAAACAAGCATAAGGCTTGTTTTCCATTTGCTTCTTGTAAATTTAATTTTGCTTTAACTAGTTTACTCCAGGAACAAGCTGATATTTGATTCCTTTCAGTCAGTGCTCACATCTGCAGCCCGAGGTTGCAGAATATACTGGCAAAGATGAGAGGATGCCCAGGCTCAGACTTAAAGCGGATTCACACTGCTTTGCGTTTGCTGAAACACCACCATCAGCGAGCACCTGGTACTTCACAAAAGCAGCAAAGCAATACTTATTTCCTAATGTATCCTCTATCACAAAACTTTAGAGCAACAAATGTCCTCAGGAAAAAAAAAATTGTTACCTGCAACCACCAGTTAGCTGATTAAATAAGATTTAAACCAGATAACGTCCTAAGTATTATTTTAAAACATTTATATAAATATAGGGATGAAGAATCTGCATGAAGGATGGCCTGGCTTAAATTACTTTAGTTCTTGATTTTAATTTATAATTTCTCTCTGATGAACCTGAAACATCCTTTTACTTAAAAAAAAACCCAAACCAACAAAAACTACCATTATGCTTTTTGGATAGATATATATATATGTACATACCCATGTGCACTCATATAAATGTACAATTCCTGCATTTGAAGGCAATCACACACTAACTCATTCGCTTTAGGCACCAACTCCTATACTCTACTGTACATTTTAATTATACACAGCTACTGATGAGCTAAGGCAACTGCACATGTGGCTTTACCACTGAGGTCTGTATTTTTGTGCTCCCTGATCTATTCATAGAAGCTTCTCACTTCACACACTCATTTTGAAATCTTTTTTTATTTTGCCTCCTGCCCACCAATTTGGTGTTTGTATTGGACACTATTTAAAAGAGATATAGTCCATGATAAGTAATCTGGTCGGGTGGAAGGTGTCCCTTCCCATGGCAGGTGGGCTGGAACTGGATGATCTTGTGGGTCTCTTTAAACCCAGACCATTCTATGAATAATAACCTTAACTGCTTCTACAGAACTGTTACACCAAATCATTTCATCTTTGGCTCTCATCATACTTTTATTTTATATGTCACTGAAGAAGCTTACTTGTCAGTATTTCAGACTGCTAAATTGAGAAGTGATGAAGTATATAAAAGTCCCTATAAATGTGTAGCAAATTATAATACTTGGCAGTCATTTTTTAAGAAGCATATTCAGGAATAGGCTGGGATTTTTTTCCTAGCTTTTGGTTGGTTGGTTTTTGTAAAGGGCTCTCTAAGGCTGTTGCAGTGGAACTACACACAAACAAAAAACCCCAAAGCCCACCATCCCACTTCTAGAATTACAAATTTATCCTGGTTCCAAATGAAATTGAGGGGGGGGAAAAAGCATACAAGGTATGTTTATCAAGTCTCTGAACATATGAGGAGATGAAAGAGCTACTTGTTTTTTCTTAGTGTTTGTATTCTCTAAAGATAACTACATTAATAATTCTGTATTACATGTGTTAATGTACACCTGAGTACTCTCTAAGTGGTAGGCCTTAACTCTTAGGAAAAAATTTAAGAGAAGCAATTTGAAACAGGATGAAAAGGATGTTTTCAGTTTACAAAATGCTGGTATCCATTTCTGAAAGTCACTTTGCTCCTTTTTATTAGAACAGCCTTTATTGCCGTGCTGCTTCAAGAAGGATTCAGAGAGCTTAAAAACATGATTAGGAAGCAGAGGAGAGCAAGTACTAAACCAAACCACACACAGTTCTCACACCTTGTATGTTACACAAGAAGTTGTCAGCCTTGTGTAAGCAGTAAAAGGGCCTAAGATCCTGTTTTCAGAAGCATTCCATTTAATGTAAAATACTTGTATACAATAGTGTTTGGTATACTTTAATAATTCCATTAGTTTCAAAAGCATTATATTAAAGTTACATAACAAACACCATTAAGGTAACTCCTCCACTATTCAGTATTAAGGTGCTTTTGCTTGGAACACAGAAGGAAATTCCAGTTCCCAAAACCAAAAAACCAAGATGTCAACAAAAATTGGAAATAGGAAAATTACAGCAGTTAAACAAAAAGTTTGCATAGATGCTCTAAGAGTAACACATATGGCATCTCTCTACTCAGAAAATAGTTCCTCATTTAGTACTAAGGGTATATTCACTTTTAATTGTTATATCAAGCCACTAAAATAATCTCTCTAGGAAAGAAAATCAGAACTGCAAGCCATGATCAAAAATTAGTTTTCAAATTAATTTTTTAAAGAAGTTGGCACACCAGTTTAAAACCAAACAAACCCACTCCAAAGCCCACAGACTTTATTTTGTTTTAGTTATAACTGATTCAAGAGAAAGTCCATCCCAGCTTCATACACAGTTTTGGTTTAAAATCCCAAATAGGCCTAGAAAGCTACATAATGAGTCTAATACTGTCTATTTATGGTCCTTCCATGATTCAAACTTGAGAGGACAAGTTGTTTGAAATTTTAATTTTATTTCATAATATACCTCTTCTTCCAAATGCAAGACCACCAGTTTTAAGATCACCTTTATCTACTACTGTGAGGGACTGGCTCATGAAAACACTGGGTACTCTGCTTGGGGAACACTACTGAGCACATACTGGAGAAAAGCCAGGGCCCAGCTAGGGTTGTTATGTGATGAAGACTATCAGTGCTAAATGTATCTCTTTGTAAAGGACACCAGCTTCTATGAAGAACGTGTAAAGAACATTCTTACACCTCAAAGATGATGAACGCAATGTATCCAAAAACGCAGTGCTACTGAGTTACAGAGACTGCCCAACTGGTGTGACACACCTGAAGGATGGGATGCCATCCAGAGGGACCTGGGCAAGCTTGAGAAACAGACCCACGTGAATCTCCCAATCTTGGTTTAACAAGACCAAGTGCTAGCGCTGTACCTGGGTCCAGGCAACTCTGGTATCAGTCCAGGCTGGGGATGAACAGGTGTAAAGCAGCCCCATCCAGAAGGGCTTGGGGGTGCTGCTGGATGAGAGGCTGGACATGACCCAGCAACATGCAGCTGCAGCCCAGAAACCACCCATGTCCTGGGCTGCATCCAAAGCACTGTGGGCAGCAGGGCAGGGAGAGGATTCTGCCCTTCTGCTCTGGTTTAGATTAAATATCAGGAAGAAATTCTTTACTGTGAGAGTGGTAAGGCACTGGAACAGCTTGCCCTGAGAAGTAGTGGATGCTCCATCCCTGGAAGCATTCAAGGCCAGGTTGGATGGAGTTCTGAGCAACCTGATCTAGTGGAAGGTGTCCCAGCCCATGGCAGGGGGATTGGGACTAAATGGTCTTTAAGGTCCCTTCCAACTCAAATTGTTCTGTGATTCTACAACTGAACAACAATAATGGAAAAGACCTAAATGATGGGCGCTTTATATAAATGAATAAACACATATCTGTGACAAGAAGGTATTTCCAGAAATTATTTAGGAGTAGTCCTAATACATGTTAACAAGAAGGAGAAAACAATCCTAGAACTTTCTCCACTGCCCAATCCCCACACCTCGACCTCCTGTGCTGTGGTGTCTAAATGAACTGCCAAATTAGTACCTACTTGTGCCAAGACTTTCAAGCATAACTTTAAAGAATTCTGAAGCAGAAAATTCTAGTCTCAAACTGGACACAGTGTAACAGTCCCCACACACCATCTTCAAGATCAGGTATGTTTTTGTTTCTCATGGTAAATAGCACCACAATGAAAATCATAAACAGTAAACATGAGAAAAATAAGCATCAGATATAGAAAATATCCAGTCAACTTTCCAAATAACTTCTGCTGTTGATCACAGAAAGCTGTTAACACAAAATAATGCTGGATTTATCACTTTTGTCTATTCCTTGCTTTCCTTTAAATGTTGGGATACCTCCACGTACAATCTTAGCTAAAAAAATCCGTGCAAAATCAGAGACACTGCTTCTATTACCCATTCCTTTTGTAATTTCCTACTTTTATTGCAAGTGACAATCTCACGTGTTCATATAATCAGGAATCAGTAAAAGTAATAGTGAGAATACTGACAGTCTTTCCCCAGCATGAGCTGGCCAATATAGGAAAGGTGATCATGGAAAACTGGATAGTCAGCTCTTGAGGTTCTTTCAGAGGGATGAAAGAACTTACTTCTGCTGAAATGTTTTGAAGATGGCCCATTAAACAGAGATTTCTGAAATTTTTCAGCAATTCCATTTACTGAAAAGTATTACCACTATGCTGAGTAGGTTAAGAAATTAACTTTTAAATTAAAAAGGCCTCAAAAACATGGAAGAAAAACTTCCAAAAACAAAAGCCTTACAAAATTTCTGCACTGGAAGCCATTATCAGTAATAAACCTGCTGAAAAGTGATGGCTGTAAGACAGTGGCAGAATAGAAGCATGGATCAGCACTTAAAAGATTTAAAATTCTTTTAAAAATTGGTTTCAGTGGTGACTACAGTCCAACATCAGCAACACATTCTGTCAATAAATCCATTTCTTGCCCAGCAAAAAAACAGCTAATACAATTTGCATTTTCTTATATTTTGATTTGTGTCTATTAAAAAAAAAAAACAACCCAATGCAACAAAGTACCTTTAAAGTAGAAAGAACCAGGACAGCACGTGGAAACAAGAAGCTAATACACAAACACACATATGCTCCTCAAAACCACATTAGTTTTCCGTTTGCTTTTCTGCATGGTAGAAAAATGAGTTATAATTTCTGTTCTTATTTGCTGATAATCATCAAGCCAATACTTCCTCAAACAACAAAAATAGTCTTTATCTTCTACAGACCACTCAGCATCTTGATTGAAAATTAATACAAATTAAATTTAAAAGTTTTGTGCAATTTTAGGCCAGTCCAGCTAGACCCAGAAGTAGCTATCACTCCCAGTCACCCAGTTTTATACCAGATTATTGTCTTGTATGAAAGGCTAGCAGCTACTTCTGACCCTTCCATTCCCCAGGTGAACCACGGTAGTGAATTAATTGTCCTGGACTGTTCCAGGGACTGGTGAAGAGACCAAGTTTTAGCATGTACTCTCCTATAGACAAAAAAAAAAAAAGTCAGAAATAAAGCTTATATAGGGTTAAAATTTTTACTTCCTTCCCTTGTGGTATTTGAAAACCACTGCTAAAGTACTGCACTTGAATTATTTTAGGTTAGGTTTTTCTAGAGATAGAAAAAGGTCATGTTCTCCAACAGTCATTAACTATTACCAAGTCACCTTTTCTAAAAAAATTAGATGGTCCTTAAATTACTACTGCCTTAACTCAAAAGGAGACCTTCCACATCCCTGTGACAAAACAGAACTCTACAACAAAGCTTATCCAGGAGACAAATAACTTCTTCAAAAGCCAGTTAGATCACAGGGTATATGTCCACAAGTTACCAAGTCTTGGAATAGCCAATCACCACACGCAAGGGATTTAATTTTCCTTACTAGTTTTTGGTGCAAGTATAGTTTTTGGGTACTGTTAAGCAAAGGCCCCAAGAATTTACCAGAGTAGAGACACTACTCCCATAGAGAGGCAAATCAATACAAAAGAGATTAGTCTTTGTTCACAACCTGAGACACTAATATGCTGGACTAACTGCTGAAATAAGAGGTTATTCTTAAAGAAATAGATTCAACTGCTCTGCCAACTATTTAGTCTAATTTATTAACATTTACTAACAGGTTACAAACTAAGGTTAGATAGGAGCTTAATCATATTAGGTCTTTTTTTTTTTAAGTCTTCAATAAATGAACAACATGCACAACTGCAAACTGGAGTAATGGCACTGGGTACAGAAGGACAAGGTGCCCTCACCTCATACAGACTGCATTTCTGGTACCTCTGCCACACAAAGGAGAACAGTAGATGGAAACAAGAGAAAGACAATCAAAGTAATAGGACTCCTCCCACCAAGGGGTCATTAAGAAGGGTTTTGGGGGAAAAAAATCTAAATATAAAATATACATTAAAAAAACCCAATATAAAAATGTCAATTACATAATTAATAATTGGAAACTAATTCTATACAACTTCCAGTTAAACAACTTTCTAAACCACATACTGGCTTAAAGAAAAGTATACCAGGATAGAAGACCATACATATGCCTTTACTGTTTCTGATTCGTTCTCCTTGAGCAACAGCAGCTGACCACACAGCAAATAAGCAGAGAGGTCCATGTTACTTCACATGTAGCAAGGCTTCCCTAGTATTACATTGAGTAACCAAGCACAGATAATGCAAGAACCAACACCTTAAGCAATTTTCACTCTCTTTTAGCATGGGCATTCTGGACCTGGTATACCAGAAATCATTTCAATCCCTTTTCAAACTTGCTGTACAGCTTCCATCAACTGAAACCTCATTTCCCTGACTGCAAGACAGGAAAAACACGTGCTCATTTTTGTAAATATTAAGATCTGTTGTACTTTTTTATCTATAGAAGTTCAAGGCATCATGAATTTAGTTAAGTGCTATAAAAGTGTCTATAAATAAAGTATTTGTGGGATGCTGCTGCTTGTGTTGTCCCTGTTCTTTGAAAAGCAGACGGTTTCCAGTCTTTACAATCTGCCATTTGCATTAAATTCATTTGCATTAAATGCATATGCATTAAATGCATTTTGAGAAACAAAAAGCAGAATGAACCAGCATATTTCCAAACCTACTCTTAGTCTAGAAGAGGATTTTTAAAAAGCCATGTTAAAACATATGTAGGACATATGACGACAACCTTTTTTGAAGAGAAAGGAAACCTAGAAATGTATTAACAGTGTGTTCCAGAATATTTCTGTATTTACCAATCTTCACTATGTTAAAAAGTAGCCTCCTTTCTGCTCATATAAGCACCAGCTAACATACAGCATGATTACAGCCAGCCACGTTAAAATGCAAAGTCTACATTACTATTTGTGAGCAATTAGTCTATTAATTAAGATAATGAGTCAAGCACTGAGGTGCTCAAAATCGTACTGAGACTAAATAATGCCCCCTGGGAACGACAACCGTACTACATGTGCCAGTCCCATTCCCAGTTCCTTTCCCATTCTGCCCCTGCTCACATTTGACCAAGTATCACAGATGAGTTAACTGTATTTTTCATTGGGAATTCTACCTGGATGGACAAAAGACACAGTGTATGAACAGTAAAACATATTCTTCAATTGAGATTCATCTCCCTCACATTACAAGTTTAAAACCCAAAAATCTAGATCTACAAACACAGAAAGAAATGACAAAGAAACCCACGTATTTTTGGCTAGCATACAAAGCTCTTCACTTATTATATAGGGGAGCTTTACACTCAGTCCTGAAGTACGAAGAGGGAGTAAGAAAATAAGTCTTGGTCTCGGCAACCTGTCACTCAGAAGCTTGAGAAAATAAGTAGTCAACAAATGTACTGCAAAGATGGTGGAAATTACAAGCCTTATAACTGCACAGGAATTAAAGTTATATCCAAGTGACACTCTTTTTAATATCACAGCAATATAAAGACAGAACACATCGCAATGAAGAACATCTACTTACACCACTGTAAACATCTACACTGATACATTTCCCATTTCATTCTACAAGCTCCCCTAGTAACTAAGATCCCTTCTAGCAGCTAGGTTCCCTCCATCAAAACTCAACCACTCTCACGGAAATTTGCCAAAATAATTTTACACGTAATTTACAAGTTTTAATGATCTTCTTAATTTATGACAGTAGCATGAATCACTCTGCAAAACAGAGAAATGAGAACTCACTGAAGTGCACATAATAAATAGTCCAACCCACCTACCCCTAACAGTCATTGCAAAGCAGGAAAAACAGTAAAGCTGGATAAGTATTTTGGTCTCAAACATTATCTTTCAATATCAAGATATGATATGAGACATCAGTTTAGATGCTGAAATACATAACTTTTCAGTATACATTTTACATTCAAGTTACTATGAACATTTCAAAGGAAATTTTAGGAAATCCACCTAAACAGTGGATTTCCAAATGAAACAAAACTACTAATTCTGAGTTTCTGGATTAATGTGGGGAGGGGAGTGAATAATGATTTAATCGACCCCTTTCAAGTTGCTATGCCTTCCTGGTGGACAAAACAAAGAGAAATGCAAAAGGAAAAAAAATCAACAGAACTATTAGTCAAAAATGGCACTCTTCGTCGTATACCTATAAAAAGAAACCACAAAACACAACAGCTGGCAGCCTTTGATTAAGCCTAAGGTCTCCTGACAATAAACCAGGCTACTGACACTTAACTGACATGCCAGGATCGACAGTCTGAGAGAAGAGACCTCTGGGAATTACAGAGGATGCTAAAAACGACAATGAGCAACAAGAAGAGAAAACCAAAAACTCACAACAAGACTAGAAAGTAAGATGGATGTACAACTCATAACCAGAAAAGAGAATAGATGACTGCAGCAAGCAAATATTTATTTACTCTAAATAAAACTGACTTCCTTAAAAGCATCGTCTCATCTCTTGTCAAATACCGGGCAGTAGTTCCACAATCATTTTCCCTCAAAACTACCTGTCATGTCAAAATTACAATGTAGAAAAACTTAAAACACTTTTTAGAAGTTACTACAAGTTAGTGTGAAAAATACCATGTTTTTTAGTAATATTTACCTCATGCTCTTGGTTATCTTGTCCATCTTTGCCACTTTTTCCACTCTTGACTGATTTTGCAGGTTCCTTAAAAAAAAAAGTTTGCGGTCTCAGTATTTTTTTTTAAAACGGAGATCTAGATAGATTTTCAAGTCACGGAATCATGCTTTTTTAGGTACTCCCTAAAAGTAATAAAATTGACAGAATAAAAATGATATTATTTTACTGGAGCTGATAATATTGAACTATCAGTCTCTACAAAGCCTCTTTAAACATTTTTTATTTGTAGAAAGACTTCTGAATTTTATTTATGCCTCAAAATTCACCTATAAACTGCCACACAGGTAAGCAGGCGGGGACAAAGAATGCAAGTGATCTGAACTATGTCTAAGAAATTACTTAGTTCTACTACCTTGCTGTCTTTGGTTTTTTGGCTCAGAAATATTTATATTTAGGTTAGCTTTGAAACTAGCATAAGTACAGTACACATTTTAAACTTTATTATTTTGTCTGTTATAAGGGCTAGAAAGTCTAGTATTGGAAGTAGGCCCAAAACTCAATTTTCTCCCTTTTACAGCATTGTACTTACCTGGAATCCTTCACCCATTTTTGACATACGTTACTCTCAGAAAAGTGAAGCAAAAGTTCAATGTTTTTAACATCAAAAGTGCCAAGGATATTGGGAAAATGTTAAAGCAAACAATCCCCCACAAACCACAACACCTCACCTCCCTACATCTAATTTTAATATGACGTTGACAAACTAAAAGCCGAACAGAAGCAGTCGAGAGGGACAGCAGCTGGTTGAGGCAGACAGCACACTTCACTGTTGCTGACTTCCACTCATATGGCTAATTGCCTATCACACAAAATAAAGTGCAATCCAGCTAACTTCCTGCCGGATTTACAAGTTTTCTGCGATCATTACTTGTACAAGCTCCTTTCGTAGCCGCCAGACAAATCACTCCCTGGAGCCCGAGGCAAAGCGGGGCCAAAGCTAGGTTCATTCCTATTGTCAGGAAAAGGAGCTAAAAGACTCCGAGGGGCGATTAGTGCTCCTTGAATACTTACGGAGATCCCCCCAAGCGCAACTCCCACTGCAGCCAGAGCTACGCAGCAGCGAAACTTCTCAGGACGGGGCCCGGGCAAGTAGCCGTGGAGACGGACACCCCCAACCCTGCCGTCGAAATTACCCCTTCCCCCTCCCCAACACCCCCGGGCCAGTCCTGAGCGAGAGCCCCCTCCCCGCTCCGCCTCAGCCAGCCCCAGCTGAGGACACGTTTCCCATCTCCTCCCTCCAGCGCTCCCCCGCACGCCAAAC